>CM062816.1:640206872-640626899 GCA_031772625.1 Pinus tabuliformis | reverse complement strand
GGGGGGGGGGGGTGTTTTCATAGGTTTTTTCGGGAAAATGGTAGGTGAGGGTTTAGTGTAGGCTATTAATCTAACCAGGGGTTAGAGTAATTCCCAAGTAAGGGTTGACTATAGTCCCTGATGGACTAATGTCTCCCATATAAGTGCTAATTAGCTATAATGCTAAAGGGGGGGGGGATATTTATATATTTTCTGGGTTCTTTGCATAGAATGCTATAATAGTAGGGGGAGGGGTAGCACTTAGGGATTTATATAGTAAAATTAGAAATTAATATGAATTGGGGATGTGAGAGAGGAATAGAGAGCTAAGTTTAATGAGTAAACTTAGATTTAGAAGCAGATGGGAGTGAAGAATGATTTTACACAGGAAATGTAGCTTCTTTTCAGAGAGAAGTCACAATTTGACATGAATTTTACAAATGAGAAATGTAAGGAGGACTGTTTAGGCAGACAGTGCTCAAGGGTATGTTAGTAAGAAACTTCTGAGGGGATAAGGGAAGTTAGTGATGGTTTGGTAGTTTGCCAAATAGGCCATTGTTCTGGCCTTTCTCCTACTGGTGACATCATATGTGATTTTTCTCATGTCATATGCTTAGATCTTGTATTCTACAACCTTCAACTGCCTACCCTGCCTAATATGCCTAACATTCTTTCTTCCTTTGGATGGGTGCACTTAGCCTTGCAAACCCTGATAATTCTGTTTTCTTTTTGCTGTCCTCCTATCTAAGTCTACCCTTATAACTTCTAAGGGCCCAGATTAAGCAGTTGGGCTCCTTCCTTTCTCTATCCACCTAGTCATCTGTCAAGCTTGAATTGTTTGAGCAGGTACTTCCTTTCTAGTCTAAAACATGCAATTTAAAACATGGTATGGCCCAGCTTGAGTTGTTGGACCACCCATCAAAGTAGCAGTGGCATTTTGGATTTTCCACTTTCATGGTCTCTATTTGGGGTTCATTTCATTTATTTTTTCTTTGACCAGTTCATTTTCTTGCCTTTTGATTATTCTTTTAATGCATACCCTCTTTACATTTTTTTAACTGTCTGTTTCTTTCACAAAAATGGAACCTTAGTACCACAGAAGATGAGCATTTTTTGGCACTTCCACTGTCAATCATGAGAAATGAAAACCTATTGGTATAGGAGGCTAACACACAGGTGTTCAAGTGTCATCGTCAGTGTTTAGTGTTGTCATCAATTCAATTTAGCATGAAGAATTTGACAGTGTTGGTTATGGATCGGGTTGTTTAGGTAATGTTCATGGTTTTCATGGCGCTCAGTTGATGTGGGTTTGTACCTAGCTATCGACTTATGTTCATTGATAGTTCCACTAGGATTGGTTGACGACATGTTTCTTGTTGTTTGACTCGCAAGATTTGGTGTTGACATGGTTGTGTCATTCATTACAGAGGTTCGATGTGTTGACATGGGTGTCATCCATTTCAAAGGTTCGATATGGTTCGAATTCTTAGGATTTAGGGTGTTGTCATAAATTATCTTGTGTCAATGTAATTCCTTTGGTTTGTTCACATTGTGACAAATCTGTTATAAAAACCCTAAATCTACATGTAAGATAAAACCTAATGCTAGTCCTAAATCTATACATGACCATATATTAAATGTTGACACATAATCATTAGGATTGGGTGAATAATTGAAATTGATGTAAATAAATAATAGAAAATATGAATAGTCACTGGGAGATGAAATGAACAGTCTCTTCCTCATGTATATAATAAAGACCAACCTGAATGAATATCAATGAATTTATTTGAGGAGTTACCTCTTGGTCTGACATGGTATTAGAGCCAGTGCCATTTTTGTCTTCCCTCTGCTTTGTAACTCCATATTCTACCTATGTTCTGCATTTTTTGCAAGCTAACATCTCTGTAAAATCCCTACGAAATCTCATTCATTTTTGAAGTGTGTTACTGCATTGAAGGAGTTGATTGGAGCTAGTTACTGCCTAGAGGTACTATGGAGTGAGTTGGGGTCAAAACTCTTGACGCTGCTAGTGCCTCCACACAGGAGGAAGGAAGGCTGAGACTTGGTAGACCTTCGTGTGGGTCTGCCACAGGCTGAGGAATGGTAATTGATCGTTGTTGCATGGGATTTTTGCTCCATTGGTACACTGATCTCTCCTCACCATATTCCAGTTAATGCTCTTCCATATTCATTTCATACATTGAACTTTGCTTCCATTTCCATGCTCAATGCACCGAGCTGTTTTGAAGTTGTGGTATATGATGTGGTTTTACATTGTTTTGAATCTGCATACCTCCCCATCATTGTGCCTCCACCCATGGCCCGTTGTCGTGGCTCTGTTGGTATATTGTAATTCCATACCATATTATTGTTGCATATATTCCCGACTCCTCATATACCACTGTTATTTGAAATCCATATATAGTGAAGCCTGTCATATGCCTGCATACCATATATCAATTTTTTTAAATATATAACTCTGTGGACTCCGTTCAATAGTATAATGTTGTGAACACTTACTTTGAAAGATATACCATATTTTGATATAGCGAATACACCTCTGCTCCCAGTTTCATTACATTAGACGTTGTTGGTACTATAGGTTGGTAAATCAACAGTCCTCCCTCTCGATTGTATCTCTGTGCGCCATACCACAATAGATTATGTAAAGGGAGAGAGCCAAAATCTATTAGCTAGAACCAAGACCTCGTTCTGGTGTATGATGCATAGTGGAAGAGAGGAAGTAACATTCAAAACATTCAAGAGATACCTAGAGCAAAAGTAAAATTGCATGATTCTGAGTCTGGTTCCTCAGATCATGTTATTGAAATATCTGGGACACAAGAACAGACACACGTAGCAAAGAGCTTGCTTCAAGCATTGATTGCAACTGGTGGTAAAATCTAGCCCACACACAGTGCACGTCGGGGTTATTAACACGAGACTAGTTTTGATGAGTAGCAGCCATGATGTATGATGCACAAGAGGTATCTGAATAACAATGTTTTTTTTAATACATGCATTGGACTCCATCATTTTTTACAAATTTAAGTAGAGTTTTTCACCAGAAGTACAATTTTTTACAGTATATTTCCATAAGTATTTTTTTACAGTACACAAGTTTTACAATGCATTCAATCATATCTATTATGGGAATAGTTCTCACTAGCAAGGAGAACTATCTTGAGTGGTCCCGGATGATAAAACACACCCTCATTTTCAATGAGTTGTGGAAAGGAGTGTGTGTTGGAGACAGAGACAAAGAGCCAAAAAACCTACCTCAGACAAGGAGTTCACCATTTGGGAAAATAAAAACAGCAAAGCTTATGCACTAATTGTAGCATCTGTAAGTGAAGAGGTGAGTGGCCATATTTCACCATTCTCAACTACTTTCGAAGCCTTACAAAAGCTAAAAGAAATCTATGACTCAAACTCTATACTAGAAGTTGTTCAACTCATGATTAAACACTTCACTCTTGAATTACAAAACAATGATCCTCTTGCTCTTGCATCAGAAGTAAAATCTATAATGCATGATATCAAAGCCACTAAGGTTGAATTGGATATTTCTCTTATCCCTTTTATCAAGGAACTTTATCCTCCTTACTCAAATTATCTTAAGTCATTGCAAGCAAATGGAAATCTCAAAGATATTACCTTTGACTCTCTTGTGAAAAAAATTGTTGAAAGAGAGAAAGATTTTGGAATGAAGATAGCCCCATGTTGGCTTGGTGGGGTCTGACCCATGTTTAGAAGTGTCTTAGCTGAAAACATCCCACACTACTGGCCCTTTCAACAACAATCCATGGAGTGCAGACTGAAGTCTCACCTGAGGTAGTGTGGTAGCGTGCTAGAACCAGGTTTCCACACCCTAGGGATGTCTTGGTGCGACCTGGAAGGATCGCAAACCGTTCTGCGCACCTGCGCTACTCTACACCATTATCTGTACTTCACATAGATCCATGCCACTTACTTCCCCAATATTATTATTTATATGGATTTATTACAGATCATAATTATTTCACAAGGTCTTTAAGCAAACATTAAACAAAGGTAACTAGTGCGGACCATAAATAATTCTTAAAGACAGAAACACATATAACAAATGCATAAACCAAAAGATAAAAGATCCATGATATTTTAGAAACAACTTATCTTTATTAATATATTCCATTCATTACAACCAAATCTACCCTGCGCACTCAGCTGGAGGGGTCCACGCACATAGATTTGGGCTCTACCCAGCCTTAGCGCACATAGCTATGGAGCCTCTATCTAACCACTAACACCCACGAATCAGACTTACAGATGAAGAGAGAATATTGCCTTCATAAACCCATAACATTCAATATCCAAACAAAAACTGACTTCTAATGTTAGAGCCTTGCTCTATTTATGCATTCCCATGGTCCGCGGACCATGGCAAGCGACCATGGGCAAGCCAACCCACTTTCTATTTTCTTATATTATTTTTGGGCAAACAACCCTTTGACTTGACTCATTACAATTCATGCTCCACACACCTCGTAGAGACTTTACTATACTATTACCCAAAATTGTGGGCTTTGAGCCACAAAACCATTATGCAGGGTCTCCTCTCCTCAACAGGCCCCCAACATAATCATTGTGACTTGTCCTGAGTCACTCGGCTAGTGTGGCAATACTCACACGAAGGCCATTTAGAAACTTCTATGCTTCGCTTACACTCACAACAAAGTCTTCCTCCATCTTCTATACCCATTCTAATCGAGCCACCGATGTATCAGTGTCAGTTTTAGTTGCTTGTCTGGGTTCATATACTGCCGGCATGTGTGCTACCTTTCACTTGATGGTGGCGGAAACCGTGAATGCCTCATCAAGCCAAGGCTGGATGCATTCTTTAATCACTACTTCCTTCTGCCAAGCGGCATCAACTTGTATCTTGAGAGCCTGGGCCTCCCTCATCTTGGCTAAGCGCTGCATAATAGCAACCGCCTATGTAGTCCCCCTAACATTATCATATGCTAGTTGTAACTACCTTGCTTCTGTTTCCAACTGTTGTAAGGTTGGGTCTTCTTGTAGTGAAGTGACCACAATAAGTGACTGATCCAGCAAGCCGACGCACTCCTACATGGCACATGTTATTGTTTCTTGCCCAGACTGAATGATGCCTTTCCATTGCTTTGTGACCTCTAGTGGTGTAGAGGGCTATTATTTCAGTTTCAGTTCTGCAATCTGCAAGCTGAGGGCCAATTGGATCCTCACTGTTTTTTCCTTTGCTTCACAGAATCCACTGGCCAACTTGTGCATCCATATGCCGATAGGTAAATCTGTCGCAATCTTGAGCTCAGGACATGGCAATACGATTCCCCCACAATTTTCTCCAACTGCGGATTTTGTGCAACTGCTTCATCATGTTGGAGGCTGAACTGCTCGATGTTAATTCGATCCTCATTGAGTGCCTGCATAGCATGTCCTTCCATAGAGTAGAGCTCTGTTGTTACGTCATCCTGAAGCTAGTATAATCTCTTGCAGGGGAGGGTAGCCAAATTTAATCCAAGCCCTGTAAGCCGGCCTACAATGACTCTATCTTCCACGTTGTCTATTGTTAATGCTACTGCCAAGAGTGTGATAGCATTATCAATTTTGGCCTAAAGCATCCGCTCAGTTGTTGACATACCCGTAGCTCTGTGGGTAGCGACTACTTCCGGCTGCGGGGCCAATGCTCTGAGTTCCTGCAGCTGCACACTGAGCGCCCCCGACACAGTCTTTTGCTCCATCATGGCCTTGTCGAGCATCTCTCGAGTGACCTCGCGAACTCTATCCCCTATGTCATATAGGTCACCTTCGGTCAATGTGATAAGTTCCCCCTCCAACTTGGATAACTTGGTCTTCTTCTGTGACTTCAACCGTTCTATCGCATGTGGTCATTTTAAGGGTGAACAGGTGGTGGATGGCGCCGCTCCTTCCATCCCTGTATCCATTTCCGGCTTTGTGGTCACCTTTGGGAAGCTTTCATCGTCTTTCATAGCAGCCCCCATGCTACTATCTTGCCTGTGGAAGCCTGTGTTGCCTCCAAGGCCACCCTTACTTCTGCAGCATGCTATTCATTCCAATTTTGTTGGGCTATGAGCTTGGCCTTAGCCTTTTGTTTTTGGATGGTGGTCTCATCACGCCCTACCGCATCTAGTCCATTCCACTCTAGTGGCTAGGTATCCAGCACCACAAAAATAGCATCGTCATGGAAATGAAGGGAGGTGTGGTCCACGTCTGCTTATTCGCCTTAAAAATGGCTACACTCTTCACAATGTCATATAATTGGGTAGATAGATGTGGTCACTAGTTGATCCATTGTCGTATGCTCATGTCCATTAGGATTCAGATAATCTTGACTTCTTGGATTCTTACGACGTCCTTCGTCACCCAGAGCGACGCGTATCATGTGGCCTCTAGCCAATCCAGGCTGGTCCAGAGAAGGAAACTGACTATCTTCGGGTAATTCACTTGTAACCGATAGGATGGATAAAAGCAACCAGGCATAGTGGAATGTCTTACCCTACTCCTACGCCTCCCTGTAGCTGGTCAGGAATTCATCACAAAGGAACTATGCCAACTGAACCATTCCCCTTTTGCACATTGCTCAGCCAATGTGATGACCATTACTGGGACCTTGTTGCCTCATCATTTCCTCATCACTCTTCCTACTAGCAAGTGGGTAGCAATGCAAACCCCTTTGTACTGAATACTAGCAATAGCATACCCTCTCTACTTTTTCACCAATTTGTATTTCTTTTTTAGGCCTTTTGTCATTGTCAAATTGCCACTCATACCAACTATTTCCATGGGTTCCCTTCCTTCAAAAGGTAGTTGAGAGATCTTATGAATGAGCTCCGTCGTGATGGGGATGGGTTTGTCTATCCATAAGTACCCATCATGTACCAGGTAGAGTAGTTTCCTGATGACCAATATTGTAATGGGGGGCCGATGAAAATGTGGAATTGATAGGAGGCAGAGTAGCCCAGCCTCCTCCACCTTTCACAGCTAGTCCTACGGCTGTAGTTTCATAACAACCCCCTCTGTGCTTTGCTCCATTACTTCACTAGTTTCCAAATGGAGAAACTTCTTAGTATTTGCAAGGTCCTAGTCTTCAAATTTCATAGTAGGGATGTGGCCGGTTGACGTTCCTTCAAGCAAAACCCCTCTAGGGAGAGACAGGGTGATAAGTATGCTGTCAATGACATCCAAACCTTTAGGTACCTTAGCCCTCCCTTTCCTTGGAGGAACATACCTAGGCCACTTTGCTGGAGCCTGTACTGGTTGGATATCTTCTTCCATCTCTTCTTATGGTTCTATTTCTTCGACAAAGGATGAGGGATCCTCTTCCTCTTCATCACTCTCAATAGTAACAGTTTTTCCCTTCTCCTCCATCGATAATTTTCCGAATCGCGGATTTCATGGAGACATTGGACCGTCCTGATACCTATGGGTTCTTCTTGGTTCGCGGTGTCCGAGGTGACTTAGGGATCTCAACTGTACTCCCTCCCTACAGTGGAGGGTTCTCTGTCGCCTCCTTGGCTATGGCTAAAATCTTAATTAGGGTCTCCTACATATCCTTCAGAAATTCTTGAAACCAAGGACTCTCTCTCAGGAGTGCCTCATCCATATTAATCCTGTTTTCTTAATAGCAGCATGACTTAATATGCAAGGCGCCGAGGGTTGTTTGGTGACAAGCCATCTATGCTTTATAAGCATATTTGAATTTAAATTTGATCGCTCCCTCCATTTGTGGCTCATTAATGTGATTTTGGTGCAAATCCATTCAGCCTTGTGTCTTAATTACCCACCACCCGCTCCTCGGTGTCTTAAATGGGACATATTGTCATCCACAATATCTACAACGGTCACCTTCCATCCTACTAGTCTTGCGCACCATGTCCGAATCGGGCAACCTTCCTACAGACTTCTTTATAGTCCCGTGCCCTCTTCCAACTGTGTGGAGCACTGAGACTAGGCCTCCTAGAGATAGTCAGGCGTCGCACCGCTCGTGCTAGACTTCCTCTTCCCTGCTAGCCCAGCTGTGAGCATCCTTCGTTTACCTTTGAGTCTAGTAGTGTGTCACGTTCTATGCTCCCTCGCTTAGTAGGGTGCGGTCACAACCATGATAGTAGGGTTACGACTCGTTCTCATATCGTAGGAGGGCTAGCTAGGTTCGGGCCCCTTATTCTCACATTCACGTGGCCTGGTTGTGCAACTCTAATTTTTATTTTGCCAATTTCTTCATCCAACCTTGCGCTTTTCCTCCTTAGCCTTGCCCCTTCTTCCTCAAGTTCGCGAAGTCTCAAGCTGCCATGCCGAATGGCTTCTTGCAACTGCCAGATCCCTTTGTCCAGGTCCTCTCATTCATTTCTAACTACAGGGTTAGTGGTCAGGGAAATTCTCTTCACTTTCCTAGTTTCATCGTGTCTGACCACAGGTAGAGTTATCATCGCATGCCCTATTTTTTTTATGGTCTTACTGGCCCTGCAAACCCTTGTCACGTGAAAATTCCATTGGGGTGATATTTGTACAACATATAGCTGTACCCTCTGTCATAGAGAAGTGCCCCAACAACTTTTCCGTGGCTGCCCTAGCTGCGGTCACCGCAAAGGTCCTCCAACCTGTCCATGCATCCGCCTTCTACCTTCGCGCCCATTCCACCTCATATTTCTAGGTGCATGCCACACTGGTGTGATTGTCATGCGCAATGCTCCTTCTGGTGCACCCTGCCACTTCTACCCTACGATTGAAGTTCCACAGTGATTGATGAACTCCTCCCCATTTGTTGCACCATCATCCGTTGGTTGATTCCTTACCTCGATTGTCATGTGTCGCAGTGATCTAATCGTCATGTTACAGTTGAGCGTTGTGACTTCATGCAATCGGTTTTGTCATCATTCTATCTCCTCATCTGAATCCGATGTGCAGGAATTATCGTGCTCACATGAGACTCTATCGTCTGCTATCAGATTCTCCCTGATCCTAATCTTGCGCAGTGATCTGGTAGATACAATCTAGTTCATTGTCACTGTTTTCATCGCGCACAGGCTCAGTGTAGCGTGCCCCTTCAGCTGGGTCCAACGGAACCACTACGTAGAGAGACTTTTTCTCAAATATCATTTTTCATCTCTTTAGGTTGATGACTTCATTCATATTCGTGGCCCAGTCTATCCCTAGCAAGGCAAGGTATGGATTCCTGTCATCAACAATTTCTATTACCTCAAAGTCTATCTCTGTACTTACGCCTTCAATGTCCACTGTCACCCCTTGCAATCTTTCCATCGGTAAGATATTTTGTTGTTTGGTCATCTGTAGTTGAATAGGAGACCACTATAGTGTGGGCCTGCCCATGCGTTCCCATGTTTTCTTAGGAAATACATTCGCATCCAACCCCAGATCCAGGATGACCCGATCCATCTCATACTCACCAATTTGCGTTGTCATTCACATTTCCTTCTCAGTGCATAGAGCATGTTTTCCAAGTTTCCAAACTACGCACGGCTCACTTGAACCTGCACAACTAGTGATCAACTCTTGTAGTCCCTTAACTGCCTTATTGTCATGTATCAGCTTCATACATGTCTCTCAAAAGGTAGTAAGCGTAGAGGGATCCATTCTCAGGCTCAATTGGATCCCTACTACCTAGAGTAGAGACTTCCGTGAAGCTCTTCTTAGCTTCCTTAGACGTCCCCTTCACCTGTTCCATCTCAAAGTCAAGGTCGTTTGTAGGAGCATGGCGACCCTTCACATCTTCTCTGGGTTGTTTCCTCACATCTCCCTTTGTAGTTGCACTGCTCCTCAATACCACGTTTACACTAGGGTCCTCCTCACATGGCTTAGACCTCATCATTTGGATATTTTGAGTTGGACTAGGCTATAGTACCCCCTTTTCATGCATTTCGGCAATTAGTGTCAGATAATCTATCATTTCATTGTCAAATTGCTCATAGTACAGAAAAGATATTCTCGTTGGGTTAGTACAATCATGACAGTAGTGCCTCGACCCTCCGCAATTATAATAGATCTGTTGTATGTGCTCTTCTCTAGGTCTCGTTCCTCCTCTCCCTCATCTATGTCCACCACGTGGCCTCGCAGCTAGGTCAAGACCCCTCGTTTCCATCTGCATTCGATAGGCTAGGGTCCTCTCCATCATTAGCTCGTAGCTTTGACACGTTCGCTCTTCATGACCCATTAATCAACAGAAGTTGCAATACAGCTATTGTGGGGTCTGGGTATACTTCTGCAACAGGTGATAGTTGGTTGTTGCATGCTTTTGTCCTACTTGACAAATGACACACTAGAGTGTGAGTGACGCACTTGGCCTTGCTTGTACCTCCAACCTTAACGGCATCAGCCCTCCTCCCGCCAGATAGTTCATGAATATAGGGCAGTGATCCTTGTCGTGACCTTGGCTCTTGCATTTGATACACCACACTTCTTCATGTGTCTCCAGTTGAGGCACCATATCTTACTTCAAAATTTGCGTCTATAAGCATAGGTTTTGTAGTTGCGTGTGAATTTTCTGAACTCCCAACCATGTATCCTTTATTGGAGTTTCATGCAACCTCATCGCTATCTCTAACACTTCAGCTTCGATTGAGATCTTTTGTTGTGATAATTCCATCCTCATATGTGGTGTCAAAGACACCACAAACCACGCATGGTTCTGCGCATCTGTCAGCGTCATGTTAGCTTCGTGGGTTGTACTCTTTAATCTCTAATCCAAATGCCACAGGGTCTCACCAGGTAGCATCACAATCTCCTTGAACCCGATGATCAACTATGTCTCTGATTTTTGCTGGCTAAATTCTTTGTTCAATGCATCCTAGATCACCACTATTCCCCCATTCGGGTGATCCCTTGAGTACTTTATATACCACATCAACGTGCGATCCTACAATCCGCTTACCAGAGTAGCCTTTTTGATGTTATCATCTGTTACACCTTGGCCTTCCCATATAGCCTTTACCACAAACCAAAAATGATCTAGTTCCTCATTTCCTACTCCTTTAAATAATGGCAACTTGATTGCACTTTCCATTCCAAACCTTGGTGGAGGCGGAGGTGGGGTAGGTGAAGATGGGTTTGATGTAGGTGAAGTGGTTGATGGCATGGATGGCGGTGGTATCAGTGGAATGTGCTACTTTATCAACCGGACTGCGCTTCTCGGAGAGAACCCTATGAGTTCCTCCTCGCTTTCTTGCGAAAGTGAAATCAGGGGACTATTCTCTAATCCTTCAGTCCCTCGGTAGCCTCTTATGCTCCGCATTACCTGAGACATCAATGGATTCGCATAACCCATTTTTCACATAACAACATTTTAATCTAGGTATTTAACGATTTGATGTACTTACCCCAGGGTCCTTGGAGAAAGCGTCTTTCTGCTTCGCTGTAACTCATAGTTGTGTCTATCATGAACTCAATGATAAACAATCCTATTGTTTGATCCAACCTGTGATCTACTACCTGTGAAATTTTATCTTCAGATGTTTCTAGCCTACACACCAACTCTGTAGTCCGCACGATGGGTTGATCCAGTCTGCACCTTCCCTGACTGTCAGCTAGCCTTGCGATCCACTCATACAACTCTATTGAGAAGGACTCAAAGAAGATGTTATGGATTTATATGTATATATAGCGATCTAGCCACCTCTCCTCAGATATCCCTGGATTTCTATTTTCTTGTACCATGAACTCGCGAAGGTTTTGATCCAACCAATCTTCAAGTTATTTCTTCATAGGGTTCCAGTGTTCCGACACCAGACATCCCTTAGGCATATCCCGCTCCTAGAAACAGAACCATTTGTTGGCTTGGTGGGGCCTGACCTAGGTTTAGAAGTGTTTTAACCGAACAAATCCTACACTACTAACCCTTTTAGCAACAATCCATGGAGCACGGACTGAAGTCTCACCCGAGGTAGTATGGCTGGAACTAGGTTTCCGCACCCTAGGGATGTCTTGATGCGACCTATAAGGATCGCGAACTATTCTGCGCACCTGTGCTACTCTAGACAGTTATCTATCCTTCATGTATATCCATGCTATATACTTCCCGAATCTTATTATTTATATGGGTTTATTATAGATCAAAATTAATTCACAAGGTCTTTAAGCAAACATTAAACAAAGGCAACTAGTGTGCACCATCATAATTCTTAAAGACATAAACTCATATAACAAATGCATAAACCAAAATACAACAGATCCGCGACATTTTAGAAACAACTTATCTTTATTAATATCTTCCATTCAATACAACTAGATCTACCCTGCACACTCAGCTACA
This sequence comes from Pinus tabuliformis, assembly GCA_031772625.1. Classification (NCBI taxonomy): domain Eukaryota; kingdom Viridiplantae; phylum Streptophyta; class Pinopsida; order Pinales; family Pinaceae; genus Pinus; species Pinus tabuliformis. The sequence continues at coordinate 640,614,616 of CM062816.1, read as the reverse complement.
GGGGTTTGCACACATAGCTATGGGCTCTACCCGACCTCTGCGCACATAGCTGCAAAACCTCTATCTAACCACTAATAGGCATGACTCGGACTTACAAACACAAAGAGAATATTGACTTCATAAACCGATAACATTCAAGATCCAAACAAAACTAACTTCTAACCTTAGAGCCTTGCTCTATTTATACATTCCCATGGTCCACAGACCATGGGCAAGCTGACTCACTTTCTATTTTGTTACATTATCTTCAGGCAGACAACCCTTTGACTTGACCCATTACAATTCGCTCTCCATGCACCTTGTAGAGCCTTTACCATACCATTACCAAAAATTGTGGGCTTTGAGCCCCAAAACCATTACGCGGGGCCTCCGCTCCCCAACACCCCTGAATCTTTTGAAGAGGCTGTGTGCCTTTCTCATAAAGAAAACAACCTTGCCCAAGGTTCTTCCAAAGGAAGAGGTGGTCGAAGAGGAAGAGGAGGATATTTCAGAGGCAGGGGGGGCAGACGCTCTCAAGGAGAAAAGGCAGATTTTCACTGCATATGCTGCAAAAGAAATCAATCACATCATGCCTCCACATACAAGTTACCTTGGGACAAAATTGAGTATAAAAGAAACCAAACCAAAGGTAAAACTAATGACATAGACAAGTGTAAAGCACTTGAATCTTCTCATTATGTTGTGGCACAATGTAATATTGGAGTAAATGAAGACTTACTTAATGCTTCACTTGCTTCTTGGAAAAATGATTAGTTGCTTGATTATGGAGCAATTTGCTACATGACTCATAGAAAAGATTATTTTCAAGAATTTATTGACAATGATGATGGAGGAGTATACTTTGTAGACCAATCAAAAATCAAGCCATCAGGCTTGGCACAATCAAGCTTAAATTTCTTGGTCTTCCAAACTTCCTTCTACATCATGTTCTATATCTCCCACAGTTGAAGAGAAACTTGTTGTCCTTGCTCCACATCCACCAGCAAGGTCACTCCATTCATATGTTTGATGGCAAGCTTGATGTGAGGAAAGCATCTGACCACTCACTTGCCATGAGGGGGATATAAGAAGAAAGGCTTCTCAAGCTGCAGGGTACTGTTGGGTGTGGATATTAATTAACTTCTATATTCAAAGGTATCGCCACATTGGACCCCAGTTCGAAATGGGGGCGGCAACGCCGCCTATAAAATATTTGCTACAGGGGGGGGTCTAGGGGGGGCCCAGCTGCGGCCTTTGGGAGCCACCCCCCTAGCGGGGGTTTTGGGGGCAGCGCCCCCGAAGCTAAAAACAGCTGTAAATTTTCCTTGTAAAAGTATAGTAATTTCTAGTCAATCTGAGCCATTCATTAGGCGGATGATCTGGCGGTAGAACTTATGTTTAGTTTAGGGTTTTTTTCCCTAGAAGGCAACCCCTCTCTATGTATGAGGGAATTGTATTTGAGGTTGTGTGATAGATGTGTATTCGGTGAGAGAGAAACATAGAGGTGAGACTGTGAGAGAAAACAGAGGATATTACAGCGGATTTGCTGTAGGTTGTGTCTCTTCATTTTGCTGGATAATGGAAAGGAAGGACTGGCTATTCGCGGTGGACGTAGCCCAAACTGGGTGAACCACGTATATCTGTGTCTCTCTTGTTTTGTGCGTTTTCTGTGTTTATATTTCTGCAATATTTTATGTGTTCCATTGCTCCGTAATATATAATTTTCTAACAACTAGTATCAGAGCCGAAGGTCTATTTGGCTGATAAACTCGCAGGAAAGAAGGGTTCCTGGTTCGAGTGGGAGCAATGGCAGAAGATGGTAAGTTTAGGGTCGAGAAATTTAATGGCCAAAACTTCTCGCTGTGGAAGATGCAGATGGAAGATTATTTGTATTAGAAAGATCTATACCCTACCATTGGGCGGAGAAACAAAGATGCCAACGGGTATGAAAGATGAAGAATGGAACCTTCTCGATAGAACAACACTCGAAACAATACGGTTGTGCCTTGCTGCGTCAGTCGCCTTCAACATTTCGAAGGAAACCATGACAGAGGGTTTGATGCAGACGTTGTCGAAACTATATGAAAAACCCTCGGCCTCAAACAAGGTATTTCTTATGAAAAGATTATTTAATATGAATATGTCAGAAGGTGGATCTGTTGCAAACCATTTAAATGATTTTAATACAGTTACAAGTCAGTTAAGTTCTGTAGGGGTAAACTTTGATGATGAAGTTAGAGCTCTGTTATTCTTGTGCTCATTACCAGAAAGTTGGAATGGTTTGGTAATGGCCATTAGTAACTCTGTTTCTGGATCTAGTAATTTAAAGTTTGATGATGTTGTCGGTGCTATCCTTAGCGAGGAAATGCGACGGAAAAGCTCCGGTGAGACATCGGGAAATGCTTTGAGTGCAGAGTCTAGAGGAAGAAAAATGGAAAGAGGAAAGAGCTCTGGATATCGCAGTAAATCAAGGAAAGGCAGATCCAAGTCCAGATCGGGGATAGTGTGCTGGAAATGTGGAAAGAAAGGACACCTAAAGAAAGACTGTAGATCTTGGAAGGGAAAAGAAGGAGATGCACAACAAGAAAACAATCATGAAGCAAATGTGACAGGTGAGGTGTTACAAGATGCTTTGATTCTTTCTTTCGAAAATATTACTGATTCCTGGGTGGTAGATTCAGGGGCTTCATTCCATGCCACACCTGATAAGAAATACTTTCATGACTATGTTCAAGGAGATTTTGGACAAGTTTGTCTGGGTGATGATAAACCCTGTAAAATCGTTGGAATGGGTAAGGTTCTTGTAAAACAACAGAATGGAAACCAATGGCTATTAAAGGAGGTAAGGCATGTTCCAGATCTAAAGAAAAATCTGATTTCAACAGGGCAGTTAGGTGGTGAAGGTTGTGTGACAACTTTCACAGATAAAGCTTGGAAGGTCACCAAAGGAGCCCTGGTAATAGCAAAAGGCGAAAAGGTTGGTACATTGTATTTATGCAATGGTATTTCTAACTCTGTTAATGCTTTAACTTCCAAAGGAGCAGATGCAACATTATGGCATCATAGGCTTAGACACATGAGTGAAAAGGGGATGAAGATTCTTCACTCAAGGAATTTGTTGACGGGTTTGAAGAATGTTGATTTGGACTTCTGTGAGAATTGCATTTATGGAAAACAGAAGAGAGTCAGATTTCTCAGAGTTGGGAAAGAAAAGAAGAATGAAAAATTAGAGCTTGTGCATACAGATGTATGGGGACCTGCTCAGGTATCATCTCTCGGTGGCTCTCATTATTATGTTACTTTTATTGATGATGCAACTAGAAAAACTTTGATTTATTGTATTAAGAATAAATCTGATGTATTTGATACTTTCAAGAAATGGAAAGCTTTGGTTGAGATTGAGACAGGAAATAAATTGAAGTGTCTTAGATCAGACAATGGAGGTGAATATTGCAGCAAAGAGTTTGATAGGTACTGTTTAGAGCATGGAATTCGCAGAGAGAAGACAGTTCCAAGAACACCACAAGAAAATGGTGTGTCAGAAAGGATGAACAGAAAAATCATGGAGCATGCAAGGTGCATGAGATTGCATGTAGGATTGCCTTTACAATTTTGGGCAGATGCTGTAGATACTACTGTTTATCTAATAAACAGAGGGCCTTCAAGTTCCTAGATGGTGGTGTTCAGAGGAAGCACAGACAGGTAAAAAGGTAAACTACTCTATTTTAAAGCCTTTTGGTTGTGAGGCCTTTGTCCATATTGATAAAGAAAATAGAACAAAGCTTGAGGCAAAGTCAAACAAATGTTCCTTTATTGGATATGGTGTTAATGATTTTTGTTATCGCTTATATGATTACGAAAACCACAAAATCATTAGGAGCAGAGATGTAATATTCAATGAAAAGGTCTTGTATAAGAATCAGTTGCAGGAAAAGAAACAGGAAAAGGAAAACAAGGAATACGCAGTTCTTGATGAAATCACTGAAAAAGGAAAGGTGCCTGAAAATAATAATAATCAACAACCACAACAACAACAACCACCACAACAACAACAGGCACCCCAAACACCTGAAAGTGGTGTTAGAAGATCTACCAGGATAAGTAGACCCACTGAACGATACTCTCCTTCATTATATTATTTATTGTTGACTGATTTCGGTGAACCCGAATGTTATGAAGAAGAAATACAGGTTGAAAGCAGGAAGAAGTGGGAGGTAGCCATGGAAGAAGAGATGGACTCCTTAATGCATAATCAGACTTGGGATTTAGTCAGATTGCCTGTAGGAAAAACTACATTGAAGAATAAATGGGTTTACAGGCTTAAGGAAGAAGATGGAGGAAAAGAGAGGTATAAAACTAGACTTGTGGTGAAGGGGTTTGCACAGAAGAAAGGTATTGAATTTTGATGAAATATTTTCTCCTGTTGTTAAAATGACTTCAATCAGAACCATTTTAAGTCTTGTAGCAGCTGAAGATTTGCATCTTGAGCAGTTAGATGTAAAGACAACCTTTCTCCATGGGGATTTGGAGGAAGAGATATATATGCAGCAGCCACAAGGATATGAGGTGAAAGGGAAGGAGAAACTAGCGTGCAGGTTGAAGAAGAGCTTGTATGGCTTAAAACAGGCTCCAAGGCAGTGGTATCTAAAATTTGACAAGTTTATGTCTGAACAAGGTTATACTAGATGTCACTCTGATCATTGTGTTTATTTGAAAAAGAAAAATGATGGCAGCTATATTATATTGTTATTTTATGTGAGATGACATGCTTGCAGGATCTAACATGCAAGAAATAAATGTCAAAAGAAAAAATTGGCAAATTCATTTGCAATGAAGGATTTGGAGCTGCAAAACAAATCCTTGGTATGAGAATAACTAGAGACAGGAAAAATCGTAAATTAACATTGTCTCAGAATGAGTACATACAAAAGGTGTTGAAAAGATTTAACATGCACAATGCAAAACCAGTTAGTACACCTTTTGCTAGCCATTTCAAACTTAGCAAGGAAATGTGCCCAAAGACACAAGAAGACATGGATTATATGTCTAAAGTTCCATATGCATCAGCAGTTGGAAGCTTAATGTATGCAATGGTCTGCACAAGGCCTGATATTGCAAATGCAGTGGGAGTTGTAAGCAGGTACATGAACAATCCAGGAAAGGAACATTGGATGGCAGTGAAATGGATTCTCAGATATTTGAAAGGTACCACAAATCAAGCATTATGCTTTGGTGGTTCAAACATCTCCCTACAAGGATATGTTGATGCAGATATGGCAGGTGACAGAGATAACACGAGGAGCACTACAGGATATGTATTTACTGTTGGAGGAACAACTGTCAGTTGGGTTTCAAAAATCCAAAGTGTTGTTGCACTTTCAACAATAGAAGCAGAGTATGTTGCTGCTACAGAGGCTAGTAAAGAAATGATTTGGTTACAAAGGTTTATGGGTGAATTGGGTAAGGAGCATGATATGGGCACGTTATACGGTGATAGCCAAAGTGCCATTCATCTTGCAAAGAATTCAACATTTCATTCCAGGACTAAACACATACAGCTTAAGTACCATTTCATACGATCAGTGTTGGAAGATGGAGAGTTGAAGCTGGAAAAGATACACACTAGCCAGAATCCTGCAGATATGCTAACAAAAGTTGTAACCAGGGAGAAACTGAGAATATGCTCAGTTTCAATTGGTCTTCAAGGATGACGATGAAGATGAGAAACAGCCAGGTCCAAAGAGGAGTCATTGTCCAGCAAATGGAGCAGCGGTGGAGTTGCTACAATCAGTCTCCAAGTGGGAGATTGTTGGGTGTGGAGCCTGATTATCTTCTATACAAATGTATCGCCACATTGGACCCCAGTTCGAAATGGGGGCGGCAACGCCGCCCGTAAAATATTCGCTACAGAGGGGGTCCCCTCGGCTGCGACCTTTGGGAGCCCCCCCTGGCGGGGGGTTTCGGGGGCAGCGCCCTCGAAGCTAAAAACAGTTGTAAAATTGCCTTGTAAAAGTATAGTAATTTCTAGTCAATCTGAGCCGTTCATTAGGCGGCTGATCTGATGGTAGAACTTATGTTTAGTTTAGGGTTTTTTGCCCTAGAAGGCAACCCCTCTCTATGTATGAGGGCATTGTATTTGAGGCTATGTGACAGATGTGTATTCCGTGAGAGAGAAACAGAGAGGTGAGACTGTGAGAGAAAACAAAGGATATTACAGCGGATTTGCTGTAGGTTGTGTCTCTTCATATTGCTGGATAACAGAAAGGAAGGACTGGCTGTTCGGGGTGGACATAGCCCAAACTGGGTGAACCACGTATATCTGTGTCTCTCTTGTTTTGTGCGTTTTCTGTGTTTATATTTCTGCAATATTTTATGTGTTCCATTGCTCAGTAATATATAATTTTCTAACAGTTACCTCTTCTCGTGCACAAAATTTCTCATACAACTCTCATTATGAAGAAGTTACACTTCCATCAATTTTATTACGGCATGCTAGATTTGGAAATTTGAACTATGATAGCCTCCACTTGTTGAAAAATAATGGTGTTACTGGTTTGCCTACAATTCCTAGAAACTTAAGCAATGTGATGCTTGCATTCTAAGAAAGAATAGAAAATAGTATTTTCATGATTCACATTCAAGATCACATAGAAAAATTGAACACATTCATTCAGATTTATGTGGTCCAATGCCTGTTCCTTCTGCAAATGGAAATAAATATATGATGACATTTATTGATGAGTACACTAGAATGTGTTTGGTTTATTTATTGAAGAAAAAATCTGATGCTTTTCAAACATTCAAGAACTTTCATACATGGATTGAAAATGATGCACAATCTCGTACTGGCTCTATTTGCACTGATAATGGAAAAGAATATACTTCAAATGAATTTGAAAGCTATCTTCGTCAACATGGGATCAAACATCAAACAATTGTGCCTTATAATCCCCAACAAAATGATGTAGCTGAAAAGAATGAATAGGACAATCTTAAATATGGTGCACTGCATGATGTTTTTCAAAAATGTAAAATTGATGTTTTGGGCTGATGCAGTTCTATGTGCTGTATATATAAAGAATATATGTCCATCTAATGCTAGAAGAAGCAAGACTCCCTATGAAATGTGGTATGGGCACATTCCTTTGGTAAAGCATCTCAGGGTCTTTGGTTCCACCTGTTATGCCTTGATACCATGTAGAAACAAACTTGGTGCAAGAAGTCGTAAGTGTATCTTTCTTGGGTATTCAAACACCTCCAAAGAATACCATCTCTATGATGAAGTTAATAAAAATTTTGTTGTATCTAGAGATGTAATATTTCTTGAAACATCTAAAGATGACAATGTTTTTGAGTATCAACTTGATTGCTTAGATAGATTCATAAATACAAAATCATTTCAAGAATTTGATAATCAGATTCCACATATTGAAGGGGGGATTCCTATACTAGATCAACTTGTGGAATCTTCTTCTGAAGCACTCTCTCCCCCGCATGAAACTCCAACAATGGATGATACTTTAAGTGATGTGAATGATAGAATTGGGAGACTCAATCTTGATTCAGTCCCAACTCAATCAATGGAGCCGCCTGGACCATTTGAGAAAGGTCCTCCAAAGTGGCTAACAAAGACACTCGAAAGTGTTCACCTTGATGAGGTTGGAAATATGGGTACTAGAAATTCAAACCGACAAAATAGGGGTGATGTAGATGACTCCGATTCACCTATTGATATGGATGTTTCTTATGATTGTGAATTGAATTTGTCTACATATTTTGTACCAACTTCCTTCAAAGAATATGCTTCTCATGATGAATGGAAAGAAGCAATGCAAAAGGAGTATGATGCCCTGATAAGGAATGGCACTTGGAAGCTGGTTGATCCTCCATTAGGAACCAAACCAATTCACTACAAGTGGGTCTATAAGAATAAGTATAAAGATGACGGATCACTTGACAAGCACAAATCCAGGCTTGTGGTAAAAGGTTTTAAGTAGAAGGGGTCAATTATGTGGAGACTTTCTCCCCCACAGCAAAATGGGCTACCATCTGGACACTCTTTTCCCTAGCAGCTCAGAACGGTTGGAAAGTCCATCAAATGGATGTAAAAATTTCTTTCTTGAATGGAGATCTAAAAGAGAATGTTTTATGTCCCAGCTTGAAGGATATACCATGAAAGGACATGAACATAATGTATGAGAACTTGTGAAATCCTTGTATGGCCTCAAACAAGCACCACAAGCCCGGTATGAAAAACTAACTGAGCATCTTCTGAAACTCAATTTCAAACATTATGATCTTGATGATGCAACTTTATTTGTCAAGAAAGTTCGAAAAACAATGGTATATCTTGTGGTATATGTAGATGATCTTCTCATGACAGGGAACAATGAAAGCTACATTGCATCTATAAAGAAGGAATTGAAGAAAGGTTCTGAAGTGACTAATTTGGGCTATGTTCATTACTATCTTGGTAATCGAGTAACTCAACATCCAAAATCTATATTCCTTTCTCAAAAGAAGTACATTGGAGATCTGTTGAACAGGTTTAGCATGATAGAATGCAATCCTCTTACTACTCCAATGGAACAAAACATAAATCTCACATCCATTCAAGGAAAATAATTTGAGTATGCAACAAAATATAGACAACTTGTAGGAAGTCTCAACTACCTAACTACTACCAAACCAAACATTTCATTTGCTATTGGAATCCTCTCTAGGTTTATGCAAAAGCCTTGTGAGGGACATTAGTCTACTGCAAAAGGAGTTCTAAGGTACTTGAAGGGAACTCAAGACTTTGGAATCAAGTATACACAGGTGGATGACACTAGCTTGATTGGATACTCTAATCCAGACTTCAATGGAGACAAAGAAACTAGGGTATCTACTTCAAGTTATGTTATGAGTCTTGGATCAAGAGCTATCTCCTGGAGATCAAAAAAATAATAAGTTCCAACATATTCCATAATAGAGGCAGAATATGTGGCAGCAGCTGAGGCAACAAAAGAAATTGTGTGGCTCATGAGAATTCTTGAAGATTTGCAGGTAAAACAAGTACAATCGACTCCACTCATGATTGAAAAGACCTCGGAAATAAAGTTGGCCAAGAACCCAAAGTTCCATGATCGAATGAAGCATATAAATACTAAATATCATCTGATTCAAATTCATGTTGAGGCCAAAACAATCCATCTCTACCATTGTTCCACTAATGAGCAAATTGCAGACACCTTCACCAAAGCACTTGGAAGATTCAGAATGATGCTTGGACTCACCAACATCCCTTAAGAATAAGGGGGGGGGAATGTTGACACCTAATCATTAGGATTGGGTGAATAACTGAAATTGATGTAAATAAATAATAGAAAATGGAATAGTCATCGGGAGATGAAATGAACAGTCTCTCCCTCATGTATATAATAAAGACCAACCTAACGAATATCAATGAATTGATTTGAGGATTTACCTCTTGGTCTGACAAAAACATAAGATAAATGCCTAATCCTAATGACCCTATCCATCACATTCAAACCAAATACAAATCTAAATTCCTAAGTTCAAACCTTGTTAACTCTCGGCCTTTGTAAACATTACAAACAAATCCAAAACATTACAAATATATAAATACATTCCCCTAACAATAGAGTTAACCACATCGGGAAACTACGTGCTATGTGAACAAGGTTCACCAGGTGGATATAAGCTTTAATCACAGCAGATAAGAAAACCACATCGGAACCTTAGCCTCATTCACATGTGAATGACTAAGGGGATAAGATGTCGGGGTTAACATGGCAAAGACTAACCGCAATGGAGAGTTATATCCAGCATGTGATCCCCTAGATTGTCACTACATTGCAAATGGTTGAAATCTCACCGTAACCATTAGAGGTAGCTGTCACATGCAGAGTTAGCAGTTGTTTTGAAACCGTTGGAACAAACCTTCAACCGTGTCCATTTCTGGTTTGACCACAGGCCTATTCACATGGAAACTGACTGTTTAGCACACCATTTAATAATCCCCAATGGTTCGAAGGATATACCATAGTATATTTTGGGTTTGTTGTTGTAGTTTTTCAAACAAACTAATTTGACAACCTTAGGAACCTGCCTATGTGTCCTCTTACAACTAGACCGAGGCTCTAAAACACATCCTGGAGAAACCATTTCATCTTGTAATCATCCCATGGAGGTTATCATGTACCTATAGGCCTTTTTAAGGCAGATTTGCTTCTCTGAAAGACATTAGAGTGGTTTTGATATTTTGTGTGCAGATTCTAGAGGTCATAGGCGGTTCTGTTTTCAGTGTTACGGGAGCATCCAGGGTTGGTTTGAGAAACCATAAGAAGTGTTCGAAATTTGGTCTAGAGGAATATCTAATGACAGTTATCAGAAGTGCCTTCGTGCACATTCCGACTTATAAAATTTCTATGTAATCAAGACCTTCTTCTCATTCCTAATAAAAACGGTCATGCATCTTGAAAGCGGACCCAGAGACGTAGTCCATCAGGGACGAACTCTGTCAGAAATTTTGTTGTCTGGTATAACTGTGTTTTTACCATTTTCACTTCTATTATGTATCATTTATATGTTTGATCAACTATCATAAATTGTTCTTCTCAAGAAGTTTACCTCGATTTCTATGCATTTAGTTATCATTCAAATCATTAATGGTTAATTAATTCTACGTCAATTTTAGTTTATGATCGTTTCAAACAATAGATAATAAAAAATGGTTTGTATATGTTTTTTCTGAATTGATTCTAAATTTAGTGGGGTTGAAGCTGAAGTATGTAACCCATGTTGTCTTGGAAGACATTGCAAGGTAGCAAAGACAAGAAAGTAAATGCTAGAGTAATAAAGTAAACAACAGAGGAAAAAGAAGAGATTAGACCTCATGGGAGGGGGGATCTCATTCATTTAAGTAGAAGAATTCATTAGAGAAGAATTTAGTAGATAACCATGTAGAACAACTAAAAAGAGAAGAGCAAGGACTTGTAAAGAGAATAGAAGACAATGGTAATCCCCCATACTTAAATAATTTAGTTGGTTTGACTTTCCCAAATATGTTCTCTCCTTAGTGAGGAAGACTTCTTCTCGAGTCCTTGTAAATCCAGAGGGTGGAGATCATTTACTTTGGATTCCCTTAATGGTGTGAGTGGATGATTGTGTCCTTGGATTCCTTAAGGAAGACTTCTATAGCCTTTCTTGCTCTGATTTTGTGGTGGGTAATAGATTCCTAAGAGTGGGTGGAACTATTGTGTTTACAGTAAAGACTTGCTTCTCGAGAATCACTTGACAGTATTAGGTGAAGGTGGTTGGAATCTAGATTCCTTGTGTGTGCTTGGGTGGACAATAAGCCTTCAGACTCCCTCTGTGTTTTGGGTGGAGGAAAAATCCCTTTGGATTCCCTAAATGTGTTTATTAGCCACCACTGGGTAGCTCGCGGGTGGAGCTAGTTGGCCTCTAGATTCCATGTATATTATTTGACTACTGAGTGGTTGTTTCATGGAGGAAGGAGGTCCCCTAGATTCCTCATTTTAACTAGCAATTGGTATTTTAATCCTTTGAGAAAGACCCTTAGTCTCTGGAATCTAACATGGTGGTGACAATTGTAAGTGAGTTTGGCTACAACTCTCTATCTTTGGTGGAGAGTCCTTGTCCCATACTTTGTTCCCATAAAAAATACAATATAAGTGCTCTCTTTGCATTTTCATAACTGATAATGCATGTATGTTTTTTCATGTTTGGGTCAAAATGGTGCTTATAACTGTAATGAGCATGTGTTCACATTTGTGGACTAAAATAGTTCTTATAAATGTGATGAACAAGACTATAATTCGTCTCTAGTTTGAAATGGTATACCTTATGCAACACATGATTTTGTTATTGATATGCATAACGTGTAATCAAATTTATAATGTTAAAGGTGTCTCTATGGTTCACAGTAAATATATTGAATGATGACATTATTGCAAATATCAATCCTTTCATTATATGTAAAATGGTTACATTGAAGAATTCTTGTTTGACAAGTTCTATGTATATATATACATACATATACATACATACATACATACATACATATATATATATATATATATATATATATATATATATATATATATATATATATATATATATATATATATATATATATATATATATATATATATATATATATATATATATATATATATATATACTAGTTAACAACCTATCAATTAGTTTATTTCGTATTCTGTTAGCATTGAGGAATTGATTCCTCTTTTAAAAATAATAATCTATGACCTTAGAGGACAACTTCTCAAGCATTGCATTTTTAGCAGTATACATGATTTCCCTAGGGATAGTAGTGTTTATGGCAGTGCATCCATACCAATAGACAACTGCCCTTCAAACTGTTGTGTGATGCCACAGAGCTTGTTTTAGGATTTCTTTGAGGGAGAAACACTCCTAGAATGTAGTAGGAGAGGTGGAAGCCCTTCAATATTTCACTACAAGTCCTTGGTGGAGGGTCACCAAAAGATGACTAGAGTGGGCATGCCTTGAATTCCCTATCCCTATATGGGGAATATCTAAAGGCAAAGAACTCATTGGAATTTCTGTAGGTTAATATTAGGAGGGGTAGCACCAGTAGGGTCTTAACAATCCATTGAGGCCCTCACATAACATCGACATAGATCTAGTCAGTTGTAAAACCTCCATAGTCAAACCATAAATGGAGCCATGAGTGAATGAGGATGTGCTACATAGATGGTCATTTTGGTGAGGATAAATGGGGACCTAACTATGGATTCCAAGGATTGACTACTGATATTACGCCTTATTATGATTTCGAAATGGAAGGGTGACATGAATTGGAGGCCACATCCTAGAAATTGTTTATCAGAAGCAATAAAAGCAAGTAGAATGACATCATCTTGGGAGAGTTGGAAGACACACAAGTCCAATGGTTCTACTATTGGTTGATAAACTAGGCCACTTAATGAGTTAGCCCACATAATCCACTCTGGGTGTTATTTTTGGCATTACAAGGTAACAAAAGGGAAGATTAGGTGTGAGAACATTTACGCTAGTAGATTAAATGAGTGGAGCATCCTCTTTGGAAATTAATGGAGCCAACCATACATCTCATCCCATAGGTCAAAACTCCCACAAGTTTTTAAAATAGGGAAGTGAAGTGGGATACATGATGACATGATGTTGAGACAAGTAAGGATCCATGTAGCTCTGACTGTAATAGGTCAGGAGGGAACCACCTGACATGTTTTCCCAGTGGATTGACCTTGAAGAATTGACAAAATTGCACAAGGAAGAGAGTGGGAAAAGTTGGCACATGATGTCATGGCAGTGCCATACTGTGCACCAATCAAGAGCAAGAGTTGTGTTGGGTTGTGGCCCACTGTTACAGGGAAAAGTGCCTACACAGAACTACTTATCCCACTAAGGTGTGGTAGCTACCTTAGAAACAAACAAAGTAAAGCTACTTTCATTTTTCCTTTATGAAATATAGATGAGAGAAGAACAAAGAAGACCAACCTCTGTCTTGCGCTTATCTCCTAGTTTGATTCTTCTCTCTCTTGATAGTCTTTCTCTACTTGCTCCCTTGTACGCCCAGCTTCATAGAGTACCTGTAGGATCACAGTAGCATAACACTATACAAGAACATGGATCTATAATCATAAACAATCTAGGATCAGATGTAAATTGACCATAGAAATGCATAAAACATAAATGACACAAGAGTATGGAGGAAAACTTAAATAGCTTTTATTGATAATCAAGAAAGAGCCAAGGGAGTTATAACCAGTTGTTCTGACCCAGCATCATCCTCTCAGCAAGTAAGCCCTTCTTCACCTCATACAAAGCTTAGATCACCCAACACTATGATGTTGTCTCAAGAAACCAACAACAATTCCTTACAAGATGCAAAATTCTAGCGTTCGGATCTTTGGGATGAGGGATCCATATATAGATATCTGTAAGAGAGATGAGTCAGCTTGTGATTTGATTAGTGTCTTCCCTCTGATAGTTCTTGCTTCCACTTGGATATTTATGATCTCTTACTCATCCTTGGTCGAATTCAGAGAGGCAAGTGTCACATCAGAAGTTTCTGGAAGATTCCATGCCTCTCCACCTCGCGGAATGACACTGCCATTTGTCACTTCTTGTCCATCGCACCCCATAGAAGGGCTTTTTGAAATGCAACACACCCAAATAGTATACTTAGGTGAGATGCAACGCACTTTCCCTATGGAGCAGCTGAAATGATCCTGTTTTGACCAGTTTTGAGCAGTTTTTCATGGAGAACTTTTGGGAGAAGTTGTAATCAGTTGACCTTGTTTCTTTAGGGGTTAGAACAACACTTTTAGGGAATTAGGAGCCCTTGGTTTATGGACATTTTATGCTTGGGGTTGCAGTGCCCAAAAATGTCTATAACAGTTGCCCCCTAAAGCATGAGGTTGTTAATCTTTTTTGATGTCGGGTGAAATGCTTTATCATGAGGATCCGAAGTTCTTTCAAGCTGGGAGGGGACCTGTAATAAGATATAATACAATACATTATCTTCATAATATTTTCATGATCTAGCTGAGGAAGGCATTCCCATGCTCAGCTTTATAAATTCATTTTCATGTAAATAGGACAGACAATCGTCTGAGTGTAGACTGATGATTCTGGTAAAGCCATCATCCCTTTGATTGGATGATTATCTGTGCAGCAACAATGTACATTTGATATCTTTATTTCCCTAAATATATATCACAACGCGGATGGATGGAACTAGATCCAGGGTCTTCATTCTCGTTTGATCTTCACTCGAAGTACAAGTCGATCCATGTGAGAGATGTTCTGGAGTCGAACATGGAAATACATCGCCTGATTACTAGCCAATAATGTAAGTTGTTAACATACGCGAGAGGAGTCACCGATAATGATAATGACCCTCAAGGTACTACAGTACAATTCACATGGTGTGAATAAAGGACTTGGCATCGAACACCACGCGAAATCTTTCGGTCGAAGGTCATTGATGTAAAGCTATCGCCGGAAGTGAGAAACTTGCCATTGAGGCATGCAAGCTTCAAAGTACTGAACGGGGTGTTCCTAGATCGACAGATTGGATAATGAGCTGATGTCAACAAGAAGCGATCCGGCATAGGAGGGCCTTAATGAATCCCACACCAATGACACAGAATGGAGCAAATGATTTTAATGGAGGTGAAAACGATCTAGTGATATAAGGTTCAGGGTGGCAGTCATGAAAGAATGGAGCGTAAATGTATTGTAGCGGGTGAGACACAGGTGAACTCTCTGAATGACTTCTCTTGAACATATCGGCAACACTGACACGATGGATTGGTAGCATTAACCCCAAATTTGGATGGTGTGATGGGACCATGGTGATGTGACCGGTGAATGAAACAACCCAACCCGACTTGGATGTGGAGTGAAAGTGTCATGTTCAAGAGCGACTTGCCACCAAAAAAGTTTCTTCAAGTTTTCAACCCAATTTTCCCCAGTCATTGCTGACCAGTACCTCTTTATTTTTGTCAAGCTTGAGGAGGATAACATATGTTTGATCTATAATTTTCCCTTCAGGCAAACCCATCGCTATGTTTTAATGAGCCTAGCGATAGTGAAACTCGTTCTTGTCTGCTATGAACAAGTTTGTCGCTATTAAGTTTTAACGAGTTTAACGACAAAGATAACTCGGTCCTTTTCAACTTTAGAGAGTCTAAAAAGGGACGTAAAGGAAACTCCACAATTCCTTTTTCGTCATCTAATCCCTTAAGTCTGAAAAAGTATAAAACAATACAGAAGGGATGAATTTTCGATACTTTTAACGAGCCGAAAAAAACAAGCGCTCGATCGTTTTGTGTAATAATCCCTTAGGTCCAAAAAAATTAAAATCAAAAGGAGGGATAGCACTTCCGGTCCCTTTAACAAGCTGGAGAGGCCAATGGCTCAGCAATCTTTTAATATTTTATGAGTCAGTTGAAAAGAGCTTGAAGGAGACTCGTCTTTTGAGGAATGAGTGATAAAATTGGGTAGCAGCTGATTCCAGCTAAGGTTTGGAATTTTCCAATCACGGTAGTGTTACAAGGATGGCTAGTGGGATCACTCTTCGCAGCTGTTCCTCAAAAGGGCCAAAAAATCAGATGGAGGTGAATGATCAGCCAATATAGAGTGGAGGTGATGATGAGAACACGACCAAGGCTTTAAAGGCTGAAGTACTACATTCACGATGGTTATTTACCAGGAAATAGTTCATTTTTTAATGAGCTTAAATGCGGGGAGAAAAATTTGCTAATGGCTTATGTTTATTTTTTAACGAGCTTGAACTGTGTGCTAAAACTGCTCGATACAACCGTCATTTCTTGACTTTACCATAAATAGCTTTTCTCTTTCAAAGATTGTGCTGCATTTTCAATTGCTTCATCAAACTAGTTAGAAATGAGAAATATATGTTTGAAAAATGAGTTAGAACACTAATATTTTACTCGAACCACGTAAAAAGTAATGTAAAAGTTCTTTTAACTCTCATTTTAGCATTTCATTTGAACTTTGGTTTGTTGGAGCTTTGGAGGTGCTTTTCCCCCCTTGATTTTCATCAACTGATTTCGGGAGATTCTGTGGACGATTCTCGGCGTTGTCTGGACCAGGTAGGAGCTGAACCTGAGCTCTTTCATTTCATGCTTTCCATTTTGCATTCTGAGCTTGATTCCTACTTTTTCTGAGCCCCTGGGGTTTGAAAAACTCGCCTTGGCTTCTGCGCACCCCTTGTGCATCGAAAGGTGTGTTGGATGTTAGCCTGTCTACTGGCTAACTGGGTGCGATGGGCGCAAGGAAGGAAGTTTGTGCACAATTTTTGATGGAAATTTTGCCTGTCTCTTACCAAAATCGGGATCTAACTCTTCTCTTGTTTGTTTTCAAATATTTTTGGAGCAAGATGACTATTACATGGCGAGAACGTGAGCATGAAGAAGAGGACATGCTATCTTTGCATGATCCGGTTACAGTAAATGCACTACGGAACTGTGGCTTGTTGAAATTTTTCCGCATTTCTAGCATGAGACAACAAATCAACTTGCTGCAGTATTTGCTCGATGCTTGGGATCCTACCAGCTAGGTGTTCCATATTAGGGGAAAATCTATCCCCTTGACTATAGTGGACATCTATTTCTTGACTGGCTTGTCGAGGCGGGGTGCCCCCATCTCTTTATCAGGTTCGGCCCGAGGAGGTGAATATGTGAGAGATTATGTTTGCCGGTATTGCAGAGAGGGATCTCAGCCGAGTAAATACGGCAAGATCATCATCCATGATGTCAATAATAGGTCCCTCAGGACTATTCTGTTCACTTTTGGTAGGATGGCTGGTGGTGTGGCTCTTCATGTAGCCAACTGATCTTATATGCAGTATGCCTTGGAATGTCTCCAACCGAAGTTGTTCAACTGGTACGACGTAGTACTTCTTGTGATGAAAGAACAGTTGACCAAGGTGAAGAGTGGGAGGTTGAAGAAATTTGGGTATGGTTCTATCTTGACCGCCTTTGCCTTGGAAAAGATACCACTGATGCATCCGCAGTATATTGCACTCGATTTACCTTCACCGACTGAACCACGTATGCAGAGATGGGTCGACCATATGTCTAGGCATGCTGGTCAGTCTCAGATTTCCTTTTATGATACCTTCTTCGGGTGGTTTGATCATCAGGAGATGGTTTATTCCGAGTATCCATATGCTGGTATGGACTTCCGGGGTTACCTAGATTTAGTACTGCCGGCTGGCGAACAGTGGGGTACAATTGGTAAATTCTTTGACCATATTCCTGTTTATCATTTTTCTTTTATAATGTCCTTGTGCTTTATTCTATCAATACTAATCAAACTCATGTGTTCATGCAGATGTCGGTCCCGTTCGGCCAGTAGTACGCCTGAGAGTGCCAGCTGACGCCCCAGCAGGAGAGGCTGTTGGAAGGGCTATCCTTTGCAACCTCGATGTGGCTGAGACTCTCACAGAATTACAGGACCAGTCGAGGGCCTCACTCTCGGTATTCCAGATGTGAGGACTGACGATCTGCCCTTGAGGTTGCAGCGGCATAATACTGGTGTGTCGAGACGATGGACTTAGCTTTTACGCATGATCGCACACGCTATGACTTGCTATCATGAGCACCATTAGACTAGGGTTCCCCCTAGCGTTTCGAGTTTTGGGTCATTTGACCAATTTTGTCTTGGTTACAGAACATTATGTGTAAACCATAAACAATTATATATATATATATATATATATATATATATATATATATATATATATATATATATATATATATATATATATATATATATATATATATATATATATATATATTATATATATATTTGATTTTCAAAGTTTTATTTTGGTTAAGTTACATGATCCAAATGCAAATATTGATGGTATGCTTCTTCTTATAAATGTTGCAAATGTCTATCTAACACATAATTTGCCAATGAGTCAGTTAATGTGTTTAAGCTTCTGGAAATATGTTGATATTGAATAAAATCAAATTGCCTTTCCAAAATTTCAACCCTTAGGAACATGCGATAAATAGTTGGATTTCGGACAGAGTAGATACGAGTGAATTGTAGTATGACAAGTTGTGAGTCTAGCCTGACAATCAGTCGGCGTATACCATGTGTGATGGCATCAGAGAGAAGTTCTATCAACGCGCTATATTCAGCGATGTTATTCGTTGATCGATGAATACATGCCCCTCTGAAACTTACTAACTCGCCGCTTGGATCAAAAATGGCCCAGGCCGCGGAAGATAGGTTCCGCGAACTATGACTCGCTCCGTCGGCATATCCAAAACATGACTCCAATAGGTTTGACATTTGCAATAAATGTAAAAAGTGGATTACTTGACCAAAAAAAATACTTTAGCGAAAACAAAAACATAACAAAATCATATAGGTTACTATAATGAATCACACATAGTAACGCTTGAGGTACAACCCGTTACGAGGTTGTGCCAGTGGAATCCCATCATAATCATTAACTCGTAGGATCCTTTTTCTAACACTCACTTAACAACATAGGGGCCCATCCATAAAGACTTGAATTTACCTGCCCCGAATTTCTCGGATTCTTGGTCATAAAGCAAGACCAGGTCACCTTCTGAGAAGACAAGGGGTTTGACATTCTTGTCGAACTGTGCCTTGACTCGTTTCTTATGGGCTTCGTTAGCCAAAGCGGCATCACAATGTGTTTGATCCAATTGGATTAGTTCTAAGAAACGAGCCTCCTCTTTTGAAGTCCCGGGGAGAAGGTCAATTGCGAGTTTGAGGGATGAGATTTCACATTGGATTGGTAAGACTACTTCTAGGCCATATACCAGTTGGAAAGGTGTAAACCCGGTTGCATTCCTTACCGATGTTCGGTAAGCCCACAAGGCTGAGTATAGGATTAGGTGCCAACTTCTTTTTTGAACTCCAATCATCCTTTGCAGCATGCGCTTCAGGACTTTGTTGATTGCTTCAACTTGTTCGTTGGACTGCGGATAATATGGAGTAGAGCTATTGTGAGACAACCCTAATTTGGCAGCTAATTCGACCATCATGTGATTTCAAAAATGCGATCCATGATCTGTGACTATAGCTTGTGGGACGCTGAATTTGGCGACTACATGATTGAAAAAAAAGAGGGCAGTTGTTTCACCAGTATTATCTAATGTAGGCATCGCCTCAGCCCATTTGCTAAAATAGTCAACTGCGACTATGATATACCCATGCCCCCCGGTCGATGTGGGGTTACATGTCATGAAATCAATGCCCCATTTGGCGAATGGCCCAACAACAACTATTGGCTGCAGAGGTGCAGGTGGTCTTCTGGTTTTTCTATCGAAAATTTGACAAGCATGGCAACTTCTGACTGCGGTTATGCAATCTTTAAACATTGTTGGCCAGAAGTATCATGCTCGTAAATTTTTTTGCGATGTGGCATAACTGGATTGATTCCCCCCACATGCGCCTGAATGGAAATCATTCAGGACTTTTTCGGCCTCCTCATGGGTGAGGCACCTTCTCAGAACTGTATCGATACCACGACGGTAAAGTGTATCACCGACGATCATGTAGTCTTTTGCTTGGTATCCGATACTTTTTTGTTCAGAGCGAGAGGTATTTGGCCTATATTTTTGGGTTTGGAGATAAATTATTATATCCCCGTACCACAAAATTCTTGAAGATATCAGAAACAAATTTTCGTCCATGATCGTTTCTTCAGATGTTTCATTGTTGGACGACGATGGGAGATCGCATAATAATTCTGCGAAAACCAGAGCTTTCTTTGACTTGGATTTTACAAATTCCAAATCAAACTCTTGTAGCATTGCTATCCATTTTGAATATTTTCCCCCCAACAACTGTCGCGACAATATATAAGTCATGGGGTTGCAATCCGACAGAATGGTAATTTTTCGAAAGAGGACATAGTGTCGAATCCCTGTATAGCTTGAACAGCTGCGAGCGCTAGCTTTTCAACATAAGAATATTTTCTTTCTGTATCATTTAAGTTCTTACTTAAATAATATATAGGATGTTCAATTCCGTCGTCTTCTTGAACTAAAACCATTGCGATGGTTGTATCCGCTGCAGCCAGATACAAGTTAAAGTCTTTTTGATAATCAAGAGCGTACATTAATGATGCTTTCATTAGGGATTCTTTTAAAGCATCAAAGGAAGCTTGCGCAACGTGATCCTAGATGAAGGGTACTTCCTTTATCAAAAGACACGTATAGCCTTTAGCAAGTTCAGCGTAATTCAGAATGAACCTCCTCAGAAAGTTTGCTTTCCTTTGGAGTTTCTAAATCTGAAGCAAATTCGAAGGTGGAGGCAAATTTATGATTGCCTGAACCTTACATGGGTCGAGACAAATCCTGTCTTTCGAGACTACAAAGCCAAGTAAACGACCAGAACTGACACAAAATACACATTTGTGTGGATTTATTCATATCTTGGAGTGTCGGCAATGTAGAAATATCGCTCTTAAATGCTACAGATGATCAGTCTGCTCTCGCGAATGAGCTGGAAGGTCATCGAGGTATGGTTGAACGATGTTTTTGATGTCATGGAAGGCATAATTCATTGCCCTCTGAAATGTTGCCCCTGCATTCTTTAAACCAAAGGGTAATTTTCGATATGCGAATGTGCCCCACAGACAAATAATGCAGTCTTTGACTGGTCCTGTGGGCGGATATTTATTTGATTATACCCAGAGAATCCATCCATAAATGAAAAGATTTCACATCTGGGGCATTCATCAATTATCTGGTCGATGAAGGGTGTAGGGTAGTTGTCTTTTGGACAAGTTTGATTTACATCCCTATAATCGATGCACACTCTAATTGTTCCTTGTTTTTTCATAACAGGGACAATATTCGATACCCAATCGGTTAGAGGAATCGGGTAAATGAAACCAACATAGAGAAGTTTTTCAACTTCTACCTTGATGGCAGCGGCTTTCTTGGGGTGCACCTGCCTATCCGTTGTCGTACTGGTTTGACATCTGGATACATCTTGATTTCGTGTTCAACGATACTCGAGTCAATGCCTGGCATTTCATTATATGACCAAGCAAAGACATCTCTGAATTCGCGAAAACGAGCGTTATATATTTCCAGTTCTGAAGGAGAAAAACATTTGCCAACATAAATATTCTCTACAACATCAGTTTTGGTTGAGATATTTATGGCGATAGTCTCTTCACTGTTGGACTAGTTTCACTCGGAATCCACCGTGTTTACAGTATTTGATAGAAAATCAAAAACTGAAGGATGAAAAAGGTCATCAGGAGTATTTTCTTCATAATCTGGAAGAAGGGAACGATGGTGGTAATCTTTCCATGGTGCCCCTTCAATTATCATTGATTGAACAATTCCCTCGTCGGTGACATGCAGTCGCGACCAAGGATCTAAAGGGGTGCCATATCCCTTAGACCTATCTATCCAAACGCTTGATGAGCGTTGATTTGGGTTTGCCTCCCATGCTAGGAACATTGATTGCTACAATATTTCTGTTGGGCTTGGAGGCAATACCTACGCATGATCCATGTTGATATCGTTTCTTGAGATCTTTTTAATTGAATATATCTTATTGCAGGTTCCTACCGACGCTACTTCCGCCAAATTGATTGGAGGTGGAAGGGCAAAAGTTCCCATTCATATAGGGTCTTTTAGTAGGCCTACTCTGATATTTTGAAGCGAATGGGAGATTCCATGGATCATTGGAATGCTTCCTGTAACTTGAGAACCATTGGGGAGGAAGTTTTTTTGATCGACGATTGTAATCCCTCCTTGAAAGGGAAATGCAATCTTTCTCAAATAGGTCGACACAATAGCAGCCATTGCATATATCCATGGTCTTCCCAGTAGGATGTTGTAATCGAGATTTTCGTCGATTACTTCAACATCTATTTCTACTGTTTTCCCTCCTAGTTCCACCTTCAAGTTACTTAGACTACCATATGGGGTATATGTTCATCCATCAAATACATTTAATGTCATCGAAGATCGTGACAAGGTTGGAGATCCTAAAGTTTTCCAGCAAGTCATCAACATAATACATGTAGATGCCCCCTCATCAATAATCGTTCGATGAACAGTTTTGTTGAGGGCTTTCACTTGAACGAGGAAAGCTAGATTGGCTGGTAACTGAGGATCGTATCCTTTATGATCAAAGGATACAAGATTGTAATCCTTTGGGTCTATCCCACCGATGGATGATAATAAAGCTTGCTTTTGGGATGGGCAATTTTGTAGTACCTCAAGAGTCAACATAGCAGATGGTGATTGGGCCAAATCTTCCACTATATTATAATGTTGTGCTGCTCTAGCACGAGGATTAAATAATGACTTGTGTACTACTCCCTTTGGCAATTTTATTGTCAACTCAGGAATGATGGATGGCGCAACTTCTGTCAAAGTTGTTGTCGTACTACTAGGTTGATCTTTATCCTTGTTGTTCGACAGCTGTGGATTCCCATAATATTTGTTCCTTGTCGATATCAAAGCATCATTTTGTTGTTTGGAAACCGACAACATCAGCACTTGAGACAGGGAAGCATTTCCACTGTCAACCATATTTGTTCCTGTATTTGGAAACAGATCAGTTAATACTACCGAGGTTTTTGAATTCTTGAAGAATTTTTTAAGCTCAGCTCTGTGTGGACAATCTGCGGTCCAAAGATCATCATCGCATATAAAGCATGGATTTCTTGGTTTCCTATTTCCAGGACGGTTTATAGAAGATTTTTCAGGTGATGATTCTTCCTGTTTCTTCTTCTTCCCTTTTCCTTTCTTCTTGCCCCCTGGTTGCTTGGTTTCTTTTCCTTTATCTGTTGATACGGCATTTACTTCCGAGGTAAGAAGTTCCTCTTTTTCATTTTGACCGGAAATCTTATGGGCCTTTTTAGATGTAGCCTTTTTCGATTTCGTGTCTGTTGCACCAATCATGCCAACGCCGACATGAGAGTCATTGTTTGATTTAGGAGGAGGAGGGACTGAGAATTCCGGTCTAGGAGTGTCAGGTATTTTATCGTAGAGTGTGCCAGACTGAGTGTAAATCAAGTCCAAATATTTCGCACGAGCGATAACTTGCTCTTCGGTGATGACTCCTCCTTTTGCCACATCTTCCGTGAAGGAAGGAAATAATGAATTAATAAACCATTTAGCTAAAAGCTGATCTGGAACATACGTTTTTACCATTCTACGATGACGTCGCCACTCATGTATATGATCAGATATTTGAGTGGCCATTGTTTGTTTGAAATTGGTAAGAAGTTCCATTCCCGTTTCGTACCTTATCGGTAACTGAAAATGGGTTAAAAATGTTGTGGCTAGGGTACTGAAGTTGTCAAATGAAGCTCTGGGCAATTCGATATACCATTTTGTTGTCGGACCAGTTAACGTCCTCTGAAAAAGGCGAAGCCTAATCGAATCATCATTTAGATTGTTTGATGAACACCACAGATGAAAGGTCATCACATGATTCGACGGATCTTCACCCGGATTTCCATTAAATTTAGGAATATCTGATGGAAGTTTATGCGGAATCGCTGGCCACCAAGGGGCATAAGTGATTGGATCATTTGTTAACCGATTTAAATCAGGTAACTCTAAAGTCGCCACAAAGGGTAACTGTTGATTCAGGTTAGGTGAAGCATACCCAGGGTAAGATGGGATTGCCTGAGTAGTTGGTCTTTGCATCCTAGCATAATGCATTTGATGCTGGTAACTTTGGTAAGGTTGGTGGGCATGACCATTGTAGAATGGTTGATCTTGACCGTTTTGAATATGCGGTTGCCAACTATTTGCAAATATTTGCTGCTCAGAACCTTGGTATACTTGTTGGAACTGTGGTTGTTGGTATTACACTAGCCACGGTTGTGACGCCATGTGCTGTTGCCCGATGCTAACTGTTTGACCAAGATGAGGGGTGATTTTACTCGTTTGAACCTGTGTCATTCCACCAGTTGGCGATTGTGGTTGAGTTGCAGGGTCAAGAGGCTGTTGCATTACAACCTGAGAAACCTGAGGTTGGCATACAACAGGTAGCGCTTGAACTTGCGACACCGTCACAATAGATGGCGTAGTTGGTATACTTGACATAGGTAAACATTGTTGCATCGAATATACAACTCTTGGTTGTTGAGATAGTATCGATACCCAACCACTTGACGTAATTCCAGCATAACCCGAATTTTGTTGTGAACTCCCGTATGGCTGTCCTCCTAGAGGGGACAATGAAAGGGTATACTACCCCCCATACGGCGGTAATCTGGTACTTAAGGGAATGGTTTTCCCTTGAGGGCCAGACTGCCCAAATTGACCTCCAAATGGATCAATTTTTTGAGACTCAACATAAGAGTTTCCGGATATTATTCCGGATGAACAAACAGGAATGGACCATACCGTCAAAATAGCCCCTGAGTGGGCTCCTTCTAGTGATTGAGAGCTAGTTGGGACAGATGGTATACCGGCGAACATTGTCGCAGTGATAGCAGGAAGTTCTACCATCGCTGTGTCACATGACACAGTCCTAGATGTTGACGGTTGTTCAGACATTTCTAGTCTATCCAAAAGATTACCTAGCGATTCTACAGGAGCTTCCGCTGGTGGTAGACTAATTTCTGATGAAGAAGGATACAGAGTCATGCCGACTCAAAATTGCGATGGAGTACTAGATGGAGGATCTTCCACAATCTCTTCTATAGCAATCAGACCAGGTGGAAGGGGTAGACCGTCAGGTCCATATAATATTTCTGGTGCCGAAGAAGGTATAGAATCTGCAGCGATAGATGTTTGGGGAACAACACTGTCTGAACTAGTTGTAGATGGAACTGGTTCAGTGATACAAGTATTTACCTTCAGACTAGGATTAGTACTACTGTCCTTCGGTGGCTGTTGAACTCCTTCTGTAAATGCAAGGATACCAGAAATGTTTGGAGTAACCGGAGTCTCTGATGTTGTTGGAACACTTTTTCTAACTTTACCAGGAGATTTGGAACCGGTTAAATGAGTTCGCTTTGTCCGTAATAGCTTCGATTCTGGAGACAAAGATGGTTGACTCGTAAGCCTCCGTGAACGATGGGGTTTCAATTGACTTTCTTCCACGATTGCGGATCACTCGATCAACTAAAAATAAAGATGATGTATGTTTCTGAATTAGATGAATTTTAGATGCTTTGACATAACTTGTTTTTTCAATTTCAAAGAGTCGAGAAAAAACAAATGATGACTCTAGTCGCCTTCGATTTTTAATGAGCCTGAAGTGACAAGTGCTCAGATGGACCTTTTCCGTTAAGGATTCTGAAAAGGAACGAAAGGGACTACTATGGAAATCTATGTAGAGGGATTACCAAACCAATTGCAAAACTGCAGAATACTTTTTACGGTACGGCAGTCAATCTTCCCGAATGTTGTGTTCAGTGCATTGCGATCGATAGGGCGGTAGACAGTGCCTCCTATGGATAAAGGATTAAGCCTATTGTGGTCTCCCAAAATATGCTCGATGGTACGTGGGAGCACAAGTCCGTACTGGCACTTATCGTCTCAAAGTGGAGGAATCACCCAACCATTACTGAGAACAACAGTTACCAGGCTTTACAACACCGGAATACGTCTCTAGCCTAGACTTCTATATGTCGTGTGTTAGGTTCCAAAGCGTTATTAGATTCATTAAATTTATTTTATAGTTGATCTTACTTAAGAAATTTTCCTTTCAGGTTCACCGCGAGATGTAGATGTACAATTCCTAAAATGCAATCTAAGTTGATAAACAGTCTTTTATCTTCTTTGTGCAATGAAAATCCTAGCTACTAAGGAAAGAGACAGTATTCTTTCACAAAGAGCAAAGAGCACACACTAAATGCATTGTCCTAAATCAAACCAATCAAACAGTCTAAATGCAAATGCACATGCATCTATTTGTTTTCGGCTTTCTTAGTATGTGAATGATAAAAAGAAAGCTAATGCGCAAATCTGAATTACTTTTCAAGTGACAATTAGTAACAAGTTTCCTTTCAAAATAAAAAATGGAGACAATCAGAACACTTTACGATTTGGAAATGAATACTTTCTTTCAACACTAGAAAAACTTCAAATTCAGACCAAATACAATAGCAACAGAATAATCGACTATCAAGAGAAACCAAACTCTCTCCTATGACTGAAAACGACACTTGCGACACTTTCAAATAAAGGAACGACAATATAATTACATTACTTTTTGCAAAGGAGAACTGAAAATGACTCAACAAATACACAAAAACATTTACAATTATTTTGCACAATGGAGGCAGAATATTAGCAAGGAAAGGGGTCTCAAATAGAGATATGTTGATTACAAACAACAAAAATCATGAATAGAACTGAAAAGAATGAACACAGAAACCAAAACTGAGGAACAATGCCTAGTCTGATCAGCGCACCTGTAACACAGGGAACTTGAAATGCAGCGCACCTACTACACTCGGGAAGTGCGTTGAATTTCATATTCAGAGAACAGAGCCTACGTTGGGCCAGAGACGCGACTTTGCTTGGGTTCTGGGTCACAGTTTGCAGTTCAGTTTAGGGGTTTTGGCCGAGCAAATGGTAATCAGTAAATCAATAATCACGGGTAGATCTAAGGAGGTTCGAAGAGCTACCACGAGGGCAATTAGAGATTTTGTGAATCAGTTGTTTAATTCATAAACAAATCCCAGAGATTGACTGAAGCAGAATTTATCTACTTTGCATTTGCATAGCAAATGCAGTTCGAAAGCTACCTAGCTCGACTTCAGGCTCTGTCTGTAAGTTTATAAAATAAACAACAAAGAAGATAAACAAACCACCTAGTCGCTCCCCAGTGGAGTCGCCATTTTAGGGAGAAGTGTCTACACAAAACTGTTTATCCCACTAAGGTGTGGTAGCTACCTTAGAAACAAACAAAGTAAAGCTGTTTTCCTTTTTCCTTTATGAAATATAGATGAGAGAAGAACAAAGAATACCAACCTCTGTCTTGCACTTATCTCCTAGTTCGATTCTTCTCTCTCTTGATAGTATTTCGCTACATGCTCCCTTGTATGCCCAGCTTCATAGAGTACCTGTAGGATCACAGTAGCATAACATTATACAAGAACATGGATCTATAATAATAAACAATCTAGGATCAGATGTAAATTGACCATACAAATGCATAAAACATAAATGACACAAGAGTATGGAGGAAAACTTAAATAGCTTTTATTGATAATAAAGAAAGAGCCAAGGGAGTTACAACTAGTTGTTCTGACCCAGCATCATCCTCTCAGCATGTAAGCCCTTCTTCACCTCATACAAAGCTTAGATCACCCAACACTATGATGTTGTCTCAAGAAATCAACAACAATTCCTTACAAGATGAAAAATTCCAGCCCCCGGATCTCTGGGATGAGGGATCCATATATAGATATCTGTAAGAGAGATGAGTCAGCTTATGATTTGATTAGTGTCTTCCCTCTTATAGTTCTTTCTTCCACTTGGAGATTGATTATCTCTTACTCATCGTTGGTCGAATTCAGAGAGGCAAGTGTCACAGGAGAAGTTTCTGGAAGATTCCATGCCTCTCCACCTCACAGAATGACACTTCCATTTGTCACTTCTCACCCATCGCACCCCATAGAAGGGCTTTTTGAAATCCAATGCACCAACATAGTGTACTTAGGTGAGATGCAACGCACTTTGCCTATGAAGCAGCTGAAAGGATCCTGTTTTGACTAGTTTTGAGAAGTTTTTCATGGAGAACTTCTGGGAGAAGCTGTAATCAGTTGTCCTTGTTCCTTTAGGGGTTAGAAAAACACTTTTAGGGACTTAGGAGCCCTTGGTTTATGTAAATTTTATGCTTGGGGCTGTAGCGCCCAAAAATGTCTATAACACCCACCGACCCGCATGTGATGGAGGCCCAATCCTTGAATTATAAGGGAGTGCATAAGAGGAGAGGGTCATGTAAAATTTGATTGAAATGCAACAAATGGAAATTAGTTTTATAATTGATAACACTATTAGTCAATTCCGTTTGTTATTGGAAATATAATAAACAATTCACATTGAAAAATATTCACAAATGAAATGTTCTAGAAAATAATTTGGAAACTAAAAAGATGTTAGCACACACAAAATAAAAATGACACATTTATTTTTGGACAAATGTCCCAAGAAAAAACCAATGCAAGAAAATCAATGCAAAAAATGAGGGTTTTATTATTAATATGTAGCAAAAAGTCTGAGTACCATTTGGATGCTTAATCAAGTAATCTAATTTGAGAGAAATTTTGGAAAAATATATGTGAGGCTAATACCTCAGCACCACAACTACTATTTCTCCAAAATTTGGCCAAACAACACTACATGACATGCCATTGTGTTATCCTTTGCGATGGCTAATTCACACTACCTATGGAACACGCTGGATCTTGCAGGTTTTCCTATCTCTTCCATGGGAAGTGACTCACTTAGACTCCTAGAATTTAGCCCAACCCTCAGTAACTGATTGACTGCTCATCTAACTGAATCAAACTCTCCTTTAAATCCCTCCTGCTCAATCCTTGCATAGCTTCGTAAGGAAAATTTGTCCTCCTCTCAATTAACTCTTCCGAACCTACAATAATCCTACAAAAACATGCTATTGATCTCCATCTAGATCATACTTCCTTCTGGCTCAATTTATTTTGGTTGAATGTTTCTCTCTAGAAAATTAATCTACTAATAAAACTCGTTCTTCTTTTGTATGTATTTCTCCAACATCGTCGACCTTTGTTTACAATATCTAGTTGGATCACCAAGGACCACGATTAAGTCATTATCGATGGTAGAGATTAATTCTGAGTTATCCATGTGGGTTTCTATAAAATTCCCACATTTCTAAAATAATTACCGTTAATTAATCCATTTCCCTAAGTTAGAATTAGCCATTTTTTAATTATCAATCAAGTAGTTTGATTAAGTTGTCTCTACGTTGAATTCACATAAATAATTTTAGGGTTCTAGAGATTTCATGTGTTCTAGTCTCTCCACAAAGTTTGAGACTAGAATAGCATCTGATGTGACAAAAACTAACACTCCCTCTTAGTAATGAAGATTTTATCTACTATAACATCTTCCATATATTCTAAGGATGATTGACATATGTGGCTACTACCACTTTCCACCAAACACTGTGCAACTCTGATTCGCCTACCATACTATAGTTGAATCAACTTTCTTACACGTTGCTTCTGAAGCTAAACTGTATACCCTAAATTGTTGCCAACATTTCCACTATGGTACAATTGATCTCATGTTATTGATGTTGCAATTACTACAACTGAAATCCAAAAATATGAAATCAATTTTATCTATGGATTGCAACTGTGCCCTAAGTTGCTAACTACTACCAGTCTCTGCACTACCTACTAAGTCTATCTACACTGTAAGTACATTATACTCCTCAGTGTATAACTAAAACTATTACTACAACTTTCCCTCAAGAATTGATTGTGCCATCTACTACTGAGATATTGTGGGCCCCTATAACAAGGGTAGTGATCCTAGAGAAAACACTTGTTCAATGCTTACCTTGATGGACCCTTCCCAGCTCTACAAAACTCTCAAATCTAGAGCTTCATGTCTCCCCACCTCTCTCCTTGAGGTATAACTACAGACAAAGAAAAATATTCATGTAACCTATAGGACAACTAATCTATACCATCGAAGTTTTTTCCTGCTCCCATTTCCCCTTATTTTCCTCTTCCTCTCAGGAGACTAAGTATTGTAGTGACTGAACTCAACACACCTAAATCACTTGACCTTCAATGGGTCCTGCTTCATATTTTCTCCTCCCTACGAGCCTTGTCCCTCACTAGGACCTTTCTTTTCCTCTCCCTTTGATGGAAGGGCTACATTCTCCTCCTCCTTCATAGTTTTTTTCCCTCTACCACTAACACTGAGACTACTCTTGACTAAAGGATGTCACATCTCCTCCTATGTGAAATTTGACCACAAACTATCACATTTAGGTAGCATATCTCATCCAATTATTCCTTTGACAAAATTAGTCCACTCCTAAAATAAACCATTGATAGCTACACGTACCAGTTCAACCTCTTGTGGTGTCTCACCTATGATAGATAACTCATTCTAGAGATCCTAAATTCCCATCAAATATGGATTAATCCCTTCTACCTTCTACATCTTTGTGGTTCTCAAATAATCCTTCATAAACAACTTATAATTGTTGGAAGGATTTTGATAGTGCTACAAGTCCATCCCATATTTATTTGGCTATATTATTAGACGCTAATTGTGAGACTATATGATCCCAAACTCCATCAAATATCAATTGCTTCTCCTTGTTAATTTCCTTTTTGTAATTCTCTACGTACTAGAGGTCTGTATGAACGACTATAAATCTCTCTAGATAATCCTCCATTCCATGCTCATCTATCAGAAAGGACATTTTGGCCTTCCAAACAACGTAGTTATAAGAACCATCCAATATGTCATGATCATGAAGTCCTATTGAGGGCATTTATGTACTCTCACAACTGGGTTATAAATAGGAATCTCCTTCTCTCATACTTGTCTCCTACCACTGCTAATAAAACTTCCCTATGGAATGAACATATCTTCTTACTACTTTCGCTACTAATAACATGGAAATTCATATGTACTCCAATGACTTGGATTTGGAAATGCTCTGAGAAAAGCCCTCTATGTGTGCGATTTCTCTTCCACCTAGCACTAATTTTCTATTTCAATCACTATGGAAATTTATCTATGCCTAAAACAAGAATTTTCTTTGAGAAAAAAATATGATCTACTTACATCTACCTATTTCAATCACTACCTAGACAAATTGACCCTTCCTACACTTGACAACTAAAAATTTGACTCGTGTCCAACAATTCACACTACCTAACTACAATTTGGGAAGACATGGAAATCAAAATACAATAATCCCTCTGAATTTGAATGAGTTCCTCCTTCTGCCTCTCATATTATTATCTAATCAAACTCGGTTTAATACCATGTGAAATTTTTCTTGCTATGCAACAACTTGAAATTATTTTTTCTAACTAATAAAATTATTATTTAGTTTATTTTGTTACTGAAAATATAACGAATAATTCACTCTAAAATTTCTTCACAAATAAAACACTATGGAAAATAAACTAGAGACTAAAAAAGTATAGCACACACAGAGTAAAAATAACATGGTTATTTTTCTACAATTATGCCTTGAAAAAACCAATGCAGCAAAATTGATGTGAATCCACTCTGAGAGAAATATTAGCAAAATATTTGTGAGGCTAATGCGTTAGCACCATAACTGATTCTGCTTTGAAATTAGACCAAACTAGGCTACACGAAATACCCCTACATCATCCTCTGCACTGTCTCTATGTAGGCTAATTCTCACTACCTCTAAAACATGTTCAATCTTGCAACTCTTCCTATCTCTTCCTTGAGAAGTGACTCAATTGGCCTCCTAGAATTTTTCTTAGACCATAGAAAATTGAATCGACTCCTCCTCTAGCTAAATCAAACTCTCTTATGAAACCTTCCATGTATGCCTTGTCCAACTTCTTGAGGAAAAATCGTCCTTCTCTCAACTAACTCCCCCAGACCTAGAATCCTCCTCCAAAAATATGCTATGATCTCCCTATAGATCCTTCTTCCTTCTGTCTCTATTTCTTTGATTTTATTGTTTCTCTCTGGAAAATTGGTTTGCTAAGGAAACTCAATCTTTTTGTGTATGTATCTCTCCAGCCCCACTTACGTCCTCTTATAATCTCTATTTGGATCACCAACAACCAAAATTATGTTCTTATTGATGGATAATATCACTTTTGAGTTGATTCATGTGATTTTATATAAAAAACTCACCATTATCAACTAATTCTGATTATAATTGATTTCCCTAAGTTAAACGTAAGATTTTTTTAATTTATGATCAATTAATTTAATTGAGTTGTCTCTAGGTGGAATTTTAATAAAATATTTCTCGGTCATAGATATCTCATGTGTTCTATCCTCTCCACAAAGTTTGAGACTAGAACACCATATTATGATACCAAAACTAACATGTGAGGGTCATAGTTTCATCATAAATTATCCTAATGGGACCCACTTTGCTTGATTAAAAAAAGGATAGCAACTGAAGGAGTGGTCAGGGTAGTGCACTAGGGTGAAATGTGAAGGCCGATGTGAAAATGTCAAACTTCAAATGGGGGATTATCAGTTAAAGACCCACATGTTTGCCATACACATGGGAGGGTGCGACATTGTCCTCGGTGCTGAATGGCTTCGCACCCTTGGGCCAATCACAATGGATTTCCAAGAGTTATATATGAGTTTTAAGTAGAACAACTCCACACATACCCTCCATGGACTCCAGGTGGGAGCTCCCTCTATCATCAGCTCGCATAGGATGGAAAAATTGCTAAAAAAGGGCCATCATGGAGTTATAGCTCAATTTAGTGCCATCCAGGCAATCGAAAGCAAGTCTCTACCGATTCATCCTGAGATGCAACAGATTTTAAATAACCATATGTCGCTCTTTGACAAGCCTCATGAGCTTCCACCCTCGAGAGGGGAACATGATCATAGCATCACCTTGGTTCCAGGGGTCCAACCCCAAAATGTGCACCCATACAAATATTCATTCACCCAAAAGAATGAAATGGAAAATATAATCAAGAAACTTTTGGAAGTAGGTGTCATTCGTCCCAGAATTAGTCCTTATTCATCACCGGTGGTCATGGTGCTCAAGAAAGATGGGGAGTGGCAGATGTGTCCAGACTTCAGGGCCCTCAATAAGTTGACAGTCAAAGATAAATTTCCCATCCCAGTGGTTGATGATTTGCTCGATGAACTCAATGGAGCTCAATTCTTCACTAAGCTGGATCTTCGCTCAGGCTACCACCAAATTTGCATGAAGGAAGTCGACATTCCAAAGACTGCTCTCTGAACTCATGAAGGCCATTATGAGTTCCTGGTCATGCCATTTGGTCTTTTTAATGCCCCATCTACCTTTCAGAGCCTTATGAACCACCTTCTCAAACCATATCTCAGGAAATTTGTCCTTGTCTTCTTCGATCACATCCTCATCTATAGTTTCACTTGGGTCACACATCTTCAGCATGTCGATCTACTCTTGCAACTACTTCGCAAGCATAAATTATTTGTTAAGATGTCCAAGTGTTCGTTTGGCATGGAAGAAGTTGAGTATCTGGGTCACATTGTGGGGCGTGAAGGTGTCAAGGTGGACCCCAAAAAGATCTAGGAAATGCAGGATTGGCCTCAACCTAAGACCTTGAAGAGCTTGAGAGGATTTTTGGGTCTCACAGGCTATTATCGTAAATTTGTCCGCAATTATGGTCGCATAGTGAAGCCCATCACTCAACTCCTGAAGAAAAGTTCATTCTTCTTGAATGAGGATGCACAATAGGCATTTACAGCTCCAAAAAATGCCATGTGTTCCACTCTAGTCTTAGCACTCCCTGACTTCACCAAATCTTTTGTCATTGAATGTGATGCTTCAGGTACGGGTATTGGGGTAGTCTTCATGCAGGAAGGGCGACCTTTGGCCTTCACAAGCCAACAACTAAGTGGGAAGAATCTGGGACAATCTACCTATGAGAAGGAAATGATGGCCATTTTACATGCAGTAGAGACTTGGAGACCTTACTTATTAGGGCGACGTTTCCAAATCCGCACAGACCATCATAGTATTAAATATTTTTTGGAGCAATGCCTATCCTCCCCACAACAAAATAAATGTCTCGCCCAAATGCTGGGATATGATTATGAGATCATTTACAAGAAAGGACTAGAAAATAGTGTAATAGATGCATTACCTCGCCAACTTGAGGAGGGAAGTACCATGTTAGCAATTTCCCTTCCCATTCCAGAATGGATTGAAGAGGCTCGCAGGGAATGGTTTTCACATTTTGGGCTCTCCCAACTCATTTCTCAATTGCAGGCGAATCCAGATTCCACCAAGGGATACTCGTGGCAAGATGAGATTCTTCGCTACGGGGACAAAGTCGTAATATCACCAACATCCACCCTCAAAAGTCGCATTTTGGTAGAATTTCACTCATCCCCCATTGCAGGACATTCAAGTTTTCAGAAGACGTATGCTCGCACCAGAAGATCATTTTTTTGGACAGGCATGAAAAATGACATCCTTAGTTTTGTAGTAGAATGCGATGTTTGTCAATGCCACAAAGGGGAGATCGTCAAAGCACCAACACATTACAACCGTTGCCTATCCCGACAGCAATATGGATGGAGGTTTCTATGGATTTCATTACAAGTCTTCCAAAGTCAGGAAACAAGCTAGTCATCATGGTGGTTGTGGACAGACTTTAGAAGTATGCTCATTTCTATGCCCTACCCCACCCATTTACACTGTCTTTAGTCGCTCAATCTTTCATGGATTAGATCTTCAAATTTCATGGCATGCCCACTTCTATTGTGTCCGATCGCGACCCGATCTTCACCAATAAATTTTGGTAGGAACTCTTCTGGCTACAAGGCACCCAACTAAAACTCAGTACTTCTTATCATCCACAAACAGATGGTCAAACTGAAGCCATCAACAAATGTCTGGAAACCTACCTTAGGTGTTTCACTTCAGAAAAGCAACATCTTTGGGTACAGTGGTGTTATCGGGAAAACTAGTGTCTATACAGAGCTGCTAGTCCCACTAAGGCTGGTAGCTACCTTAGAAACAAACACACTAAAAGCTACTTTCGTTTTCCTTTATGAGAAATAGATAAGAGAAGAATAAGGAGACCAACCACTGTCTTACGCTTGGTTCCTTGCTCGATTCCTGTCTCTTCTGGTAGGTCTTTGCCACTATCTCCCTTGTCTACCCAACTTCAAGGAGTACCTGTAGAATCAAAGCAGCATAAAACTATCTAAGAACATAGATCTATTATCATGAACAATATAGGATCAGATGTACATTGACCACACAGATGCATAAATCATCAATCATACAAGAATGTGGAAGAAAACTTGAATAGCTTTATTGATAATCAAGAAAGAGAAAAGAGGATTACAAACAATTGTTTTGACCCAACATCATCCTCTGAACAAGAAAGCCCTTCTTCACCTCATGAAAAGCTTAGGTCACCCAACACTATGATATTGCACCAAGAAACCAACAGCACTTCCTTACAAGATACAAAATTCCAGCCTCTGGATCTCTGGGATGAGGGATCCATATATAGATGTCGGCAAGGGAGGTGAGTTAGCTTTTGAGATTTGATTAGTGTCTTCTCTCTGATAGTTCTTGATTCCACTTGGAGATTGACGATCTCTTACTCATCCCTGGTCGAATTCAGAGAGGCAAGTGTCACAGGAGAGGTTTCTGGAAGATTCCATGCTCCTCCACCTTGCGGATTGACCCTGCCATTTGTCCCTTCTTGCCCATCGCACCACATAGAAGGGTTTTTTGATGTGCATCGCACCTACTGTGTGTATTCAGGTGGGATGCAATGCACTTTGCCTATGGAGCAGGTGAAATTGTCCAGTTTTGACCAGTTCTAAGTAGTTTTTCATGGAGAACTTCTAGGAGATGCTATAATCAGTTGACCTTGTTCTTTTATGGGTTGGAACAACACCTTTAGGGACTTAGGAGCCCTTGGTTTATTGAAATTTATGCTGGGGGTTGCAATGCCCAAAAATGTCTATAACAGTTGCCCCCTAAAGCATGAGGTCGTTAATCTTTTGATGTCGG
Source organism: Pinus tabuliformis (assembly GCA_031772625.1). NCBI lineage: Eukaryota > Viridiplantae > Streptophyta > Pinopsida > Pinales > Pinaceae > Pinus > Pinus tabuliformis. The sequence goes on along the minus strand of CM062816.1, from coordinate 640,578,343 downwards.
GTGAAATGCTTTATCATGAGAATATGAAGTTTTTTCAAGATGGAAGACGACCTGTAATAAGATACAATACAATACATTATCTTCATATTATTCTCATGATCTAGCTGAGGCGGGCATTCCCATGCTCAACTTTATAAATTCATTTTCATGTACATAGGACAGACAATCGTCTGAGTGTAGACTGATGATTCTGGTAGAGCCATCATCCCTTAGATTGGATGATTATCTGTGCAAAAATGATGTACATTGGATGCCTTTATTTTCCTGAATATATATCGCAGCCCGAATGGATGAAACTAGATCCAGGGTCTTAAATCTCGTTCGATCTTCATTGAATGTACAAGTCGATCCATGTGAGAGATGTTCTAGAGTCGAACATGGAAAGACATCGCCTGATTACTAGCCAATGATGTCAGTTGTTAATAGGCACGAGAGGAATCACTGATAATGATGATGACCCTCAAGGAACTGCAGTATAATTCACGTGGTGTGAATAAGGGACTTGGCATCGAAAACCACGCAAAATCTTTTGGTTGAAGGCCATTGATGTAAACCTGTTGCCAGAAGTGAGAAACTTGCCATTGAGGCATGCAATCTTCAAAGTACTGAAAGGGTTGTTCCTAGATCGACTTCTTGGATAATGAGCTGATGTCGACAAGAAGTGATCTGTCATAGGAGGGCCTTAGTGAATCCCACATCAATGACACAGAAAAGAGCAAATCATTTTAATGGAGGTGAAAACGATATGGTGATATAAGGTTCAGGATGGTGGTCATGAAAGAATGGAGTTTAAATGTATTGCAGAGGATGAGACACAGGTGAATTCTTTGAGTGACTTCTCCTGAACATATCGGCAAAACTGACATGATGGATTGGTAGCATTAACCCCAAATGTGGATGGTGTGATGGAACCATGGTGATGTGACCAGTGAATAGAACAACCCAACCCGACTCGGATGCGGAGTGAAAGTGTCATGTTCAAGAGCGACTTGCTACCAACAAAGTTTCTTCAAGTTTTCTTCCCAATTTTTCCCCAGTCATTGTTGACCAGTACCTCTTTATTTTTGTCAAGCTTGAGGAGGATAACATATGCTTGTTCCATAATTTTCCCTTCGGGTAAACCCATCGCTATGTTTTAACGAGCCTAGCGATAGTGAAACTCGTTCTTGTATGTTATGGACAATTTTGTCGCTATTAGGTTTTAACGAGTTTAACGACAAAGATAACTCGGCCCTTTTCAATTTTAGAGAGTCTGGAAAGGGACGTAAAGGAAACTCCAAAAATCCTTTTTCGTCATCTAATCCCTTAAGTCCCAAAAAGTATAAAATAATACAAAAGGGATTAATTTTCGGTAATTTTAACTAGCTGAACAAAACAAGCGCTCGATCTTTTTGTGTAATAATCCCTCAGGTCCAAAAAGATTAAAATCTAAAGGAGGGATAGCACTTCTGATCACTTTAACGAGCTGGAGAGGCCAATGGCTCGACAATCTTTTCATATTTTACGAGTCAGTTGAAAAGAGCTTAAAGGAGACTCGTTTTTGAGGAACGAGTGATAGATTCAGGTAGCAGCTGATTCTAGGTACGGTTTGGAATTTTCCAATCACGACAGTGTCACAAGGATGGCTAACAAGATCACTCTTCGCAGCTGTTCCTCAAAAGGGGTAAACAATCAAGTGGAGGTTAATGATCGGCCAATACAGAGTGGAAGTGATGATGAGAACACGACAAAGGCTTCAAAGGCTGAAGTAATACATTCACGATGGTTATTTGCGGGAAATTGGTTCATTTTTTAATGAGCTTAAATGTTGGGGGAAACACTTGCTTATTGCTTATGTTTATTTTTTAACGAGCTTGAATTCCATGTTAAAACTGCTTGATATAACAGTCATTTCTTGACTTTACCATAAATGACTTTGTTCCTTCAAAGGTTGTGCTACATGCTCAATTGCTTCATCAAACTAGTTAGAAATGAAGAATACATGTTTGGAAAATGAGTTAAGACACTAATATTTTACTTTAATTATGTAAAAATTAATTTAAAAGTGCTTTTACCCCTCATTTTACCATTTCATTTGAACTTTGGTGTGTTGGAGCCTTGGTGGTGCTTTCCCCCTTGATTTTCACCAGTTGATTCTAGGAGATTCTGTGGACGATTTTTGGTGCCGTCTGCACCAAGTAAGAGCTAAACCTGACCTCTTTCATTTCATCCTTTCCATTTTGCATTCCGAGCTCGATTTCTGGTTTTTCTGAGCCTCTGGGGTTTGAAAAAATCGCTCTGGCTCCATTTTACCCTTTCTATATCGAAAGGTGCGTTTCATGTTGGCCTACCCACTGGACAGTTGGCATGCAACACACCCAGAACGCTGCTGGGGGTGCGATGGGCGCAAGGACGGAAATTTGCGCACAAGTTTCAATGGAAATTTTACCTATTTCTCACCAAATCAGGATCTAACTCTTCTCTTGTTTGTTTTCAGAGATTTATTGGAGCAAAATACCTATTACATGGCGAGAACGTGAGCATGAAGAAGAGGACATGCTTGCTTTACATGATCCAGTTACGGTAAATGCACTGCGGAACTGTGGCCTGTTCAAGTTTTTCCACATTTCTAGCATGAGGCAACAAATCAACTTGTTGTAGTATTTGCTTGATGCCTGGGACCCTACCAGCCAGGTGTTCTAGATTAGGGGAAAATCCATCCCATTGACTGTCGTGGACATCTATTTTTTGACTGGCTTATCAAGGCAAGGTGCCCTTATCTCCTTATCAGGTTCGGCCCGTGGGGGTGAATCTGTGAGATATTACATTCACAGGTATTGTAGAGAGGGATCTCAGCCAAGTAAAGATGGCAATATCATCATCTAAGATGTAACTGATAGGTCCCTAAGGACAATTCTGTTCATCTTTTGTAGGATGGCTGGTAGTGCGGCTCTTCACGTGGCCAACCAGTATTATATGCAGTATGCCTTAGAATGCCTCGAACCGAAGGTGTTCAACTAGTGTGATGCAGTACTCTTTGTGATGAAAGAACAATTGACCAAGGTGAAAAATAGAAGATTGAAAAACTTTGGATATGGTTCTATTTTGACCGCCTTTGCCTTGGAAAAGATCCCACTGATGTAGCTGCAGTATATTTCACTTGGTTTACCTCCACCGACTGAACCACGGATGCAGAGATGGGTTGACCATATGTCCAGACATGCTGGTTAGTCTCAGGTTTCCTTTTCTGATACCTTCTTTGAGTGGTTCCATCGTTAGGGGATGGTTTTTTCTGAGTATCGATATGCTGGTATGGACTTCCAGGGTGGCCCTGATTTGGTACTGCCGGCTGGCGAGCAATGGGGTGCCATTGGTAAATTCTTTGACCATATTTCTGTTTATCGTTTCTCTTTATAATGTCCTTGTGCTTTATTCTATCAAGACTAATCAGAACTCATGTGCTCATGCAGATATTGGTCCCGTTCATCCAGTAGTATGCCTAAGAGTGCCAGCTACCCCTCCAGTAGGAGAGGTTGTGGGCAGGGCTATCCTTCGCGACCTTGATGTGGCCGAGACTCTTTCAGCATTATCGGATTAGGTTGAGGACCTCACTCTCGGTATTCCAGATGTGAGGACTGACGAGATGCCTCTGAGGTTACAGCGACATACTACTAGTGTGCCAATTCGATGGACTAGGCTTTTACGCATGATTGCAAACGCGGTGACTTGTTATCACCAGCATCATTAGACTAGGGTGCCCCTTAGCGTTTTGAGTTTTGGGCCATTTGACCAATTTTGTTTTAGTTACAAAACATTATGTGTAAACCATAAATAGTTATATATATATATATATATATATATATATATATATTCAGTTTTTGGAGTTTTATTTTGGTTAAGTTACATGATCGGAATGGAAATGTTGATGAAATGCTTCTTTTTATAAATGTTATAAATGTCTATCTAACACATAATTTTCCATTGAGTCAGTTAATGTGTTTAAGCTTCTGGAAATATGCTGATAATGAATAAAATCAAATCGCCTTTCTAAAATCTTGACCCTTAGGAACATGCGATAGATAGTTGGATTTCGGACGAAGTAGATACCAGTGAGTTGTAGTATGACGAGCTGTGAGTCTAGCCTGACGACAATTTGGCGTATGCCACGTGTGATGGTATCAAAGAGAAGTTCTATCAACGCATTATATTCAGTGATGTTATTCATTGATCGACCAATACATACCCCTCTGAAACTTACTAACTCGTCGCTTGGATAAAAAATGGCCCAGGCCGCAGAAGACAGGTTCCGCGAACTACGACATGCTCCATCGGCATATCCAAAAAAAGATTCCAATAGGTTCGACATCTGCGACAAATGTAAAAGGTGGATTTACTTGACCAAAACGGTTACTCTTAGTGAAAACAAAAATGTAACAAAAGCATATAGGTTACCACACCGAATCATGCATAGTAACGCTTAAGGTACAACCCGTTACAGGGTTGCTCTAGTAGAATTTCGTCATAATCCATTAACTTGTAGGCTCCTTTTGCTAATACACATTTAACAATATAGGGGCCCATCCATAAAGACTTGAATTTACCTGCTCCCAATTTATCGGATTCTTGGTCGTAAAGTAAGACCAGGTCACCTTCTGAGAAGACACGGGGTTTGACATTCTTGTCGAACTCCACCTTGACTCATTTCTTATGGGCTTCGTTAGCCAAAGCGACATCAAGACGGGTTTCATCCAATTGGATTAGTTCCAAGAAACGAGCCTTCGCTTCTGAATTTTCGGGGAGAAGGTTGATTGCAAGTTTGAGGGACGAGATTTCACACTGAACTGGTAAGATTTCTTCTAGGCCATACACCAGTTGGAAGGGTGTAAACCCGGTTGCATTCCCTACCGATGTTCGGTATGCCCACAAAGCTGAGTATAGGATCAGGTGCCAACTTCTTTTGTGGACTCCAATCATCCTTTGCAACATGCACTTCAGGACTTTGTTAATTGCTTCAACTTGTCCGTTGGCTTGCGGGTAGTATGGAGTAGAGATGTCATGAGACAACCCTAATTTGGCAGCTAATTCGTCCATCATGTGATTGCGAAAATGCGATCCATGATCTGCAACTATAGCCTGTGGAACAGCGAATCTGGCGACTACATGATTGAAAAAGAAAAGGGAATTTGTTTCACCAGTGTTATCTAATGTAGGCATCGCCTCGGCCCATTTGGTAAAATAGTCCACTGCGACTATGATATACCCATGCCCCCCGGTTGAGGTGGGGTTACATGTCATGAAATTAATGCCCCATTTGGCGAATGGCCCAACAACAACTATTGGCTGCAGAGGTGTGGGTGGTCTTCTGGTTTTGCTATCGAAAATTTGACATGCATGGCAACTTTTGACTGCGGTTATGCAATATTTGAACATTGTTGGCCAGAAGTATCCTGCTCGTAACAATTTTTGTGCCGTAGCGTAACCATATTGATGTCCCCCGCACGCACCTGAATGGAAATCATTCAGGACTTTTTTAGCTTCCTCATGGGTGAGGCACCTCCTCAGAACTGTATTGACGCCACGATGGTAAAGTGTATCACCGACGATCATGTAGTCTTTTGATTGGTATCGAAAACATTTTTGTTCGGAGCGGGAGGTATTAGGCCTATATTTTTGGGTTTGGAGATAGATGATTATATCTCCATACCATGGATTGCTTGAAGATATTAGAAACAAAGATTCATCCATGATTGTTTCATCGTTGGACGAAAGTGGGAGATTGCATAGTAATTCTGCGAAAACCAGGGCTTTCTCTGATTTGGATTTTACAAATTCCAGATCAAACTCTTGTAGAATTGCTATCCATTTTGAATATTTGCCCCCGAGAAACTGTCATGACAATATATAAGTCATGGGGTTGCAATCTGATAGAATGGTAGTTTTTCGAAAGAGGACATAGTGTCGAAATCTCTGTATCGCTTGAACAGTTGCGAGCGCCAGCTTTTTAACATAGGAATATTTTCTTTCTGTATCATTTAAGTTCCTACTTAAATAATATATAGGATGTTCAATCCCGTTGTCTTCTTGAACTAAAACCATTGCGATGGTTGTATCTGCTGCAGCCAGATATAGGTTAAAGTCTTTTTGATAATCAGCAGCGTACATTAATGTTGCTTTCATTAGGGATTCTTCTAATACATCAAGGGAGGCTTGCACGACCTGATCCCAGACAAAGGGCACTTCCTTTTTCAATAGACATGTATAACCTTTAGCAAGTTCGGCATAATTTGGAATGAACCTCCTCAAAAAGTTTGCTTTCCCTTGGAGTTTCTGAATCTGAAGCAAATTTGAAGGTGGAGGCAAATTTATTATTGCCTTAACCTTACATGGGTTGAGACGAATCCCATCCTATGAGACTACAAAGCTAAGAAAATGACTAGAACTGACATAGAATACACATTTGTATGGATTGAGCCGTATTTTTAGTGTCGACAACGTAGAAATATCGCTCTCAAATGCTGCAGATGATCGGTCCGCTTACACGAATGAGCCAGAAGGTCATCGAGATATGGTTGAACGATGTTTTTGATGTCATGGAAGGCATAATTCATTGTGCTCTGAAATGTTGGCCCTGCCTTCTTTAAACCAAAGGGTAATTTGTGATATGCGAATGTGCCCCACGGACAAATAAATGCAGTCTTTGACTGGTCCTGTGGGTGAATATTTATTTGATTATACGCGGAGAATCCATCCATGAATGAAAATATTTCACATCCACCGCATTCATCAATTATCTAGTCAATAAAGGGTGTAGGCTAGTTGTCTTTTCGACAAGCTTGATTTACATCCCTATAATCGACGCACACTCTAATCATTCCTTGTTTTTCATTACAGGAACAATGTTCGATACCCAATCGGTTAGAGGAATCGAGTAAATGAAAACAACGTGGAGAAGCTTTTCAACTTCGACCTCGATGGTAGCGACTTTCTTGAGGTGCACCTGCCATAGCCATTATCGTACTGGTTTAACATCTCGATACATCTTGATTTCGTGTTCAACTATACTCGAGTCAATGCCTGGCATTTCATCATATGACCAAGCAAAGACATCTCTGAATTTGCGAAAAAGAGCGTTATATATTTCCAGTTCTGAAGGAGAACAACATTTGCAATCATAAATATTCTCTACAACATCTATTTTGGTCGAGATATTTATGGCATTAGTCTCTTCAATGTTGGACAAGTTTCGCTGGGAATCCACCGTGTTTACAGTATTTGATAGGAAATCAAAAACTGAAGGATGATGAGGGTCATTAAGAGTATCTTCTTTGCAATCCAGAAGATGGGAACGATGGTGGTAATCTTCCCATGTTGCCCCTTCAATTACCATTGATTGAACAATTCCTTCGTTGGTGTAATGCACTCGCGAGCAAGGATCTGAAGGGGTGCCATATTGCTTAGACCTATCTATCCAAATGCTTGATGAGCATTGGTTCGGGTCTACCTCCCATGCCAAAAACATTGATTGCTACAATATTTCTATTGGGCTTAGAGGAAATACCTGCATATGATCCATGTTTATATCATTTTCTGAGATCTTTTGACTCAAAGATATCATATTTCAAGTTCTTACCGACACTACTTCCGCCAGATTGATTGCAGGCACAAGGGAAAAATTCCTTGTTGTGGAGGTAAATCCCCTCTGTGGACAGAGGCGAGCCCTACTAGCCCAAATGGGGTCTAGCAACAATCAAACGATGCTAACACGCAGGTTCCTAATTGCAATCAAGGCCGATGATGAGGGCCTACCTGGATTCCAACACTAGTACCTGTAGAAGAGTCGTCACTACCGTTCCTTTGCTCCGGATGGTCACCATCCCCACGATCCTCATGAACGGACACCTGCGCATGCAAATAACGACACAAACACAAGCATAAAACCTAATAGATGCAACTATATATCAGACAGAAAAGATATAACTCAATCATCATTACGAAGACAATAAGAGTGGAACCATAATGATAGTCATCTATTATTGATAAACAACAAAGAACAATACAACCATAGTTCTGAGGTCAAATCCTCCTTTTGGTGGGTGATCAGCAGCACATGCCTTGCAAAGCTTGTTGGGAATGGGGAACAATCCTCTCTCCCCTTGCTTACTTGGACAAGAATCTCATCACTTTAGATTTAGCCTCATGCGAACGAAGAAGGCTTCTTGTAGCATGAGCATAGCAATTCTCAGAATTTGGGACTTAGAATTTGGAACTTGGAGACTAACTTGTCAAAGACAAAAGGACAAGCTTTTATAGATAGAGGAGAAGGAGTTAGGGTCATCCACAAAATTCATGGGATTGGCTTTATCACTAAGAAGCTTCCATGAGAGGTGGAGGACTACTTCCCTTCTATGGAGATTTGAAGCGCAACTGAACTAACTCAAGATGGAATCAGTTCATGAATAGGTTAGGAAGAGCCTTTGTAAGTTGGTTTGTTAAAAACTTTACCCAACTGGGCTGGCGCGAGTGCGACTCTGAGATAGAGCGCCAGCTGGAGTTCCCTCTTTGGAGGATTTCCCCTATTGGCGCGAGTGATACACAGTGGAACCGTGCCAATGGAAAAAGGGATATTTTTATGGGTATTTTGCAGAAGGTGTCTTCTGGGCATATGAAGTACATACTCAAGGGGATACAATGCAAGTGTTTTCAGGATATGTCACTTCTCACAGGTCCCGGAATCAGTCCTCCAATATGTAGGAGAAGGGGTAACAAGGACGATGACAAATTACTTTGTAACATGGAGGATTTTCATTGATTACTGAGGGTTAAACAAAGAAATAAATAAGGACCATTTCCCTCTACCTTTCATTGACCAAGTCTTAGATGGCCTCGAAAGAACAGTTGACCAAGGTGAAAAACAGAAGATTGAAAAAATTTGGATATGGTTCTATATTGACCGCCTTTGCCTTGGAAAAGATCCCACTGATGTAGCTGCAGTATATTTCACTTGGTTTACCTCCACCGACTGAACCACGGATGCAGAGATGGGTTGACCATATGTCCAGACATGCTGGTTAGTCTCAGTTTTCCTTTTCTGATACCTTCTTTGAGTGGTTCCATCGTTAGGGGATGGTTTTTTCTGAGTATCCATGTGCTGGTATGGACTTCCAGGGTGACTCGGATTTGGTACTGCCGGCTGGCGAGCAATGGGGTGCCATTGGTAAATTCTTTGACCATATTTCTGTTTATCGTTTCTCTTTATAATGTCCTTGTGCTTTATTCTATCATGACTAATCAGAACTCATGTGCTCATGCAGATGTTGGTCCTGTTCGGCCAGTAGTATGCCTAAGAGTGCCAGCTGCCGCTCCAGTAGGAGAGGTTGTGGGAAGGGCTATCTTTCGCGACCTTGATGTGGCCGAGACTCTTTCAGCATTATCGGATCAGGTTGAGGACCTCACTCTCGGTATTCCAGATGTGAGGACTGACGAGATGCCTCTGAGGTTACAGCGACATACTACTGGTGTGCCAATTCGATGGACTAGGCTTTTACGCATGATTGCACACGTGGTGACTTGTTATCACCAGCATCATTAGACTAGCGTGCCCCTTAGCGTTTTGAGTTTTGGGCCATTTGACCAATTTTGTCTTGGTTACAAAACATTATGTGTAAACCATAAATAGTTATATATCTATATATATATATATATATATATATATATATATATATATATATATATATATATATATATATATATATATATATAGATATATATTTTCGGTTTTCGGAGTTTTATTTTGGTTAAGTTACATGATCCGAATGGAAATGTTGATGAAATGCTTCTTTTTATAAATGTTATAAATGTTTATCTAACACATAATTTTCCAATGAGTCAGTTAATGTGTTTAAGCTTCTGGAAATATGTTGATAATGAATAAAATCAAATCGCCTTTCCAAAATCTTGACCCTTAGGAACATGCGATAGATAGTTGGATTTCGGACGAAGTAGATACCAGTGAGTTGTAGTATGATGAGCTGTGAGTCTAGCCTGACGACAATTTGGCGTATGCCATGTGTGATGGTATCAAAGAGAAGTTCTATCAACGCATTATATTCAGTGATGTTATTCATTGATCGACCAATACATACCCCTCTGAAACTTACTAACTCGTCGCTTGGATAAAAAATGGCCCAGGCCGCAGAAGACAGGTTTCACGGACTACGACTTGCTCCATCGACATATCCAACAAAAGATTCCAATAGGTTCAACATCTGCGACAAATGTACAACCCGTTACAGGGTTTCTCTAGTAGAATTCCGTCGTAATCCATTGACTTGTAGGCTCCTTTTGCTAATACACATTTAACAATATAGGGGCCCATCCATAAAGACTTGAATTTACCTGCTCCCAATTTATTGGATTCTTGGTCGTAAAGTAAGACCAGGTCACCTTCTGAGAAGACACGGGGTTTGACATTCTTGTCGAACTGCACCTTGACTCATTTCTTATGGGCTTCGTTAGCCAAAGCGACATCAAGACGGGTTTCATCCAATTGGATTAGTTCCAAGAAACGAGCCTTTGCTTCTGAAGTTTCGGGGAGAAGGTTGATTGCAAGTTTGAGGGACGAGACTTCACACTGAACTGGTAAGATTTCTTCTAGGCCATACACCAGTTGGAAGGGTGTAAACCCAGTTGCATTCCTTACCGATGTTCGGTATGCCCACAAGGCTGAGTATAGGATCAGGTGCCAACTTCTTTTGTGGACTCCAATCATCCTTTGCAACATGCGCTTCAGGACTTTGTTGATTGCTTCAACTTGTCCGTTGGCTTGCGGGTAGTATGGAGTAGAGATGTCATGAGACAACCCTAATTTGGCAGCTAATTCGGCCATCATGTGATTGCGAAAATGTGATCCATGATCTGCAACTATAGCTTGTGGAACGCCGAATCTGGCGACTACATGATTGAAAAAGAAAAGGGCAGTTGTTTCACCAGTGTTATCTAATGTAGGCATCGCCTCGGCCCATTTGGTAAAATAGTCTACTGCGACTATGATATACCCATGCCCCCTGGTTGAGGTGGGGTTACATGTCATGAAATTAATGCCCCATTTGGCGAATGGCCCAACAGCAACTATTGGCTGCAGAGGTGCGGGTGGTCTTCTGGTTTTGCTATCTAAAATTTGGCAGGCATGGCAACTTCTGACTGTGGTTATGCAATATTTGAACATTGTCGGCCAGAAGTATCCTGCTCGTAAAAATTTTTGTGCCGTAGCGTAACCATATTGATGTCCCCCGCACGCACCTGAATGGAAATCATTAAGGACTTTTTCGGCTTCCTCATGGGTGAGGCACCTCCTCAGAACTGTATTGACGCCATGACGGTAAAGTGTATCACCGACGATCATGTAGTCTTTTGATTGGTATCGAAAACATTTTTGTTCGGAGCAGGAGGTATTAGGCCTATATTTTTGGGTTTGGAGATAGATGATTATATCTCCATACCATGGATTGCTTGAAGATATTAGAAACAAAGATTCATCCATGATTGTTTCATCTGATGTTTCATCGTTGGACGAAAGTGGGAGATTGCATAGTAATTCTGCGAAAGCCAGGGCTTTCTCTGATTTCGATTTTAAAAATTCCAGATCAAACTCTTGTAGAATTGCTATCCATTTTGAATATTTTCCCCCGAGAAACTGTCACGACAATATATAAGTCATGGGGTTGCAATCTGATAGAATGGTAGTTTTTCGAAAGAGGACATAGTGTCAAAATCTCTGTATCGCTTGAACAGTTGCGAGTGCCAGCTTTTTAACATAGGAATATTTTCTTTCTGTATCATTTAAGTTCATACTTAAGTAATATATAGGATGTTCAATCCCGTTGTCTTCTTGAACTAAAACCATTGCGATGGTTGTATCTGCTGCAGCCAGATACAGGTTAAAGTATTTTTGATAATCAACAGCGTACATTAATGTTGCTTTCATTAGGGATTCTTTTAACACATCAAAGGAGGCTTGCACGACCTGATCCTGGACAAAGGGCACTTCCTTTTTCAATAGACGTGTATAACCTTTAGCAAGTTCGGCATAATTTGGAATGAACATCCTCAAAAAGTTTGCTTTCCCTTGGAGTTTCTGAATCTGAAGCAAATTTGAAGGTGGAGGCAAATTTATTATTGCCTGAACCTTACATGGGTCGAGACGAATCCCATCCTTTGAGACTACAAAGCCAAGAAAATGACTAGAACTGACACATAACACACATTTGTATGGATTGAGCCGTATTTTTAGTGTCGGCAACGTAGAAATATCGCTCTCAAATGCTGCAGATGATCGGTCCGCTTTCGCGAATGAGCCAGAAGGTCGTCGAGATATGGTTGAACAATGTTTTTGATGTCATGGAAGGCATAATTCATTGTGCTTTGAAATGTTGGACCTGCCTTCTTTAAACCAAAGGGTAATTTGTGATATGCGAATGTGCCCCACGGACAAATAAATGCAGTCTTTGTCTGGTCCTTTGGGTGAATATTTATTTGATTATACCCGGAGAATCCATCCATGAATGAAAATATTTCGCATCCAGCGCATTCATCAATTATCTAGTCAATAAATGGTGTAGGGTAGTTGTCTTTTGGACAAGCTTGATTTACATCCCTATAATCGACGCACACTCTAATTGTTCCTTGTTTTTCATTACAGGAACAATGTTCGATACCCAATCGGTTAGAGGAATCGGGTAAATGAAAACAACGTGGAGAAGCTTTTCAACTTCTACCTTGATGGTAGCGACTTTCTTGAGGTGCACCTGCCATAGCCATTATCGTACTGGTTTAACATCTGGATACATCTTGATTTCATGTTCAACTATACTCGAGTCAATGCCTGACATTTCATCATATGACCACGCAAAGACATCTCTGAATTCGCGAAAAAGAGCGTTATATATTTCTAGTTCTGAAGGAGAACAACATTTGCAATCATAAATATTCTCTACAACATCTATTTTGGTCGAGATATTTATGGCATTAGTCTCTTCAATGTTGGACAAGTTTCGCTGGGAATCCACCGTGTTTATAGTATTTGATAAGAAATCAAAAATTGAAGGATGATGAGGGTCATTAAGAGTATCTTCTTTTCATTCCAGAAGATGGGAACGATGGTGGAAATATTCCCATGGTGCCCCTTCAATTACCATTGATTGAACAATTCCTTCGTTGGTGTAATGGACTTGCGACCAAGGATCTGAAGGGGTGCCATATTCCTTATACCTATCTATCCAAACGCTTGATGAGCATTGATTCGGGTCTGCCTCCCATGCCAAAAACATTGATTGCTACAATATTTCTATTGGGCTTAGAGGAAATACCTGCATATGATCCATGTTTATATCGTTTTCTGAGATCTTTTGAATCAAAGATATCATATTTCAGGTTCTTACCGACGCTACTTCCGCCAGATTGATTGGAGGCAGAAGGGAAAAATTCCTTGTTGTGGAGGTAAATCCCCTCTATGGACAGAGGCGATCCCTACTAGCCCAAATGGGGTCTAGCTACAATCAAACGATGCTAACACGCAGGTTCCTAATTGCAATCAAGGACCGATGATGAGGGCCTACCTGGATTCCAACACTAGTACTTGTAGAAGAGTCGTCACTACCGTTCCTTTGCTCCGGCTGGTCACAATCCCCACGATCCTCATGAACGGACACCTGCACATGCAAATAACGACACAAACACAAGCATAAAATCTAATAGATGCAACTATATATCAGTCAGAAAGGATATAACTCAATCATCATTACGAAGACAATAAGAGTGGAACCATAATGATAGTCATCTATTATTGATAAACAACAAAGAACAATACAACCATAGTTCTGAGGTCAAATCCTCCTTTGGCTGGGTTATCATCAGCACATGCCTTGCAAAGCTTGTTGGGAATGGGGAACAATCCTCTCTCCCCTTGGTTACTTGGACAGGAATCTCATCACTTTAGATTTAGCCTCATGCGAACGAAGAAGGCTTCTTGTAGCATGAGCATAGCAATTCTTAGAATTTGGGACTTAGAATTTGGAACTTGGAGACTAACTTGTCAAAAACAAAAAGACAAGATTTTATAGATAGAGGAGAAGGAGTTAGGGTCATCCACAACATTCATGGGATTGCCTTTATCACTAAGAAGCTTCCATGAGAGGTGGAGAACTACTTCCCTTCTATGGAGATTTGAAGCCCAACTGAACTAACTCAAGATGGAATCAGTTCATGAATAGGTTAGGAAGAACCTTTGTAAGTTGGTTTGTTAAAAACTTTACCCAACTAATCTGGCACGAGTGCGACTCTGAGATAGAGCGCCAGCTGGCGTTCCCTCTTTGGAGGATTTCCCCTATTGGCGCGAGTGATACACAGTGGAACCGTGCCGATGGAAAAAGGGATATTTTTATGGGTATTTTGCAGAAGGTGTCTTCTGGGCATTTGAAGTACATACTCAAGGGGATACAATGCAAGTGTTTTCAGGATATGTCACTTCTCATAGGTCCCGGAATCAGTCCTCCAATGTGTAGGAGAAGGGGTAACAAGGACGATGACAAATTGCTTTGTAACATGGAGGATTTTGATTGATTACTGAGGGTTAAACAAAGAAATAAATAAGGACCATTTCCCTCTACCTTTCATTGACCAAGTCTTAGATGGCCTAGAAAGAACAGTTGACCAAGGTGTAAAACAAAAGATTGAAAAACTTTGGATATGGTTCTATTTTGACCACATTTGCCTTGGAAAAGGTCCCACTGATGTAGCTGCAGTATATTTCAATTGGTTTACCTCCACCGACTAAACCACGGATGCAGAGATGGGTTGACCATATGTCCAGACATGCTGGTTAGTCTCAGGTTTCCTTTTCTGATACCTTCTTTGAGTGGTTCCATCGTTAGGGGATGGTTTTTCCTGAGTATCCATATGCTGGTATGGACTTCCAGGGTGACCCGGATTTGGTACTGCCGGCTGGCGAGCAATGGGGTGCCATTGGTAAATTCTTTGACCATATTTCTGTTTATCGTTTCTCTTTATAATGTCCTTGTGCTTTATTCTATCAAGACTAATCAGAACTCATGTGCTCATGCAGATGTTGGTCCCGTTCGGCCAGTAGTATGCCTAAGAGTGCCAGCTGCCGCTCCAGTAGGAGAGGTTGTGGGAAGGGCTATCCTTTGCGACCTTGATGTGGCCGAGACTCTTTCAGCATTATCGGATCAGGTTGAGGACCTCACTCTTGGTATTCCAGATGTGACGACTGACGAGATGCCTCTGAGGTTACAGCGACATACTACTGGTGTGCCAATTCGATGGACTAGGCTTTTACGCATGATTGCACACGCGGTGACTTGTTATCACCAACATCATTAGACTAGGGTGCCCCTTAGCGTTTTGAGTTTTGGGCCATTTGACCAATTTTGTCTTGGTTACAAAACATTATGTGTAAATCATAAATAGTTATATATATATATATATATATATATATATTCGGTTTTCGTAGTTTTATTTTGGTTAAGTTACATGATCCGAATGGAAATGTTGATGAAATGCTTCTTTTTATAAATGTTATAAATGTCTATCTAACACATAATTTTCCAATGAGTCAGTTAATGTGTTTAAGCTTCTGGAAATATGCTGATAATGAATAAGATCAAATCGCCTTTCCAAAATCTTGACCCTTAGGAACATGCGATAGATAGTTGGATTTCGGACGAAGTAGATACCAGTGAGTTGTAGTATGACGAGCTGTCAGTCTAGCCTGACGACAATTTGGTGTATGCCATGTATGATGGTATCAAAGAGAAGTTCTATCAACGCATTATATTCAGTGATGTTATTCATTGATCGACCAATACATACCCCTCTGAAACTTACTAACTCGTCGCTTGGATAAAAAATGGCCCAGGCCGCAGAAGACAGGTTCCGCGAACTA
The DNA here is from genome assembly GCA_031772625.1 of Pinus tabuliformis. Lineage (NCBI taxonomy): Eukaryota > Viridiplantae > Streptophyta > Pinopsida > Pinales > Pinaceae > Pinus > Pinus tabuliformis. Next base: position 640,562,406 of record CM062816.1, on the reverse strand, counting down.
CGACTTGCTCCATCAGCATATCCAACAAAAGATTCCAATAGGTTCGACATCTGTGACAAATGTAAAAGGTGGATTTACTTGACCAAAATGGTTACTCTTAGTGAAAACAAAAATGTAACAAAAGCATATAGGTTACCACACCGAATCATGCATAGTAACACTTAAGGTACAACCCGTTACAGGGTTTCTCTAGTAGAATTCCGTCATAATCCATTAACTTGTAGGCTCCTTTTGCTAATACACATTTAACAATATAGGGGCCCATCCATAAAGACTTGAATTTACCTGCTCCCAATTTATCGGATTCTTGGTCGTAAAGTAAGACCAGGTCACCTTCTGAGAAGACACGGGGTTTGACATTCTTGTCGAACTGCACCTTGACTCATTTCTTATGGGCTTCGTTAGCCAAAGTGACATAAAGACGGGTTTCATCCAATTGGATTAGTTCCAAGAAACGGGCCTTCGCTTCTGAAGTTTCGGGGAGAAGGTTGATTGTAAGTTTGAAGGACGAGATTTCACACTAAACTGGTAAGATTTCTTCTAGGCCATACACCAGTTGGAAGGGTGTAAACCCGATTACATTCCTTACCGATGTTTGGTATGCCCACAAGGCTGAGTATAGGATCAGGTGCCAACTTCTTTTGTGGACTCCAATCATCCTTTGCAACATGCGCTTCAGGAATTTTTTTGATTGCTTCAACTTGTCCGTTGGCTTGCGGGTAGTATGGAGTAGAGATGTCATGAGACAACCCTAATTTGGAAGCTAATTCGGCCATCATGTGATTGCGAAAATGCGATCCATGATCTGCAACTATAGCCTATGGAACGCCGAATCCGGCGACTACATGATTGAAAAAGAAAAGGGCAGTTGTTTCACCAGTGTTATCTAATGTAGGCATCGCCTCGGCCCATTTGGTAAAATAGTCCACTGCGACTATGATATACCCATGCCCCCCAGTTGAGATGGGGTTACATGTCATGAAATTAATGCCCCATTTGGCGAATGGCCCAACAGCAACTATTGGCTGCAGAGGTGTGGGTGGTCTTCTGGTTTTGCTATCGAAAATTTGACAGGCATGGCAACTTCTGACTGCGGTTATGCAATATTTGAACATTGTTGGCCAGAAGTATCCTGCTCGTAAAATTTTTTGTGCCGTAGCGTAACCATATTGATGTCCCCCGCACGCACCTGAATGGAAATCATTCAGGACTTTTTCGGCTTCCCCATGGGTGAGGCACCTCCTCAGAACTATATTGACGCCACGATGGTAAAGTGTATCACCGACGATCATGTAGTCTTTTGATTGGTATCGAAAACATTTTTGTTCGGAGCGGGAGGTATTAGGTCTATATTTTTGGGTTTGGAGATAGATGATTATATCTCCATACCATGGATTGCTTGAAAATATTAGAAACAAAGATTCATCCATGATTGTTTCATCTAATGTTTCATCGTTGGACGAAAGTGGGAGATTGCATAGTAATTCTGCGAAAACCAGGGCTTTCTCTGATTTGGATTTTACAAATTCCAGATCAAACTCTTGTAGAATTGCTATCCATTTTGAATATTTTCCCCCGAGAATCTGTCACGACAATATATAAGTCATGGGGTTGCAATCTGATAGAATGGTAGTTTTTCGAAAGAGGACATAGTGTCGAAATCTCTGTATCGCTTGAACAGTTGCGAGCGCCAACTTTTTAACATAGGAATATTTTCTTTCTGTATCATTTAAGTTCCTACTTAAATAGTATATAGGATGTTCAATCCCGTTGTCTTCTTCAACTAAAACCATTGTGATGGTTGTATCTGCTTCTGCCAGATACAGGTTAAAGTATTTTTGATAATCATCAGCGTACATTAATGTTGCTTTCATTAGGGATTCTTTTAACGCATCAAAGGAGGCTTGCACGACCTGATCCCGGACAAAGGGCACTTCCTTTTTCAATAGACGTGTATAACCTTTAGCAAGTTCGGTATAATTTGGATTGAACCTCCTCAAAAAGTTTGATTTCCCTTGGAGTTTCTAAATCTGAAGCAAATTTGAAGGTGGAGGCAAATTTATTATTGCCTGAACCTTACATGGGTCGAGACGAATCCCATCCTTTGAGACTACAAAGCCAAGAAAATGACTAGAACTGACACAGAACACACATTTGTATGGATTGAGCCGTATTTTTAGTGTCGGCAACGTAGAAATATCGTTCTCAAATGCTGCAGATGATCGGTCCACTTTCGCGAATGAGCCAGAAGGTCGTCGAGATATGGTTGAACGATGTTTTTGATGTCATGGAAGGCATAATTCATTGTGCTCTGAAATGTTGGCCCTGCCTTCTTTAAACCAAAGGGTAATTCGTGATATGTGAATGTGCCCCACGGACAAATAAATGCAGTCTTTGACTGGTCCTGTGGGTGAATATTTATTTGATTATACCCGGAGAATCCATCCATGAATGAAAATATTTCGCAGCCAGCGCATTCATCAATTATCTAGTCAATAAATGGTGTAGGGTAGTTGTCTTTTGGACAAGCTTGATTTACATCCCTATAATCGACGCACACTCTAATCGTTCCTTGTTTTTCATTACAGGAACAATGTTCAATACCCAATCGGTTAGAGGAATCGGGTAAATGAAAACAACGTGGAGAAGCTTTTCAACTTCTACCTTGATGGTAGCAACTTTCTTGAGGTGCACCTGCCATAGCCATTATCGTACTGGTTTAACATCTCGATACATCTTGATTTCGTGTTCAACTATACTCGAGTCAATGCCTGGCATTTCATCATATGACCAAGCAAAGACATCTCTGAATTCGCGAAAAAGAGCGTTATATATTTCCAGTTCTGAAGGAGAACAACATTTGCAATCATAAATATTCTCTACAACATCTATTTTGGTCGAGATATTTATGGCATTAGTCTCTTCAATGTTGGACAAGTTTCGCTGGGAATCCACCGTGTTTACATTATTTGATAGGAAATCAAAAACTGAAGGATGATGAGGGTCATTAAGAGTATCTTCTTTGCAATCCAGAAGATGTGAACGATGGTGGTAATCTTCCCATGGTGCCCCTTCAATTACCATTGATTGAACAATTCCTTCGTTGGTGTAATGCACTTGCGACCAAGGATCTGAAGGGGTGCCATATTCCTTAGACCTATCTATCCAAACGCTTGATGAGCATTGATTCGGGTCTGCCTCCCATGCCAAAAACATTGATTGCTACAATATTTCTATTGGGCTTAGAGGAAATACCTGCGTATGATCCATGTTTATATCATTTTCTGAGATCTTTTGAATCAAAGATATCATATTTCAGGTTCTTACCGACGCTACTTCCGCCAGATTGATTGGAGGCAGAAGGGAAAAATTCCTTGTTGTGGAGGTAAATCCCCTCTGTGGATAGAGGCGATCCCTACTAGCCCAAATGGGGTCTAGCAACAATCAAACAATGCTAACACGCAGGTTCCAAATTGCAATCAAGGACCGATGATGAGGGCCTACCTGGATTCCAACACTAGTACTTGTAGAAGAGTCGTCACTACCATTCCTTTGCTCCGGCTAGTCACAATCCCCACGATCCTCATGAATGGACACCTGCACATGCAAATAATGACACAAACACAAGCATAAAATCTAATAGATGCAACTATATATCAGTTAGAAAGGATATAACTCAATCATCATTACGAAGACAATAAGAGTGGAACCATAATGATAGTCATCTATTATTGATAAACAACAAAGAACAATACAACCATAGTTCTGAGGTCAAAGCCTCCTTTGGCTGGGTGATCAGCAGCACATGCCTTGCAAAGCTTGTTGGGATGGGGAACGATCCTCTCTCCCCTTGGTTACTTGGACAAGAATCTCATCACTTTAGATTTAGCCTCATACGAACGAAGAAGGCTTCTTGTAGCATGAGCATAGCAATTCTCAGAATTTGGGACTTAGAATTTGGAACTTGGAGACTAAATTGTCAAAGACAAAAGGACAAGCTTTTATAGATAGAGGAGAAGGAGTTAGGGTCATCCACAAAATTCATGGGATTGGCTTTATCACTAAGAAGCTTCCATGAGAGGTGGAGAACTACTTCCCTTCTATGGAGATTTGAAGCCCAACTGAACTAACTCAAGATGGAATCAGTTCATGAATAGGTTAGGAAGAACCTTTGTAAGTTGGTTTGTTAAAAAATTTACCCAACTGGGCTGGTGTGAGTGTGACTCTGAGATAGAGCGCCAGCTGGCGTTCCCTCTTTGGAGGATTTCCCGTATTGGCTCGAGTGATACACAGTGGAACCGTGCCAATGGAAAAAGAGATATTTTTATGGGTATTTTGCAGAAGGTGTCTTCTGGGCATATGAAGTACATACTCAAGGGGATACAATGCAAGTGTTTTCAGGATATGTCACTTCTTACAGGTCCCGGAATCAATCCTCCAATGTGTAGGAGAAGGGGTAACAAGGACAATGACAAATTACTTTGTAACATGGAGGATTTTCATTGATTACTGAGGGTTAAACAAAGAAATAAATAAGTACCATTTCCCTCTACCTTTCATTGACCAAGTCTTAGATGACCTGGAAGGGAAAAAGTTTTTCTCTTTCTTAGATGGGTTTAGTGGGTACAATCAAATCCATATTATCCCAGAGGACTAGGATAAAACCACCTTCACCTGTCCTTGCGATACTTTATCCTATAGGGTCCTTCCTTTTTGCCTATGTAATTCCCTTGCCACTTTCTAGAGGGTAGTTCTGAGTATCTTTGTTGAGCTAATCCATGATGTAGTGGAAATTTATATGCATGATTTTACACCCTATGGGTGTGAATTCCAAGAGACTCTCTAATTTGGGTAAGGTCATGAACAAATTCATTGAATTGAAATTGTCCCTTATCCATAAAAAACGTGAGTTCTTGATGACTACAGGGACTATTCTAGGTCATTCAATATCCCATAAAGGATTGCAGGTGGACCCAAATAAGATAGCCATCATCTAGAGGGTTCCACCTTCATAAAAATAGAGGGATGCCAAAGGTTTTCTACACTTAGCTGGATACTATAGGAGATCTATAAAATACTTTAGCAAGTTAGCTTCTCCTTTATTTGGGTTATTGGCCAAAGACTCTGAATTTTTATTGTCATAAGGTTGTCAACAGGCCTTGGACACCATAAAGGACAAGTTGACTACTACACCTATTCTTTAAGGCCCAAATTGGGCTCTTCCTTTCCACATACACGTTGTTGCCTCTCACAATGCCATAGGAATAGCTCTAGGCTAGATAGATGAAAAGCTACCTTATGCCATTTACTTCATCAGTAAGAGCCTATCAAAAGCTGAATTGAAGTACACTGTGACTGAAAAAGAGCTCCTAGATGTTGTGCATTCATTGAACAAATTTAGGTATTACATTGTAGGTTACCAAACATTTCTACATACTGACCATGTTGCAATTAAATACTTGATGAATAAACCTGATGGAAATGCCCATATTATTGGATGGTTACTTTTATTGCAATAGTTTAATCTAACTATTATTGATAAGCCTGGAAAGGAGAATGTTGTTGCATATTTTTTGTCCAGATTGACTTTGCCTGTAGGGGAGGAAGGAATGGTTGATGATCAGTTACTAGATGAACACCTATTCGCCATTTCAGTTCTCTCTCCATGGTTTGCTGACATAGAAAATTACTTGGTGTCCACATAGTTTCCACCAAATTTGTCCTCCAAGGAAAAGAGAAAGATTGTGAGGAAGAGCACCCTATTCAATTGGATTGGGGGAAACCTCTTGAAACTAGGCCTGCACGAAATTCTAAGAAGATGTGTCGCGGAGGAGGAAGTCTTTGACATCCTTATGACCTTTCATGGTAGGCCTTGTAGAGGTTACTTTGTAGCCAAAAAGACATCATTCAAGGCACTACAAGCTGGTTGTTATTGGCCCACTCTTCACCAGGATGTGAGGAGGTATACTAGTCTGTGTGATTGGTATGAAAGGATGGGGAAACCTACCCCAAAGAATGAAATTCTTCTGTAACCTCAAGTGACTTTCGAGCCATTTGACAAGTGGGGCATGGATTTCAATGGACCCATTGACCCTCCATCCAAGAAAAAGTAGTAGATCATCGTGTGCACTAGCTATTTAACCAAGTGGGCTAAAGCCAAGGCCATGAAAGCAACAAAAAAAGAGAAAGTGGTTGAGTTCTTAAGGAAAAATGTATTTTTATAATTTTAGGTACCCTAAACAACTGGTCACTGATTAAGGCAGTAAATTTACATCTCACATGATATAAAATTTGTTAGGCCAACACAAAATCAAGCATAGAACATCCACTCCTTGCCAGCCACAAGCTAATGGGTAAGTGGGGGGAACCAATAGAGTGTTGGAAGGAATTCTCACCAAAGTGATTAGCAAGAACAAAAATGATTGGGTAGATAGATTAGTTGAGGCCACTTGGGTCTACAACACCACCTAGAATACCACCATAGGATTCACTCCTTATGAGATGGTCTATGTGAAGAAGGCCCTATTGTCAATTGAATTTGGATACAACGCCTTAAGAATGGAAAAACAACTAGATCTAGATCTCACCAGGGCACAATAAGAAAGATTTCTCCAACTGAATGGGTTATATGAATTTAGAATATAGGCCCTCCTACACACAGAGGTGAATCAAGTTTAGAGGAATATTTTTCATGACAAGAACTTAAAGGACGAGCAATTTCAATAAGGTGATCGGGCTTTGTTGTATGATACTAGATATAAGGATTTTAATGGAAAATTAAGGACTAGATGGTTAGGGCCTTATATCATATAAAAATGTCATGACAATGGTTTACTATAGATAAGAACCATTGATGCAGAGGCTATCCCTTTACCTTTTAATGGGTACAGATTGAAGGTCTACAAGAAGCCCTTGTCAAAGCAAGAATTCATGAATGGCATCAGCAAGATAGTGATGGTGGTGGAGTAAGTCTCAACTTCTACCCCATCAAGTCTCTGAAAAGAAAAAAAATTAGAAGTAATAATGAAAAAAGAGAAAAATAAAGAGACTGAGGTGAAAACCTCCATGAGGCACCTGAGTCCCGTTGTTGGGTTGAAAACCTCTCCAGCCAGCCTAATCATGTTGAAAAGAAAAGAAAAAAAATAAAATATCTCTAAGTGAAAACCTATTTTGAGGCACCAAGCACAAGCAGCTAGGATGAAAACCTCTTGGAGGTAGACTATTTGTTTTCGAAAAACAAAAAAAAAATATAAAAAGAAGGAAAATCAAGAGTTTGAAAATGTTGTTTTTGGGTCAGCAAGAGGATGATCAACACAACTTTAGAGGAACAGAAAGACCTACACAATCTAGATTTTCATTCCGCCATCCCATATTCTTCATTATCCCATCAATCCATCCATTTGTGAACTCTTCTAGCTTAGTTTACATAGGCTATATGTTTTCTACATGATTCGTTGTAATCCTACAGGATTACCTGAAAACCTACAAGATTTTCCTGTAAGAATTACAGTGGCTTTGGAATCCCAATAAAAGTGACCTTAGACCAAGGGGATGACAAACTTGTGTCAAAAGATAAATAATCACTCTGCCACATCATCACCATGCCTTTCATCACCTTGTTACCCCTGCATCCATCCAATAAGTCAAATTCAATTAAAAAAAAACTATATAGCTTTCAAAAAAGAAAAAAAGAAGAAGAAGAGGGTGAGAACAGAGGACAAATGGACAATACATGAGGGCTATACCTATCACCTACCATTCACAGCAACCCTAATCTACTCTTGTCAACAATCCTCATGCTCCAGAATTGAAAGAAGGTCTTAAAGTTTAGGGGAGAGGCAGCTACAGGACATAACATAGGTTTCTCGTAGGAAATCTTGTAGCAACCTATCCCACCAAGGAAATTTCATAGGGTTGCAACCATATTCAACATATACATTCCAAGGTTAAGGAATCTCCTCTAGAGCTCAGCAACAGCAGCAAGATCATCAACATCACTCTCCAATACCTTCACATCCAAGGAAACAAGCATCAAAAGAGGCCAATAATAAAAAATATGCAACAAATACACAACATAGGGACATCATTCTCCAAGGAGCATCATCATCAAGGCATCTTAGCCACATGTATGTCATCTTACTCATGCTCTCTCATTAGCACGATATGATAAAAAATGTAGGATTATGTAAGAGTTGGTTTTATAAGCAAACGTGGCTAGTTAACTTGGCCACCTTTGGCTAGTGGATGAGGAAAAAAAAATTAGACCACTCCACACATGGTAGTAGTCAAATTAGGAAAAAAATGAGATAATGCCAAAAATGGTTAAGTTACAAAGGAATGAAGAGGGAGATGAATACGAGATGAGTGAAATGATGGACTGATAGTGGGACAAATGATCCAAAAGGAGGTGCTCGTACTTAGACAGCCAGCACACCATCCCACACGATCATCCATAGAAGGAAATAAAACACTGATTCCCACACTAAAAGAGAATTAACAATCTTTATAATTCATCGAAGAGAGGATTTCCTCGGCCTTCTTGAAGGAGCATCTACAGGAGAGAGTGATCATTTTGCAGTGCAGAGGCACCTATATAATCCTACACGAAAACCTACAAGATCCTATGGGAAGACCTACAGGATACAAAGAAGTCATCTACAGGATTATCAATGGGAATTAAGGGAGGAGAGATAAAAGGTTGTCCTCATTAGATAGTAACTAGTGAGGTAGGAGCTATACCTTTCCATGTTTTCTAGTTTGAAAAAGAAGAAAACTCCTCCATTTAGTTGAGGAAGTTGTAGTATAGGAGAATTATATTGCAGAGTTATCATTTAAATATCTCACCCACTATAATTCTTGGATTATATCCATACAAGCCTCCACAATTACCAGGGAAAGATAACAGGGGTTTTTAACAAAAGGGAGCCTAGAAACATAGTAAAAATTCATCATCACCCTGTTGTAGTAGAAACTTTCACAAGGCATAATTAGATGAGTTTCTTTGAAATAATGAGAGGATACGATGACGAGGTGGCTAGAGACTTTTCTCTCTCACTCATTCCCCTCACTAGGACCCATCACACTATTGTGGTGAAACAACTATCAGTAGAAATCACCCCTAAAGTTATAAGAAGAATCACCACACTGCCTTTAGGGTTACCTTGGAGAAAACAAGATAAGGGAAACATCACCCTTGTAAAGAAATTCTTTTTGGAAGGGGGGCAGGCAATGGAGGACAAAAACAGGGTTAGAAGAGAAAGCCTTCCATACCCTTGGAATGAAGTTAGTGACCACCTTGTTAAATATATATCATTTGAAGGGAGATACAGTGTGGTGTATGGATACCATTTAAGACTCCTCAAAGAACTAATATTTGAAGTAGGCACGCCTCCTAAAAATAGGTTAAGTATACCCTAATTTCTTCTTCAATCACTAATAGATATTAGCATCAAAGTGCAGGAGGGAAAACATCAGCAACTAGCCCATCATGAGTTGATCAAACTAATCCTAGAAGATGCCCTATAAAACCTAAGACTCCTTATTACATGGAAAACTTTCAGAGACATGCAAGTAGAGGGAGAAATTCAAGCTCTTGAATATGACAAAATCCCCACTGCTAGTGAGAAGAATGAAGAAATAGAAGGAGAAAATGGAGAGGAAACAGAGGAGGAGAAAGATGAAGAAAAGGAAGAGGAAAATGAATAAGAGACACAAGAAAAAACAAAATAGGAGACAAGTGAGTAGATTGAGGAACAAGATGAAGAAGAGAAAGAGAGAGACAAGGATGAGAAGGAGAATGGGAAAGAGGATATAGAACAAAAGGAATAATAGAGGTCTATAGTACAAGGTAAAGAAGGGGAATAATCACCAAGGGTATCTCTAGGACCCACATTGAAGGAGGCAACAAGTGCTCTTACTGCCCCACGTACACCTACTGTTGGATACCTATAGTAATAGGTTTCATATTTCATGATTGGCAAGAGAAAAGCCAAATATGCTCTGCTTTGGTATCCCAAAGATCCCATATTTCTTAGAGAGCAAGAGCTGGGTAAAGTGTTTCTAGTATTGAGGACCTTGTTTCAATTTTTGTGGATGATTCAACAGTTTAATCTGGATCATGCCATGTTTCAATTTTGAGTTGTAGAATAGAGAAAAAAGGTCTGTCCAAACAGCTTAATCTTGGCAGACAAGTAGTTCAGGTAGAGAAACAAAGGTTTCCAAAAGTTTAATCTGGGACCTTGGAAGACATAAGGGTAGAAGCAGATAGAGAGAAAAGAGGAAAAAAGCCAAAGAAAAGAAAAGGCAATTGAGGGTTGCAAGTTCAAGTGCCCCTCCAAGAAGAAACAAAAAATGCTAGGCAAAATAGTTGGGTAGGCAGTTGTGGTTGCAGAAAAAATATGATCACCATTACACAAGTATCAATAGGTCTCTTGCCAAGGCAATTGATCTATCAGCAAACAAAGTGGTGAATTCCAGGAAATTACAGCAAAGAGCATCACTAACTTCTTCTCTTTCCCTCTCTAAACCATCACTAACACCCCTTTCTAAATCCCCCTTCTTCATTCATATTAACTCCTAATTCTACTATATAACATCCCTTATCTTACCCCACCCCTAATACTATTAACACTAAAGTGTATAAAACCCCAAATCTTATGTACATTCCCTCCCCTAGGCATAATAGCCGTGTATTTTTCAAAAAAGGGACCAAATGGCATCTGGCCACTTTGGTGAACCTATTCCACCCATTTCCCCTCTACTGCAAGTCGATTTACCTTCAAATCACCCCTACACTGCTAAAACCCACTCTCTGAAATCCATTTTGCCTGTAAAACCTTTGCAAAGGTCAAATTCCCGCCTCTGGCACATTCCCCGATCCTACCGCATTGTGGTTTAAACAAACATTTGAAAAAACCCACACAAACCCACAAATTTTGATTTTTCCGCCCGTAATATTGAAGGCGCATGTTATCCCTCCGCCAGCCGTCGGATCAAGCCCACCAGATCCGACGGCCTACAGCAATATCGGAGCGCCTCCCGTGACCGCACGTTAACTTCCGGGGAAGTGACGTTGCGCCTTGTCACGCCTCCTCCATGCGTCGGGCGTTAAACTATCTCGGAGCCCGCTCTGACATCCATCGCGCCGTACCTTAACCGCCCCGGGAGACTGCAACGGTTAAGCCCTTAACCGTGACCGCTGCACGTTAACCGCAACTTGCCCGTCGTTAATTCATCGCCACGTCGTTGCCTGCCCGTACCCGCTTATATTATTGGCCCACCTCACTGCTGACTGGGCCGCCACCTCGCCTAAACCGTTGACCAGTCGCCCACCGCCACGTCGCCTGATGACGTCAGCTGACGCCACCTCACCATGACCCACCAATGACGTCATGCTGACGTCAGCAGAAAAAAGCGCCAAATGGTAAAATGAGCCATATTTACCAAATTTTCCCGTATTTTTACCATTTACACTGTGTTTTTACTGTGCGCTTTGCTTGACCGTTTGAGCTCGAATTTTCGCCAGCCAGTTGATTTGCCCGGGCGACCTTCTCAAAAAGCACCTGTGTACCTGTGTTTCAACCTCTGCTCGTCGGATTACAGGTATTTAGACCATTTCGCCCTCCATACGACCTTCATTTAGCTCAAAATTGCTCACAGGGATAATGGGACCATAAAGACTAGATTTACACCGTTCATTCCCTTTCATTCATCCAGCATTGTCACTGTGAGGGCCAAGAAACGCTGGCAGAGCTCTAAAAACCTGCAATTCTCATTAAAAACCTCTGTAATTCTGCGTTTTCCCGGCAGAAATTGCTAATAGACATATTCCACCCTGTTAGAGAGTTCAGTCACACCACAGAGAGATTCTATCACTAGAATCCAGTAGTATTTCAATTGCTACTGAGAGAATTCCCCTTGAATACTCAAAACCTCAACCGTTTCCACAGAAGACTGTCTCCAGACTGTGTTTTCACCATTCCACCTGTCTATTTGCAATTCTAGTAACTTGAACAGCTATGGAGACCCCTATTGCACTGAACATCAAGCCCATCAATGCTCCTCACCAAGAACTGGCATGGAAAGCCCTGGGAGACATGGACTACCAAATGCTGGATTGGTTTCCTATGGGAACCAAGTATAATGTGTTAATGCTGAATGAACTAAGAGCCCAGCACCATAGTGGAGCAGATATCTTGGGGATTTGGGAGTCAAATTTGCCCATATACAACCTTCCCCAAGTCAATCCAATGCCAGAGCTCATTTACAGCTGCCAGGAATGCTATGACCCCAGCCAAAGGGCAGTCATAAGCCCCACAGGCCTAGTCCTGTTCCAGATCACCCCAGAGAGCATAAACCAGATGCTGCACTTCAATACAGCCAAGAAATTGACCCCTCTGTCCATGCAGAATCTAATTAACACAGGGATCAAGCTGTCCAGTGACCAGATTATCAAAATCAACCAACTGTTCGTCATATCAGGCTCTGAAACAGTCAGAACCCCTCCTATTGGGTACCATTGTCTGAATGAGTTGGGCAGAATGCTGGTGGACCTAATTAGCTATGTCCTAGGGTTCAGGGGGCTGGAAGATGTAGATGAAAGTATAATGGCAATGCTGTCCATGTTTGCCCCTGGTAAGCCTCCAGCTGTGCAATATGATTATGCAACTTACATAGCAGAGAAAATCCATGATCAGTTCATGAATTTGAAAAGGGAGAGGCTGTTTAGGTACTCCTCATATATCTATCATTTATTTCTTTTCTATCAGCCAGCTACCTTCTCAGTTCCTTTGAGGCCACTCAATGCCCAAGGAAGCCCAAGATCAGTTGTTTTCTGGACCTCTGTGTTTCATTTTACCTCAGTATCACCCTATACATACTGTGAGTTCATTGATCTATTTGTTCATCCGGCCCTAACAGTTCTGCAAGGTACTCCTCCTCCTAGATTAACCGATGAAATGAGGAGGATTCTACATCTGAACAAATCCTACAACATTGGCAACTGGTACTTCTACCAGAACCACACAGTCATTAGGATATATGGCTGTGAATTGAACCCATTTAGATTGCCAAGGTATGTCCCCATGAGGCTTTTTGCCCTGGAGTATTTCAGGCAGTTTGGGAACTCAGATTACCTTCACTTTCAGAGTAGAAACAAGAAGTCACAATTGAAGGTGAGAAGTCAGCTAGGTTCCTTCCTGTATAACAAGAAAGAGGAAGGATGGAAAGAGGCACACAGCATGCTGGAAGGCCTCAGATTGCAGACCAGTTTTGAGTGGATTCCTTATGACCCCAATCATAGTATCTCCCTCAGGAGAATTAGATACAGACTGGGCAACTATGCACATAAAAGACAACCGGAAATAGAAAAGTATGCCAATGCACTAGATTGGGAAGAGGGTACACTAATAGAACAACTCACTGAGGTAGAACTGCTTGAGAAAGAAGCCAGGAATGTACAAAAGGAAACTGACTTGGAAACTTGTGCACAGGTGCCCTACTCCTACAGAAAGCAAAGTGGAACAGCTGCTGGATCTTCAGCAGCACAGCAGCAAACCACTGAGAAGACATCCCAGGCAGCAAGCAAAGACAAAGGTAAACAGGTGGAACAGCCACCTGTATTGACAGAGGAACAAGTGGACACCTTGCTACAGCAGCAAGAGGAAATGGAACAGCAAGAGCTGGGACAGCAACAAGAAAAAGCACAGTCCAGTGAGCAGCCCTTACAGCAGGAAAAGGGGACAGATCAACCTGGCAGTACCGAGCAGCAGCCTCAAACAAATGTGCCTCCCAGGACAGACACCAATGTTGACACATCAGTCCTCCAAACACCACAAAAGGAGGATGTGACAAGGAAAAGGGAGAGAGAGACCCCCCACACCTCATCTTTCATCAGGGGAGAGAAGAGACAAAGACTGAATGACTCCCAAGAGGAGGACATTGCAGTAAGGCAAGCCATGGGTATGGGCCCACCCAGTGGAGAACTTTCGGCCAGCTCATCCCAGCGAGGACATGACATGACAATGGGAGGAGAGGTCAGCTCCTCCAGTGAAACAAGAAAAGGACAGTCAAGTATAAAACAGCAATTCATTGACATAAAAAGGAGGAGTGATCCAATAAAAGTGCAGCTATATGATCACTTGTTGAACCTAGCTCCTAGCAACCAGCAGAGACTCATGTCTGCTTTCGATGTGAGCGAAGGCAAAATGATAATGAGCCACTTCATGCCTACAGCTTTGCAGCCTCAGTCCACCTCGGACTATCTGAGAACCAACATGGAGGTTCTTGCCAAAGACATACACCCCATGGACAAGATTGAACTGCATAAGCAGACTGGTGAAATGGTGTATGCCTCCTTGGCAGATGAGACATTAGAAAATTATAAATTAAAGAGCAGTCTAGACAACACAGCTTCTCAGCTGGAGTTAGAAAGAGCTTCATCACAAGCCAAGGACAATAGGATCAAGTCCTTGGAAGAGGTAATCATAGAGATAGGGCATGACCCTAAAGATGTCAAAGGCATTCAAGAGCTCCTGAAGATAAGGGATGCAGACATGGCAGCCCTAAGAAAGAAGATCAAACTCCCGGCCACCCTCCATCCACAGACCGATGAAGTCGCCCAGCAAAGGCAAGAGAAGGATGCTACAGATCTGTTGGTGTCCTTATATAAAGAGCTGGTCAGGACTCAGGACCAGCTAGGACAGACTGAAGCTGCAAAGGCAGCACTACAGGAGACACTGAAGCAAAGAGAAGAGGGCCAACCCTCCCAGCCTCCTCCTATCATAATAAACCTTGAGGAAACCCCTCCCAAGATTACTCCTCCTCTTCAGCAAACAGAAACCACGGCACCATCCACAGCAGCAACAACTACAAAATCAGAACAGGCTGCTAGCTTAGACATGCAAAAGCTGCAAGCTGAGATCCAAGCCATGGAATCTCAAATGAAAGAGCTGGATGAGCTTAAGAAAACCTTGACTAAGGTAAATGAAAGGTTTGACAGGAGCAAACAGAATGAGGCAACCAAAGACAGAGAGGTGAAAGCTCTTAAAAAGAGGATTGCTGAACTAGAGAAGGAGCTTGCACTAGAAAGGGTGACAGCTGAAATGAAAGCAGTATTATGGAGCAACATTGGAAGGTCCATTGCCAAACAGTGGCAATATATTGAGACCATGGATGAGCAAATGGTGCTCATCACTAAAGCAAATAAAGAAATACAGAGAGCCAGGGCGAGCCTTGGACACATGCCAGAAGCTGCTACAAGGATAATCAACACTCTGAACTATAAGACTAGCTCTCAATTAGCTGTCATGGGAATCACTAACAGGACAGAAGCAATTGCTGTAGCAAAGAGAGTCGTTACATTAAGGAACTTAGTTGGAACATTGGAGAGGAGGACCCAGGATATGCAAACTGAGATCAATAGATTCCTGGAAAAATTCGTGACTCTGCAGAACAGAGGCCTCCCCAGCATCTTAAGCAGTGTAGGAAGACTGCTCACCCTGGACAATTATAACAAGAGGATTGATGCCCATGCAGTGGCAGAAATTGCACAACCACCCAGCACTTCAGCAGAGCCAGGGCCAGCCACAGGGCAAAGTATGTATGACAGAGTGGAAAACCTGTTTTTCCTAATGAATGAAGTGGACCATCTGTTTGACACACCACCTAACTTTTTCAAATTTACAGAAGCAGATGAAACTCTGGGTGCAATCCTAGCACACCAACTGCCCACTCAGGATGCCTGGAGAAATTTGACACAAACAGTTCTGTCAGGCCAGAATCAGTAGCGCTGTTCCTACAGGCAAATAAGCATCATGCGCAGGCACAGTTTTGAGGAAAAATATCTACAGGAAAGAGGCAGAGGCTGAGCCAACTCAGCAGGACCATTGAGCTCAACACAAGCAACAGTCACAATCACAGGTGACAAGTCCAAGACACAGCGTACAAAGCATTAAAGACAGATTTTCCAGCATTTACTCAGAAAATCTCGACCGACTTAGCTGTCTCCAAAGGCTAAAATATCTTCTGACAGAGCATTAAAATGCCTGTACTCTGTAATCAATGCTGCATTAAATTGTGCCCATAATATCTTAAATAGTTGGTAAGGAAGTAAAATCTGAGATAACTCAGGACTCAGATATTTTGTAAATGACCACAAGTATATATTCACCCTTCACAGCAGTGAAAGGGGTTGGTTGGTGGTTGTTATTTTCTTTTGAAGAGCTCTAGCTCGTTGTAACATTTTCAGAAAATTAATACAAAGGAAGAATGGAATTTCCAAGGCTCGGTGTTCTTTGATGTATTGTGGTGAAAGATGAATGTTACAGGATTCCAGGGTGTTGCATAAAACAGCAAGTATTCTCAAATCTCTTTGTCATGTGTTTTTGAGTCTTTTGTTCTCTTAGTTGTTCTAATGTTTTACACTTGATAGCAAGGTGAAAGGATAGTACCAGGATTTAACCATGTTTACCCTGGACTCAAACCGAGCTATTATATATGTTTTCCTCATATACAGTGACAGAATTGTAATTCTTAATTGCTACAATTCAAAACTGTGTTTTTATTGTAACAGTCATTCTCAGGGATTCAACTTTTGCCCCTAAGACCTCTGTTTTCTCCTCTTAAAGCTGTCTGTTAGGAACATATAGATAACAAGTGAAAATTCTTAAATGCTTTCACTGTTGTATTACCTGTTTCCAGTAATTTAATCAAAAAACCTGTTCTATTAAGCACTCTAATGGCCCTGTAAGTTCCATCTTTCATCTCAAAGTTTCAAACACTTATAGCCACAGACTCCATTGCCCAATGGTATTCAACCTCTCTGAAAACTACATCAATAGAATCTAAAAGGAGTTTCATCAACCAAACATAAACAAAAAATCAGTACATAAAAGCTAGCCTAAAACCCTATTACAAACAGTTGCAAATCATAAAGAGAGAGCCCTCTCTGATCACAGTTTGGCTAGGAACAGTGATCCAAAGATTGGTTAGTGGTTACCCCGGCCGTATTCCCTTGGGAGTCATAGGGAACAACCTGGGTGTTAACATAAATGGCGACTCCACTGGGGACTTAGAATTTTTCAATTACTATCTATTTCCAAAAGCTACCATCAAGCCTGAAACTAGCCAAGAGGCCTTAGGACTGTTTCTGTAAACACAGGGACAGCTTTAGGGAAGAGCTAACTAGGGAAACTTCATACTAGCTTTGAGAAATATATAGTCATTCCAGAATTCTTACCTAGTCCTTGAACATACAAAACTTTCTGTATAAAGTTCTAAAGAATACTTAGAAGCTGGCTCCCAAAAGAAACCCAAGGCACACTAGGGCAAACCCTGACCCTAATCAACCCATCATCGTCGATAACCCAAATATCATACCAAAGAACATAAGGAGACAGCAAAAGCAGGAGAAGCTTGCTGATTCAGATATAAGTTTACACCAACCTATCCTCATTCCAACTCCTTGTAAAGTCCTTTTCCGTTCCACACCTAATTCCCCTAGCTCATCATCAACACCTCACAGCCCTTCTCTCCCATCTTCACCATCTGCACACACTCCCTCAACCAGTTCCCCACTTATTACCCATCCTCTTAACCCGGTTACACCTGTAATCCCTGTTGTCCCATTTGTTCCTATTAACCCTATAAATCCCATAAACATGGCTAACAGATATGCACCGCTGCAGATACCAGCCAATGCTCCAGCTCTACCCCAAGACTACCAAACTAGACTCTCATTTTTTGACTCCCATGGCCCTTTGACAGCCATCCAGCATGCTAAAAAGATGCAAGACCACTTTGAGACCTATGAAATAGATGATGACAGTGTTAGGATGAGAATTTTTGTTCAAAGCTTAACTGGGGATGTTAGAACTTGGTTTAGATCCTTAAATGCAAATTCCATTGCAACCCCTGAAGTTCTATACCAGGAATTCACCAACAGATGGGAGAAAAAGAGAGATCCGCACCATATACTTGGTGAATATAACACTATTAAAAGAGGTCCCCAAGAAACGGTGTTGGAGTATTGTGCTAGGTTTAACAACATATACAATGCTATTCCCCAGAACTTAAGGCCCCCTCCTGATTTGGCCCTTTATAACTTCCCTGATGGTTTTGATTCTGATATGGCCTATCAGTTGAGAGAAAGAGACCCTCCAACCCTTGCAGAAGCCCAAAGAGTTGCAGTCACTGTAGAGGCCAACCTAATTGCCAAAAGAAACAGGGCAAAGCTGGAAAAGAAGGTTGGTTTCAAAGAAGAGCCCTCGGGCTTTGATCAGAAGTTGGATGCAATACTAAACAGCATGAAAAGACTAGGTGAGAGAGTGGAATCAGTAGAAAGAAAGTCATCATGGGAAGCACCACAAAACAATACTCCTAGAAACCCAAATTTTAGGAGAACACAGAACCCCAATATAGGGAAGACAGGCGCTGACCAAGATATCAGACCCCCTTTTCAAGAAAATTATGCAGAAACTTCTTCAGCTAATCAGCTCAATGAAGATCCTGACATCAACTTAATAGGTCTGGATGGTAAAAGCCATGTTTTCTTAACACAAGAAGACCATGAGGAGGATGAAAACAAAACATTCCAAACACAATCAGGAGAGTCTTTTGACTTTAAACAAGGGTATGATACTGCTGTCTATGAAGTCCATAAACAATACAAACTAAGAAGTCGGACTGTAAATGCAAATCAGCCTGAGAAGATAAAGGAGAAACAGCAATCTAAAGAAACCTTAGTCACTGAACCTAATGACAAAACAAACTTACCTACAAAAGAAGTAGTGGTTGAGGAGGTCACTGAAATACCGTCCACACCACAACAACCCTTGGCAACCTCATCATCCCACCCAAGTCCGAACATCACCCCTCAAGACATCAACATGAGGGGCAGGCTCCAAAATCAAGATGAAATCCAACAAGAAGATTCAATGAACAGAGAAAGGACTGCTATCCGTGACTCTAAAATTCAGGTGGATAAACCTTTTGACCTAGGAACAGAAATTGGAAAGTTAAAGATAGCAATTCCCCTTTCAGAGCTAGCCAAGCATGACATATATAAGCAACAGATCAAAAAATCCCTTCAGCTCACCAACAACAAAGATGATGTAAATGTGCTAGATGACACTCCAGAATTACTGTTTGGCCCAGAGGTAGATGGAAAAACAGTAGTCACAGGAGTTTTGCCTTTTTATGTCAGCTTGCATGTTCATGATAAAATACTGCATAATGCAATGTTTGACTCAGGTGCATCTCACAACCTTATGCCAAAAGCAGTCATGGAAAGATTAAACTTGGATATAACAAGACCATACAAAGACCTGTTTTCTTTTGATTCTAGTCAAGTCAAATGCTTGGGCCTAATTAAGGATTTATGTGTGTCCCTGGTTCAATTCCCCAACAAAACCATTCTAATGGATGTTGTTGTTGCTGATATCCCACCCAAATATGGAATGCTCCTATCAAGATCATGGGGAGCCAAGCTCCAAGGCTCCCTGCAATTAGACATGTCATATGCAACCATCTCTGTCTTTGGACAACCCAAGAGACTTTATAGGGAAACACTCATGAAATATATGGTCAGCAGTGAAGAAAAGCCTCAAAATTTTCCAATATATGCTGTCCACTCGGACATAGACTCCTTCATCCTTTTCAATGACAGCACAAATTCCTTAAGCAATGACATTAAGACCGAAACACCCATACAAGAAAAAAACATCCATCAAACAAGTGGCACCTGCCAAAATTTAATCAGCCCAACAATACCCATTCACCCTCCTTTAGTTGTCAAAAATTGTCAAACAAATGATGAAATTATCCTAGGAGACAAATGGGAAAAGAAACCTCAACTCATGCTCACATGGCCATCCCATGAAAAGAATTTAAAATCTCTTGACCAGCAAGATAGTCTGTGGGTCCTAGAGTTTGATGGCTCAGTTAACAAGTTAGGGGCAGGAGCTGGAGTATGGATACATAACAAAGAGAAAGCCTGTGCACAAGGCCGGGCTTATAGATTGAACTTTAAATGCACTAACAATATGGCAGAATATGAAGCTCTGCTACTAGGCCTCAAGATTGCAAAATCATTACAAGCACATAGCCTCTCAATCATGGGGGACTCTGATCTAGTAATTCAACAAGTAAAAGGGGATTTTGTCACCAATGACAAAAGATTAAGGTCCTATAGGTCTGCTGTAATTGAAATACTAGAAACTTTCTCCGAGTTTGTTCTCACAAAGATTCCTAGGGGCCACAATCTCCATGCTCACAGCTTGGCAACATTTGCCAGCACCTTCAAATTCCCACTACAACCCAACAATTGTTTCACAGCAGAAGTCAAATATAGGCCTTCTATTCCAAACAATGTCAAAGAATGGCAAGTATTTGAGAATGATAGGCAAATAAACAACTTTTTAACTTTGCAACAAGAGTTTACAGGATTAAATATTGACCTTGAGACAGCAAGTCAATCTCAAACAGTTGATGGGGCAAGTCAATCACAATTACAGTTTCAACAGTCTGCCCACCCAATGTCACCTAGGACAGCAAAACAACTACTTAGTCCAACCATTTTCGACAAAGAAAACATTCAGCAAATTCACCAAATTGACTGTGAAGAGCTGAGCAACGCTGAAGATGAAATCATACAACTCAAAGACAATCTTCTTCCAGCAGGCCTTACCCCACTAGAGGACATTTTTGACTCAAATGATGTCCCCAGGAAACCAAAGATGCAACCATTAGATGCAACAATTGAAGAATGTAACATTGGTACCACTGACAAGCCTAAAATAATAAAGCTGTCTGCTGCTTTGCCCCCTGATCAAAAACCCAAATATGTTGATCTCTTTAAAGAATTCCAAGATGTCTTTGCCTGGGGTTATGAAGACTTGAAGTCTTATGATACCTCTGTTATCCAGCACACCATTCCCCTCAAGCCTGATCAAAAACCATTCAAACAGAAATTGAGAAGAATTAATCCTGTGCTTCTTCCTTCCATTGAAAAGGAATTACAAAAAATGTTCAAAGCTGGGATCATAGCACCAATCAGGTTTTCTGAGTGGATTTCAAATTTGGTCCCTACAAGAAAGAAAACTGGTGAGATTAGACTTTGTGTAGACTTAAGAAATTTGAACCTAGTGTCACTCAAAGACAATTATCCCTTACCCAAAATGGACCACATCCTTCAAAGAGTAGTAGGAGCCTCAAGAATATCATTGTTGGATGGCTTCTCAGGTTTCAATCAAATCCTGGTACACCCTGATGATCAAGACAAGACTGCATTTACTACCCCATGGGGTACTTTCAAGTATGTGAAGATGCCCTTTGGATTGAAAAATGCAGGGGCAACATTTCAGAGAGCAATGGACATTGCTTTTGCAAAGGAAATTCATGATTTCTTGGTCATTTACTTAGATGATCTTACACCCTTTTCAAAATCTGACCAAGAACACTTGAAACATCTGAGACAAATCTTCATAACATGCAGGAAATATGGTATTTCCTTAAACCCCAAGAAGTCTTTATTTGGTTTAGAAGAAGGGAAACTTCTAGGACACATCATTTCGAAAGATGGCATAAGAATTGATCCAGATAGGATACAAGCTATCCTACAAATGCCTCACCCAAGGAATGTCAAAGAGCTGCAAGGATTCTTGGGAAAAATCAACTTTTTGAGAAGGTTTATCCCAAATTTAGCAGAGTTAATCAGATTATTAAACAATATGCTAAAGAAAGATTCAAAGGTCAAATGGACTGTTGAAGCAAAACAAGCTTTTGAAAGTATAAAATTGGCCTTGACTCAAACCCCAGTGTTAACTAACCCTCAGTTTGACAGAGACTTCGTCATTTTCTCCTTTGCCTCCCAACACACTATTGCTGCTGTTTTATTGCAGAAAGATGACCAAGGGAATGAAAAGCCCATTGCTTTTTTCAGCAGAGCTCTTAGGGATGCCCCCCTAAAGTACCAAATAATGGAGAAACAAGCCTATGCCTTGATCAAAGCCATCAAAGACTTTAGGATTTACATCCTTTACTCCCATGTTGTAGCTTATGTACCAAGTCCTATTGTCAAAGACATTCTCACACAAGAAAACTTAGAGGGAAGGAGAGGAAAATGGATTGCAAACATACTTGAATTTGACATTGAAATAAAGCCTACAAAGCTGATAAAAGGGCAAGGTTTGGCCAAGTTAATGACAGAAGCAAATTTCCGAGCTTTAGATATCAACCAAATGGACAGTGAAACAGAGCTGGCGACTCCAAAGATCAATGTAGCCTTTGAACAATCTCCCTGGTACTCTGATATCTGTTATGTGTTACAAAACCTGTGTGCTCCCCCAGGACTGTCCAGAACTAAGTCTAGGTTCCTAAAAATGAAAACATCTAAATTTTGTGTGATAGATGAGAATCTACTCTGGAAAAACCACGAAGGTATTTTGCTGCACTGTCTTCTTGAGAATGAAACTGACAATATTATGCAAGAATTCCATGCTGGAGACTGTGGTGGACATTTGTACTGGAAGTCCACTGTGGACAAGATATTAAGGGCTGGTTATTACTGGCCCACTATGTTCTCAGATATGAAGAAATTCACAACATCATGCCACAAGTGCCAACTGTTTGAAGGCAAAAGACAATTGCTGCCACTCCCTTTGAGGCCCATTGCAACAGAGAGACCTTTTCAACAATGGGGCTTGGATTTCATCGGAGAAATTCACCCCTCATCTTCAGGACAACACAGATGGATTCTAACAGCAACAGACTACTTCACCAAGTGGATTGAAGCTGCCCCATGCAGACAAGCAAATGATTCAGTAATCATTCAATTTTTGGAGAACAATATACTGGCTAGATTTGGCTGCCCAGACAAGATAATAACAGACAATGCTGCTGCCTTCAGATCCAAGAAGATGGTAAACTTTTGCCATAAATTTCACATTACTTTGGGCCATTCTACAGCTTACTATCCTCAAGGAAATGGTCTCGCTGAATCATCAAACAAAAGCCTGATAAACATCATAAAGAAAGTGCTGGAAGAGAACAAAAAGAACTGGCATAAGAAACTAGTAAATGCTTTATGGGCAGACAGATTAACCACCAAAAGATCAATTGGGACCAGCCCATATGAGTTAGTCTATGGATTAGAGGCCAGATTTCCTTCATCACTAGGAGTGCCAGTTATGAAACTTCTACAAGAAAGCCAAGCAGAGCCTAATGACATGCAAAGAAGGATTAACCAGATAATTTGTCTACAGCAGACCAGAGAACAAGTTTTCAGCAGAGTGCAGATACTACAAGAGAAACTGAAAAAGGCCTTTGACAGAAGAACTAAAGCTGAAGATTTCAATGTGGGGGACAAAGTTTTAAAGTGGGATGCAAGAAGAGAAGAGAAAGGAAAACATGGGAAGTTTGATTCTTTATGGAAAGGACCATTTGCTGTCCAAGCAGTACAAGGTAATAACACCTACTTCCTAAAAAGCTTGACTATAACTGAGCTGGATGAAGGTCCTGTCAATGGCAGGATGCTGAAGCACTATTTTGACTGTTCACTATGATAGAAATTCAGAGGTTCATTGTATATATGCAATTGTACATATTCTCTTGTGATTTAAATTGTATAAAGAGGTTTTCCCAAATGCTGCACCTAGCAGCAACAGGCAGATAGAATCAGAGGCTCTCCAAGAAAGAAGCACACTAATTTTGACAGATTATATGCAGCAGATTTTAAAGACAAAGATGGGCAGTCATGCAACAAGGCAATCTGACCTGCTGTTCTTGGTCTTTCAAAAGAAAAACCATCCCCATGTGGAGCCACTGTTGGATACCTATAGTAATAGGTTTCATATTTCATGATTGGCAAGAGAAAAGCCAAATATGCTCTGCTTTGGTATCCCAAAGATCCCATATTTCTTAGAGAGCAAGAGCTGGGTAAAGTGTTTCTAGTATTGAGGACCTTGTTTCAATTTTTGTGGATGATTCAACAGTTTAATCTGGATCATGCCATGTTTCAATTTTGAGTTGTAGAATAGAGAAAAAAGGTCTGTCCAAACAGCTTAATCTTGGCAGACAAGTAGTTCAGGTAGAGAAACAAAGGTTTCCAAAAGTTTAATCTGGGACCTTGGAAGACATAAGGGTAGAAGCAGATAGAGAGAAAAGAGGAAAAAAGCCAAAGAAAAGAAAAGGCAATTGAGGGTTGCAAGTTCAAGTGCCCCTCCAAGAAGAAACAAAAAATGCTAGGCAAAATAGTTGGGTAGGCAGTTGTGGTTGCAGAAAAAATATGATCACCATTACACAAGTATCAATAGGTCTCTTGCCAAGGCAATTGATCTATCAGCAAACAAAGTGGTGAATTCCAGGAAATTACAGCAAAGAGCATCACTAACTTCTTCTCTTTCCCTCTCTAAACCATCACTAACACCCCTTTCTAAATCCCCCTTCTTCATTCATATTAACTCCTAATTCTACTATATAACATCCCTTATCTTACCCCACCCCTAATACTATTAACACTAAAGTGTATAAAACCCCAAATCTTATGTATATTCCCTCCCCTAGGCATAATAGCCGTGTATTTTTCAAAAAAGGGACCAAATGGCATCTGGCCACTTTGGTGAACCTATTCCACCCATTTCCCCTCTACTGCAAGTCGATTTACCTTCAAATCACCCTTGCACTGCTAAAACCCACTCTCTGAAATCCATTTTGCCTGTAAAACCTTTGCAAAGGTCAAATTCCCGCCTCTGGCACATTCCCCGATCCTACCGCATTGTGGTTTAAACAAACATTTGAAAAAACCCACACAAACCCACAAATTTTGATTTTTCCGCCCGTAATATTGAAGGCGCATGTTATCCCTCCGCCAGCCGTCGGATCAAGCCCACCAGATCCGACGGCCTACAGCAATATCGGAGCGCCTCCCGTGACCGCACGTTAACTTCCGGGGAAGTGACGTTGCGCCTTGTCACGCCTCCTCCACGCGTCGGGCGTTAAACTATCTCGGAGCCCGCTCTGACATCCATCGCGCCGTACCTTAACCGCCCCGGGAGACTGCAACGGTTAAGCCCTTAACCGTGACCGCTGCACGTTAACCGCAACTTGCCCGTCGTTAATTCATCGCCACGTCGTTGCCTGCCCGTACCCGCTTATATTATTGGCCCACCTCACTGCTGACTGGGCTGCCACCTCGACTAAACCGTTGACCAGTCGCCCACCGCCACGTCGCCTGATGACGTCAGCTGACGCCACCTCACCATGACCCACCAATGACGTCATGCTGACGTCAGCAGAAAAAAGCGCCAAATGGTAAAATGAGCCATATTTACCAAATTTTCCCGTATTTTTACCATTTACACTGTGTTTTTACTGTGCGCTTTGCTTGACCGTTTGAGCTCGAATTTTCGCCAGCCAGTTGATTTGCCCGGGCGACCTTCTCAAAAAGCACCTGTGTACCTGTGTTTCAACCTCTGCTCGTCGGATTACAGGTATTTAGACCATTTCGCCCTCCATACGACCTTCATTTAGCTCAAAATTGCTCACAGGGATAATGGGACCATAAAGACTAGATTTACACCGTTCATTCCCTTTCATTCATCCAGCATTGTCACTGTGAGGGCCAAGAAACGCTGGCAGAGCTCTAAAAACCTGCAATTCTCATTAAAAACCTCTGTAATTCTGCGTTTTCCCGGCAGAAATTGCTAATAGACATATTCCACCCTGTTAGAGAGTTCAGTCACACCACAGAGAGATTCTATCACTAGAATCCAGTAGTATTTCAATTGCTACTGAGAGAATTCCCCTTGAATACTCAAAACCTCAACCGTTTCCACAGAAGACTGTCTCCAGACTGTGTTTTCACCATTCCACCTGTCTATTTGCAATTCTAGTAACTTGAACAGCTATGGAGACCCCTATTGCACTGAACATCAAGCCCATCAATGCTCCTCACCAAGAACTGGCATGGAAAGCCCTGGGAGACATGGACTACCAAATGCTGGATTGGTTTCCTATGGGAACCAAGTATAATGTGTTAATGCTGAATGAACTAAGAGCCCAGCACCATAGTGGAGCAGATATCTTGGGGATTTGGGAGTCAAATTTGCCCATATACAACCTTCCCCAAGTCAATCCAATGCCAGAGCTCATTTACAGCTGCCAGGAATGCTATGACCCCAGCCAAAGGGCAGTCATAAGCCCCACAGGCCTAGTCCTGTTCCAGATCACCCCAGAGAGCATAAACCAGATGCTGCACTTCAATACAGCCAAGAAATTGACCCCTCTGTCCATGCAGAATCTAATTAACACAGGGATCAAGCTGTCCAGTGACCAGATTATCAAAATCAACCAACTGTTCGTCATATCAGGCTCTGAAACAGTCAGAACCCCTCCTATTGGGTACCATTGTCTGAATGAGTTGGGCAGAATGCTGGTGGACCTAATTAGCTATGTCCTAGGGTTCATTGGGCTGGAAGATGTAGATGAAAGTATAATGGCAATGCTGTCCATGTTTGCCCCTGGTAAGCCTCCAGCTGTGCAATATGATTATGCAACTTACATAGCAGAGAAAATCCATGATCAGTTCATGAATTTGAAAAGGGAGAGGTTGTTTAGGTACTCCTCATATATCTATCATTTATTTCTTTTCTATCAGCCAGCTACCCTCTCAGTTCCTTTGAGGCCACTCAATGCCCAAGGAAGCCCAAGATCAGTTGTTTTCTGGACCTCTGTGTTTCATTTTACCTCAGTATCACCCTATACATACTGTGAGTTCATTGATCTATTTGTTCATCCGGCCCTAACAGTTCTGCAAGGTACTCCTCCTCCTAGATTAACCGATGAAATGAGGAGGATTCTACATCTGAACAAATCCTACAACATTGGCAACTGGTACTTCTACCAGAACCACACAGTCATTAGGATATATGGCTGTGAATTGAACCCATTTAGATTGCCAAGGTATGTCCCCATGAGGCTTTTTGCCCTGGAGTATTTCAGGCAGTTTGGGAACTCAGATTACCTTCACTTTCAG
The DNA here is from genome assembly GCA_031772625.1 of Pinus tabuliformis. NCBI lineage: Eukaryota > Viridiplantae > Streptophyta > Pinopsida > Pinales > Pinaceae > Pinus > Pinus tabuliformis. The sequence goes on along the minus strand of CM062816.1, from coordinate 640,535,378 downwards.
AGTAGAAACAAGAAGTCACAATTGAAGGTGAGAAGTCAGCTAGGTTCCTTCCTGTATAACAAGAAAGAGGAAGGATGGAAAGAGGCACACAGCATGCTGGAAGGCCTCAGATTGCAGACCAGTTTTGAGTGGATTCCTTATGACCCCAATCATAGTATCTCCCTCAGGAGAATTAGATACAGACTGGGCAACTATGCACATAAAAGACAACCGGAAATAGAAAAGTATGCCAATGCACTAGATTGGGAAGAGGGTACACTAATAGAACAACTCACTGAGGTAGAACTGCTTGAGAAAGAAGCCAGGAATGTACAAAAGGAAACTGACTTGGAAACTTGTGCACAGGTGCCCTACTCCTACAGAAAGCAAAGTGGAACAGCTGCTGGATCTTCAGCAGCACAGCAGCAAACCACTGAGAAGACATCCCAGGCAGCAAGCAAAGACAAAGGTAAACAGGTGGAACAGCCACCTGTATTGACAGAGGAACAAGTGGACACCTTGCTACAGCAGCAAGAGGAAATGGAACAGCAAGAGCTGGGACAGCAACAAGAAAAAGCACAGTCCAGTGAGCAGCCCTTACAGCAGGAAAAGGGGACAGATCAACCTGGCAGTACCGAGCAGCAGCCTCAAACAAATGTGCCTCCCAGGACAGACACCAATGTTGACACATCAGTCCTCCAAACACCACAAAAGGAGGATGTGACAAGGAAAAGGGAGAGAAAGACCCCCCACACCTCATCTTTCATCAGGGGAGAGAAGAGACAAAGACTGAATGACTCCCAAGAGGAGGACATTGCAGTAAGGCAAGCCATGGGTATGGGCCCACCCAGTGGAGAACTTTCGGCCAGCTCATCCCAGCGAGGACATGACATGACAATGGGAGGAGAGGTCAGCTCCTCCAGTGAAACAAGAAAAGGACAGTCAAGTATAAAACAGCAATTCATTGACATAAAAAGGAGGAGTGATCCAATAAAAGTGCAGCTATATGATCACTTGTTGAACCTAGCTCCTAGCAACCAGCAGAGACTCAGGTCTGCTTTCGATGTGAGCGAAGGCAAAATGATAATGAGCCACTTCATGCCTACAGCTTTGCAGCCTCAGTCCACCTCGGACTATCTGAGAACCAACATGGAGGTTCTTGCCAAAGACATACACCCCATGGACAAGATTGAACTGCATAAGCAGACTGGTGAAATGGTGTATGCCTCCTTGGCAGATGAGACATTAGAAAATTATAAATTAAAGAGCAGTCTAGACAACACAGCTTCTCAGCTGGAGTTAGAAAGAGCTTCATCACAAGCCAAGGACAATAGGATCAAGTCCTTGGAAGAGGTAATCATAGAGATAGGGCATGACCCTAAAGATGTCAAAGGCATTCAAGAGCTCCTGAAGATAAGGGATGCAGACATGGCAGCCCTAAGAAAGAAGATCAAACTCCCGGCCACCCTCCATCCACAGACCGATGAAGTCGCCCAGCAAAGGCAAGAGAAGGATGCTACAGATCTGTTGGTGTCCTTATATAAAGAGCTGGTCAGGACTCAGGACCAGCTAGGACAGACTGAAGCTGCAAAGGCAGCACTACAGGAGACACTGAAGCAGAGAGAAGAGGGCCAACCCTCCCAGCCTCCTCCTATCATAATAAACCTTGAGGAAACCCCTCCCAAGATTACTCCTCCTCTTCAGCAAACAGAAACCACGGCACCATCCACAGCAGCAACAACTACAAAATCAGAACAGGCTGCTAGCTTAGACATGCAAAAGCTGCAAGCTGAGATCCAAGCCATGGAATCTCAAATGAAAGAGCTGGATGAGCTTAAGAAAACCTTGACTAAGGTAAATGAAAGGTTTGACAGGAGCAAACAGAATGAGGCAACCAAAGACAGAGAGGTGAAAGCTCTTAAAAAGAGGATTGCTGAACTAGAGAAGGAGCTTGCACTAGAAAGGGTGACAGCTGAAATGAAAGCAGTATTATGGAGCAACATTGGAAGGTCCATTGCCAAATAGTGGCAATATATTGAGACCATGGATGAGCAAATGGTGCTCATCACTAAAGCAAATAAAGAAATACAGAGAGCCAGGGCGAGCCTTGGACACATGCCAGAAGCTGCTACAAGGATAATCAACACTCTGAACTATAAGACTAGCTCTCAATTAGCTGTCATGGGAATCACTAACAGGACAGAAGCAATTGCTGTAGCAAAGAGAGTCGTTACATTAAGGAACTTAGTTGGAACATTGGAGAGGAGGACCCAGGATATGCAAACTGAGATCAATAGATTCCTGGAAAAATTCGTGACTCTGCAGAACAGAGGCCTCCCCAGCATCTTAAGCAGTGTAGGAAGACTGCTCACCCTGGACAATTATAACAAGAGGATTGATGCCCATGCAGTGGCAGAAATTGCACAACCACCCAGCACTTCAGCAGAGCCAGGGCCAGCCACAGGGCAAAGTATGTATGACAGAGTGGAAAACCTGTTTTTCCTAATGAATGAAGTGGACCATCTGTTTGACACACCACCTAACTTTTTCAAATTTACAGAAGCAGATGAAACTCTGGGTGCAATCCTAGCACACCAACTGCCCACTCAGGATGCCTGGAGAAATTTGACACAAACAGTTCTGTCAGGCCAGAATCAGTAGCGCTGTTCCTACAGGCAAATAAGCATCATGCGCAGTCACAGTTTTGAGGAAAAATATCTACAGGAAAGAGGCAGAGGCTGAGCCAACTCAGCAGGACCATTGAGCTCAACACAAGCAACAGTCACAATCACAGGTGACAAGTCCAAGACACAGCGTACAAAGCATTAAAGACAGATTTTCCAGCATTTACTCAGAAAATCTCGACCGACTTAGCTGTCTCCAAAGGCTAAAATATCTTCTGACAGAGCATTAAAATGCCTGTACTCTGTAATCAATGCTGCATTAAATTGTGCCCATAATATCTTAAATAGTTGGTAAGGAAGTAAAATCTGAGATAACTCAGGACTCAGATATTTTGTAAATGACCACAAGTATATATTCACCCTTCACAGCAGTGAAAGGGGTTGGTTGGTGGTTGTTATTTTCTTTTGAAGAGCTCTAGCTCGTTGTAACATTTTCAGAAAATTAATACAAAGGAAGAATGGAATTTCCAAGGCTCGGTGTTCTTTGATGTATTGTGGTGAAAGATGAATGTTACAGGATTCCAGGGTGTTGCATAAAACAGCAAGTATTCTCAAATCTCTTTGTCATGTGTTTTTGAGTCTTTTGTTCTCTTAGTTGTTCTAATGTTTTACACTTGATAGCAAGGTGAAAGGATAGTACCAGGATTTAACCATGTTTACCCTGGACTCAAACCGAGCTATTATATATGTTTTCCTCATATACAGTGACAGAATTGTAATTCTTAATTGCTACAATTCAAAACTGTGTTTTTATTGTAACAATCATTCTCAGGGATTCAACTTTTGCCCCTAAGACCTCTGTTTTCTCCTCTTAAAGCTGTCTGTTAGGAACATATAGATAACAAGTGAAAATTCTTAAATGCTTTCACTGTTGTATTACCTGTTTCCAGTAATTTAATCAAAAAACCTGTTCTATTAAGCACTCTAATGGCCCTGTAAGTTCCATCTTTCATCTCAAAGTTTCAAACACTTATAGCCACAGACTCCATTGCCCAATGGTATTCAACCTCTCTGAAAACTACATCAATAGAATCTAAAAGGAGTTTCATCAACCAAACATAAACAAAAAATCAGTACATAAAAGCTAGCCTAAAACCCTATTACAAACAGTTGCAAATCATAAAGAGAGAGCCCTCTCTGATCACAGTTTGGCTAGGAACAGTGATCCAAAGATTGGTTAGTGGTTACCCCGGCCGTATTCCCTTGGGAGTCATAGGGAACAACCTGGGTGTTAACACCTACCAAGTCAAAAGGAAAAAGACAAAGGCAAAGCCCACTATACTTTAGGACAAGAAAGAGTGCAAGGGTTAGTCAAGGAAGACCCCAAAGACCCTCAAAAACTCCTATTGTTATTGAAGACTCACCAAAGCAATAAGAAAATATATCTCCTCTTGAGAAAAATGAAGGAGAAGGATGATCAGTACAAGCCTCTTCCAAATATCTCATTACATATGTTAGGAGGCTTGTCACAAGGTCTTCCTCATCAAATGGAAAAGGTCTCATACAAGAGACATAAAAATACCTACATGAAGTAGAGGCCATCCTACTGGAAACTCTGTTAAACCTATAGGAAACTCAGAAAATGGACCAAGAAGGTATCACTCAGCAAGAAACAAAGAAGGAAGACCTAGATCTGGGTGAGCCTAAGCCACAACCCAACCTTAGCTCTTACTACAGGGTCATTGAAGTGGGTAGGGTCATCCCACAAAAGTTTTCCATCCCCTTATTATTTGAACTTGAGAAAGAAAGGGCAAGAACACATAGGTGGATGCAAATTGCCAAATCAAAAGGAGTGTAGGATGTAGGCCGCATGGAGGAAAAATTGAAGGAGATGGGTAGAGAACTGGGCAACGTAAGGGACAAAGAATAAATTATGAAAGCTCCATTAGAAGTAGAGAATGCATGGCTAAGGGAACAGTTACAAGAAAGGGAAAGCCAGTTGGTGGCCATGACCAATTTATGCTTAGGGGAAATCTAGTGTAGGATGCTAGCAAAGTCTTATTCCTTGTATCTCTAGGAACAATGCATACAATTCCAAATTAAGGCTTTAGCACAAAGAGGCACTATGCCCTTCCAAGACTATAGACAATTCATTGATCTCTGTGATCAAAGCACCTTGGAAGATAGAGCAAAGATATATGAGTTTTACCTACACAATTTGGGCTTGACAGATTTGAATGTGTGAGAACCAAATTCAAAGCTAGGAGACTTGTAATTTATGCCCTTAGCACCTTGGATGAATCATAAGGAGGCGAGAGCTACAAAGATGAAAAAGGTAATGGCAAGCGAAGAGACAAAACCACTTATGATTAGAGTTGAACAATCCAATCCAATGGTTGTCATCAACACCCACAACCTAATTTCAAATGATCATAAGCTTGCACCTAGGTACCTTGCTACAAAAGTGCAAGTAGTCACGCACTTTGAATACATGTTTAGGTTGCTAGGAGATGAAAACATGTAATATTTCCAAGGACGATGGAACACCTTGCCTTAAAACCTGAAAAACAGAGAATGGGAGAGGCACTAAACAAAAAACCCATGTACAAGAAATCTCTACAAAGACTTAAAGTCAATTGGATTGGCTTGAGACTCAGTCCACCACTTATTTTACGAATGTTGGAAGGAAGGAAAGAAGAATAATAAAGAAAGAAATGGGAAGAGATAGACAGCAAGGCAATATTTTATTCACAAGAAGAAGAAATTATAGCAGAAGCATGGGATGTCAAGGATGCCGCTAGAGAAATGGAGGACACGGATATATATTAAGTTTCTTAGAGGATGAACAACACTTTCAGTAGGGGGTTGATGATGAGCCACATCATTAGGTAACTAGATGGACCTTAATACACCACCAAGCTTATTAAAATCAACTCTTCTCATAATTCCTTACATGTTTTAATTATATTTTGCTTAATGAGATGAGTAAAAGTAAGATGTATGTCTAGTGGTCTAACGTGCATTGATTGCAGGTTTCTAAGAGAAAATAATGGAAATTTTGGCAAATTAAGGGCAGGAACTCGAATGAGATGAGGAGGAGAGTGTAGGTTTTAACCCCATATAGAAATTACCTTCATACGAATTATAAAACATAGAAAATAAACAATTGTGAGAGCATAACACATAAAACAAATATACACAGATATTTTCCCTCAGATCCCCAAATCGGGACTACCAGATTGATCTTTCATTATGTTCCTTTGAATGTTACAATACATATATATACATTCCAAAACATCGAATACCATGGACCAAAAACCATCACGCCCAAAAACATGTGTAAAAACCATCAACAAAACCATAGGCAGGTCTGCCAACCTAATATAGGGTCCAAACAAATTTTCCCTCGGGCACTACCCCGAACCCCGTAGAGGGGGCTAACCACCCATTATTGCACGGTCGGTATATTGAAGGGGGGGAATCACCCCCCCCTGTCCCCCCAGTCATGGAAAGAATATAACACAACCTAATGTTCTCCTACTTGTTGTTTACTTTCCACAGGGGGCCACAAGAGAGCTTAGTCATTTATCCAACCCTCCAACACCCATTGTTTCTCTACACCGAGAGAACTTCTAAGAGCTCATAGATTTTTGTCAATGCAACTGCAATATTCTTCAAAGTGTCCACCTTTACCAACAACACCTTTTTTTGTTCTATCATATATCCCTCACAAAGTGATACTAAACATCAATATGTTTTGTCTCTGAATGATAAGCAGGGTTCTGTGCGAAGAAAATTGCACTTTTTCTATCACAGCATATCCTTATAGCTCCCTATACTAACCCCATACTTTCACACAATCTCTGCAACCAAACTGCTTCTTTGCTTGCATGAGTGGCTTCCATGTATTTTTCCTCTCTAGTTGATAGTGCCACTATAGATTGTTTCTTACTCATCCAACTAACTCCACCTCCAAATACGTCAAACACATACCCTCTTGTAGATATTCTCTAATCCAAATCTCCAACATAGTCTGCATCAACAAATCCATGAATATCCAACACTGTATCCAATCCTAGTATTCTTTGGCAGCACAAACCATTATCACTAGTGCCACGCAAATACCTAAAAACTCGCTTCATTTTTGTCCAGTGCTCCTTCTCTGGTTTTGACATAAACCTGCTCAATACTCCCACTGCATGTGTAATGTCTGGTGTAGTACATACCATCGCATAGATCAGGCTACTGACTGCACTTTCATATGGAACATGGGACATGTCCTCTTCATCTTCTTGTGTCTTGGTACAGTATTTAGTAGATAACTTCACACCTACAGGAATAGGAACCTTCACCAATTTTCTATCTTCCATATTAAAACTCTGTAGTATTGTCTTGACATACTTCCTCTAGTTTAAACAGATCTTCCTCTTTACCTGATCTCTTTTAATTTCCATGCCCAAAATATAGTTTACAGCACCAAGATATTTCATGTCATATTTGGAGGACAATTGGGTCTTCAAGTCATGGATAATTTATTTTTCATTTCCAACCAGCAACATATCATCCACATACAAGACCAAATAAATAACATGGTCACCAATTAATTTAAAATACACATAGTGATATGCTTTGCTTCCAGTGAAGCCAAGTCCCCATGTAAATGTATAAAATTTCTGATATCACATCTTTGGAGACTGTTTTAACCCATACAAAGACTTTTTTAACTTTCATAACAGTTCTTTCTTGCCCTTCACCGCAAAGCCTTCAAGTTGCTGCATGTAGATCTCCTCTTCTAGATCCCCGTGAAGAAATGTTGTCTTCACATCCATCTATTCTACCTCAAAATAAAAAGAAAAAACAATGTATAAAAGCAGTCTAATAGAAGATACCTTGGCAACATGAGAAAAAATATCACCAAAATCAATTCCCGGCTCATGGGGATAACCTCTTTATACCAACCGAGATTTTTATTTCTCCACCTTTCCTTATGCATTTGTCTTCTTCTTGAACACCCATTTGCTGCCAATGGGTTTCCTTCCATATGGAAACTCCACCAGATCCCAAGCCTCATTTGTGTGCAAAGATGCCATTTCATCAATCATGGCCTCTTTCCAAAGTTTTCCATCCTATGAATCTACTACTTCTTTCAAAGTTATGGGATCATCATCAGTAATAGATAAAGAAAAGTTTGAATAGAAAAAAGATGGATTATACCTTTTTGGTTGCCTTTTTTCTTGAACTGATCTTCTCACAACTAGAGTTTGTGGATGTTCATCTTCTGATTCCTCTTCTGTTGTAGAGTTCGATTCTTCCTTCTTTTAGCTCAAACTCTATCTTCTCATGTTCCTTTGGTTGGACTTCATGTTTAATAACATCTTTCACCTCTCTGGACACAACATCTCAGTTGTACACAACCTTCCTTGTTACTGGGTTCTAAATTTTATAAGCCTTTAAACCATCCTTATACCTAAGAAAGATGCGCTTTTCATATTTACTATCGAGCTTTGTTCTTTTCACCTTTGGAACATGTACACATGCATCACATCCAAATACCCTCAGATGTGAAAGAGAGTTTCTTAATAGTCCATACATCTTGTGGATTCTTATCCTCCAACACTGATGAAGGTGATTTGATGATCAGGTAACATGCAGTGTCCATTGCCTCTACCTAGAATTATTGTCCTAACCTGGCACCATTAAGTGTGCTTCTTTCCCTTTCGATCAACGTCTTTTTCATTCTCTCTGCTACTCCATTTTTCTCATGTATGTGTGCTATACCACAGTTCTTACAAAATTCTTCAAATTCCTTCTTGCAAAACTCTCCACAATTACCTATCCTCAACACGTTTATCTTCTTATCTACCTGGGTTTCCAATAGAGCCTTAGATTCTTTAAACCTGTCAAAGACTTCAGGTTTCTACTTAAGGAAATATATCCATGTATTCCTTGAGAAGTCATCTACAAATGATACATAGTACATAGACTTAGCCAGTGATGGAACCTTCACAGTTTCAAACACATCAATGTGCACAAGCTCTGGTATCTGTTTCGCCCTCTTACCACCAAAGGGGAGAATCACCTGATTCTGCTTCCCATATAAACAATTTTCATAGAAATCAAAATCAAGAGAGCTATTATTCATACCTTCTACCATACCTTTACCATGAAGTATTCGAAGGCCATTCTCTCCAATATAACTAGGCCTTTGATGCCATAGCATGGTATTTTCTCCAAAGACCACTAGATTTTATGCTCCACTTTTAAGAACCACATAGTTGTTGCACCCATAAAAAACAGTTCTACCTTGGAGATTGTATATAGCTCCAATGCAAACTCCCCGCATCAATATGAGTGCTCCCTAAACCATCCTGTAGGTATCCTTCTCGAACACTATGTTTACACCTGCATCATACATCTTGCTTATAGAAATTAGATTTCTGGCCAATGGAGGAATATGCAGAACACATAGAAGTGTTCTAATCCTTCCACCTTGCAAAGTAAACTTAAATTTTTCGTGACCAAAAATTTTAGCCTTCTTGTCATCCCCCAGGAAGACATCACCACCATCATATTTATCATACTCGTAGAACCACTCTCTATGGGAAGCGACGTGAAAGGATGTCCTTGAGTCAATCAACCATGCCTTGTGATCTACATGTGTACTTGAAGAAGCCAAGTACACATCCCCACCTTCATCTGAGGTGGTTTTCGCCTCCGTAGAAGGAGCATCACAAGATCCCTTTCCGTTTTCAGGAGATTTAGATTTATAATACCTTTTGTAGTGGCCTTCCTTTCCACATTTCCAACACACATTTACAGGTTTTCATGGAGATTTACATCTCACTATAGATTTAGATCTCCCACTCGATGACTTATTTTTGTTTCTATTCTGGGACCTTCTTCATACAGATAAGGCATCACCATTATGGCTCTCCATATTTTTTTGTCTCATCTACTCCATCAGTAAATATGAGACTATTTCATCAAACTTGAAGGCAGTTGCATTGCTAGCTATTGCAATAATGAGACTATCGCATGAATCTAATAGAGAACACAACAAATGGATGCACTTATCTTCATCTAAAATTTTAATATCAACAAATAATAACTGACTTACCATAGTATTAAATGCATTAAAATTCTCTGTCAATGAGTCTCCATATTTCATCCTAAGGTTATACAACTATTTCCATAGGAATAATATATTCACTAAAGACATGGATTGGTACAAAGTCCCTAACTTGTCCCACAAAGCCTTAGCCGTAGCTTCCTCTTATACATTCAACAATACTTAATCTGAGACACACAATTGTATTGTGCTCTTTGACTTCCAATCCAACTTCTTCCATTCTTCATTGGACACTCTCATTGGTTTAGTACCCAGATCTACTGTGATCCACTAATATTTGTCTACTAATAGATCCTCCATATTGAGTTTCCATAACTCAAAACTTAGACCATTAAATTTCTTGATCTCTATCTTTCCACTGCTCGCCATATTCTTTCATCACTAGAATTGATCCCACATATCTCCATGAACATGACCTACCACAAGCCTGAGCGAAAGACTTCAGCAACAAAGGCATCCCATTGAAGCTAAAACAGCTCAAATACCAAATGTAGGTTTTAACCCCATACAGAAATTACCTGTATATGAATTCTAAAACACAAAAAATAAACAATAGCGAGAGCATGACACATAAAACAAATTATTGGGAATGGGTTCCCCCAAGAGTAGTTTTTGGGCTAAAAGCCCATGTTTTGGGACAATTTTGTAATAAAGTTGTAAAGTCTTTGCATTTTGTAGTCGTGGAGTGCGAAGGCGTCAAGAGTCATAAGGGGTTGTCTACCCTTATTTTGTAAAGTGTAAAATCAGCTATAAAGATCCACCCATGGTCCACGGACCATGTGATTGTATAAAAAGGAGCTAAGTAAGTAACCTCTAAGGAGGGAAGAAATGAAGAAAGTAGTGAAGTAGATTAGAGAAGTCTAATTGTTCTCAGGTTTTAATATAAAGGCTCTACAGTTGAGTGCACAGAGGCCTAGGGTGGAAGTCTATAGCTGAGTGCACAAACCCCTGCAGCTATGTGCACAGGACGGATAGAGTCTGTAATAAACTAGAAGATATCAATAAATAGAAGTATTCTATAATTACTATGTATTTAGTTCCTTTTAATGCATCTGATTATATTGCATTTTGGGTTTAATTTCGAATTTTTATTTGATGTGCGAATATACGTGATTGTATCGGTTAATTTAATGCATGTAAGGATATCAGTTTACATAGTGCCAACTGTAATTGAGTAGTAAGATAAATAAAACAATTAGGATAACTTGGGAACCTATACAATACATTGTCCTAGCTATGAAAAATTACCTGGACCATGGGTTAGGGTTGCGCGAAGGTTACTCGTACACCTTCGTGTTGGTAATAAAGGGCAGAATAAAGGGTAGACTGTCAGAGCCCTAAAGCTTAGAGACCTACACTAGGTGGATAGGGTCTAAACCAACATCATGCCTGTCTCAGGGTGTGGAAACTTGGTTCCAACATCCCCCCCATACTGCTTCGGGTGAGACTTCGGTCGACGCTTCGCAGGCTGATGCCGAAAGGTCTAGTAGTGTAGGGATTTGTTTGGCAAACTAACGCTAAACCTGGGTCAGGGCCCACAAAGGCAGCAAATGGTTTTGTTTCCAGGACTAGAATCTGCATGAGAGATTTATGATGTTGTACCACTGGAATCCAACTAAGAAAGACGTCGAAGACTGGTTGGATAAGAAGATCCATGAATTCTTGGTGTAGAAGAATAGAAATCCATGGATGACAAAGGAACAATGGCTAAACAAGTACCTGTATATAGAAATCCATGAGATCTTTTTATGTTCCTTTCCAATTGAGTTATACGAGTGGATCACAAAGTTAGCGATAACCAAGGAAGGTGGAGGGATGATAGTCCTATTGTTTGGACCCTGGAGTTAGTACAAAGACTGGAAACTTATAAGGATAAGATCACCTATGTTGTCGATCATTGGCTCGATCGTATCATAGGGGGTTTGTGACAAAATTCGTGGTCGATACCTTAGTCAGTTACAGCGAGGTGGAGCGGTGCTATTCGAAAGGTCCACGAGGTAAGTACTTGAAGTCATTAAATACTTGGATTAAGATGTTATTGTGTGAAAAATGGCTTATGCAACTACCTTGATGTTCGGAGCTACATGAAGTGGAAAGATTTACAAGAACAAAGAAAGAAAGGGTCTCGAATATAGCCCACAAATTTCACCTCCTTTGAGTGATGGAGAGGGAGTAGTGCAAGATTCTACGTGAAGTGCAGATCAGTTGATAAAATGAGGGTTCTATTATGAAACCAGCTCAAGAAAAGATAGAAAAGATAGATCAACGCCTTAGAATTCAGCCTCTTTGAGGGGGCAACCTCCCTTACATTACATAAATGAACAATTCTTGGATGATTCAAATGACAAAACCTCCTTTCTATATATAGGAGTCTAAGGAGTCACAATATAATCCAGCCGACCTAACAGTAATAATATAAAGCCACAAAAATAACAATAGAGGGACTCTATGGGGCACATTAATAACAATATGGGGGCAATAGGGGCACAACAATATTAATAAGGGGTATAACTACAATAGTAATGGGTAATCACTAGTATTATAGGGACCCAACAGGCCCCTCTCCTTCAAAAAAGTGTTGTCCTCAATGCTTGAGTAGTTTTGGATACTTCTGCATAAAATTCTCATCCTCCCATGTGGAATCTTCAGCAGATAAGTTCTTCCACTTGATAAGATACTCTGAAATTGAACGATTTCGTAGCTGTCGAGTTCTTGTTTCTGTGACTGCTTCCGGTTCCAATATAATTTTTCCTTCCTCGTCAAGTTCTGGAAATATTGTTTGAACTGGGAGCTTTTCGCCTATAACCTTCTTTAAACATGAAACATGAAAAATTGGGTGCAATCGAGAAGCTGCAGGAAGCTCCAATTTGTATGCCATAGTACCAATCTTTTGCAACACCTTGTACGGACCATAATACTTTGGTGATAATTTATTATCCTTCTTAGCTTGCTTGAGGGACATTTGCTTATATGGTTGTAGCCATAGGAATACCCAATCACCTACATCAAAACTTCTTTCACTACGATGTTGATCTGCCTGTTGTTTCATTCTATTCTGTGCCAACACGAGGTTATCCTTTAAGAGTTGGAGGACTTGTTGTTGATGTTCGATGTGATGTTCCACTGCCTGAACCTTAGAATTTTCTCTTAAATATGATGCGATGGATGGTGGTTGATACCCATAAAGTGCCATAAATGGGGTCATTTTTGTTGCTGTATGGAAGGAAGTGTTATACCACCATTTAGCCAAAGGTAACCATTTGACTCATTGTGTCTGTTTATCAGATACAAAGCAATGAAGATATCCTTCCAAACATTTGTTTACTATCTCATTTTTCCCATCAGATTGAGGATGATAATATGAGATATGAGCTAACTGAGTACCAAGACAAGAAAATAATTTTGTCCAAAAATTTCCAGTGAAAATGGGATCTCTGTCACTTACAATAATCTTTGGTTTCCATGTAGCTTTTGAATTGTTTCCATAAATGCAGTAGAAATTGTACTGGCTTTAAATGGATGTGATAATGCACAAAATTGTGCATACTTGGTAAGTTTGTCAACTACCACCATGATGACACTCTTTCCCTTAGACTTGGGTAAACCTGTGATAAAATCCATTGAAACCTGCTCCCAACATTTGCTTGGAATGGATAAAGGTTGTAATAGACCCGGTGTCTTAATTGTTTCAACTTTATTTTGTTGGTAAACCAAACATTCAGCCACAAACTTTTGAATATCTGATTTAAGGCCATCCCAAAAAAATTCCTTCTTAACCGTGTGGTAAGTTTTTAAAGATCCTGAGTGCCCTCCTAAGGGAGAAGTGTTCAATTCCATAAGAATATTTTGTTTTAGCTGGGAATTCTTACAGGGGTATAAGCGATCTTTGTACCATAACGAATCATTTTGCCAACTAAATGTACCAGACATACTGGAATCTTTTTGTAACTTCCGAATAAGTGCCCACACTTCTTCATCATTCTTCCATTCCTCCCTTGCTTTGTTTATCCAATCTGGTTGGATAATAGAAATGGCGCACAAAAATGCTTCCACATCCTCATCCTTTCTTGAGAGTGCATCTGCCACCACATTTTGCTTCCCTTTTTTGTAGATGATTTCAAAGTCATAACCCAACATCCTTGTGACCCACTTTTGTTTCTCTTCAGAGGATAATCTTTGTCCTAAAAAGTATTTAAGGCTATCATGATCCTTTTTTACCTTGAAGTGTCTACCCATTAGGTAGGGTCGCCATTTCTTAAGTGCATGGAGTATTGCAAACATTTCCTTCTCATAAATAGCTTTGCTTAAAAACTTTCCCTTGATTGGACGCATTTCAAAAGCAATGGGTCTTTCATCTTGCATTAGAACAACACCAATTCCATTTCCTGAAGCATCACATTCCACAATAAAGGTTTTTATGAAGTCTGGTGTAGCTAAGACCGGTGCTTGGCACATTGCCTCTTTGAGATGTTCAAAGGCCTTTGTTTCTTCCAGAGTCCATGAAAATGCATCTTTCTTCAATAATGTTGTTAGTGGTGCTGCTATTCTCCCATAATTCTTAACAAACTTACGATAATACCCTGTCAACCTGAGAAATCCTCGCAAATGCTTTATGGATGTGGGGATTTTCCATTCCTTAATGGCTTTAATTTTGCTAGGGTCTACCTTAGCTCCTTCATGAGATACAATATGACCCAAATATTCCACATCCTAGACTCCAAAGAAACATTTGGACCTTTTTGCATATAATTGTTTCTCCTTCAATAGTTGTAGCACCTTGTCAACATGTTCAACATGATCCTTCCAAGACTTGATGTAGATTAGTATATCAAAAAATAATAACAAAATTTTCTAAGGAATGGTTTGAAAATTGAATTCATCAAACCTTGAAATGTTGAAGGTGCATTGGTAAGGCCAAAAGGCATGACCAAAAATTGATAATGACCCTCATGAGTTCTAAATGTTGTTTCTAGAATGTCTTCAGTCTTCATTCTGATTTGATGATATCTTGAACAAAGATCCAACTTGGTGAAGTAAATTCATCCATGCAATTCATCCAGTAATTCATTAATGACAGGAATGGGGAACTTATCTCTAATAGTGAGCTTGTTGAGCTCCCTATAATCCGGACACATGTGCCATGATCCATCCTTCTTGTGCACCAATACTACTGGAGCAGAGAAAGAACTTTGACTCGGTTGAATTATACCAGCCTCTAGCATTTCTGCAACCATACGTTCAATTTCACTCTTTTGGACATAGGGATATCTGTACGGCCTGATGTTTGGAGGAACACTTCCTGGAATCAGATGAATAGCATGATCATGATAACGCATATGTGGCAGACCTTTGGGAGTCTCAAATACCTTGGAATGATTCTCCAGGACTTTTTGGAGATCTGGAGAAATAGATGATTCCGATGTCGAAACATCTAGCGAGCATAATTGTGCAATTACACCTCTTTGCTCCTTTTTTAGAAGCTTTGTCATACTATTAGAGCTGATTACCTTTCCTAGTTTCCCTGCAATACCCCTTAATTCAACTTCCTTTCCTTCCGTAGAAAATTTGATGAAAAGTTCTCGAAAATTAAAAGCTATTGTACACAAGGATTGTAGCCATTGGACTCCTAGTACAACATCAACACCTCCCATTGGAATGGAAAGCATTGGGCTAGTCAATACATATTCTCCCATGGATAGCTTGATATTATGGCACTTTCTAGAGAAATTTATTATTCCTCCATTTGCAATCATCACTTGACACTCTGGTGCTGGATATAGGAAGCAATTCAATTCTTTTGCTACCTTACAATGAATAAAATTGTGGGTGCTTCCTCAATCAATCAACCCTATTACCTTTTTCTTCTTGATTTGTCCTTCTATCTTGATGGTTTGAGGAGTGGTAATTCCCACCAATGCATTACAAGATATGGTCGGATTTATTTGTTCTTCATCTAGGCTTTGTTCCTGGAGTATATCCTCTTCTTTTGACCTTTCTTGCTCCTTTTCTTCTTCCTCTTCACAATCTATGTAGAATAATTTCTTCTCAGCACACTTATGACCTTTAGTGTATTTTCTATCACAACTGTAACAAAGCCCTTTTTCTCTTTTTTCTTCCAACTGTTGTGGTGTCAACCTTATAGGTTGTGGAAGACTAGGGGAAAAAACACTTCCGTCTTTATAGTTGTAAGTGGTATGCTTCTTGGTTGCCATAACTTTTCTTTCCATTTTTCTTGCTAACCTGAATGCCTTCTCTAACGAATCAGGTTCCCAAAGGCGAACATCATGTTGGATATTATCCTTTAAAGACCCTATGAAAACATCAATCCTATGCTCCTCTGGAATATCTTTTACCCTCATGTTCAATTTTTGGAACTCCTCAATGTGCTCCATTATTGAACCCTTTTGTTTGAGACTTATCAATTGGCTAAAAAAAGTGTTGCTTTTTGTATCCTCATAATGTGCTACCAATTCTTCCATAAAAATTTCCCAAGTGATAAATGGTTTATGAGAGCAAAGCCATTGATACCATACAAACTGATTTGGTTCCAAATATAAAGTTTCCATACATACCTTTTGTGTGTTTTGCACATTATTGAGATTGAAGAATTGCTCCATCTGTAATATCCATGTGTTAGGATCCTTGCCATCAAACTTGCTCATATCGATTTTTGGAAAATGGTGAGTCTTCGATCCAACATTAGCATCTATGGAATCATGATTAACATTTCTTTTTTTGTCATCATGAGTTTCCTTTAGTACCCTTTCACCCCGCGGGACCATTTCTTGTAGCAACTTATTCATATTTATCTTCAATTCGTCCATGTCTGTCTTCAAATCTATATTCAAATCATCCATCTTAGCTTCCACGTCAATCATCTTAGCTTCTACGCCTTTCTTTAAATAGTCCATCTTAGCTTCTACACCTTTCTTTAAACCATCCATCTTAGCTTCTACATCTTTCTTTAAACCATCCATCTTAGATTTTGTTCCTTTTTGTCCAAGGGATAGTTGTTGCACTTGGTCTTGTAATTTTGATATATCATGTTGCATTTCTTCCCCTTCTTCATGAGTCATTCTAGAGCTTTCAGGTTCCTTACTAGGTGTTTGCATTTTCGTTCCTCGGGGCATAAGTTACCGATAATAATGCTCTACTATGTCCTTTGAATTCCTTCAAAATAAATTTTCAAACCAAGCTTAAGCAAAAATTTAAGAAAATGTATACACCTTTTTTCACTTTGTAGGAGCTCGATATTGCCTCTGATGTATCTTTGTACTTTCCAATCATCTAGTTCGAATTTGTGAGCTATAGTATCCCTCTATGTCTTCCTTCCAATGCCACAATTCTGACCCAAATTAGATTCGCCAAGGAAGCGTTATGTGAAATCTCCCACAGTGACTTTCTTATAGACTAGTTCAGTAGAGCGAACTTGTACGACGTGCCATGAGTCACTGTTTCGACCTCTGGATCCAAAACATGCATACAAGAAACTACAGTCCATCCTCTTTCTGTACTTCTTATGAAATTTCAATCCGATCCCCAGAGAGAAAGTTATGACGATTTTCCCCAGGTCACCTGTTTTGAATGTAATTCAGGAGTCTGCAAAATGACAAACTTCCTCGATCATATCTCTGCAAATATCGCGTGAAAAGATATGAAATTTGGACCCAAGGTTCAGCATGATTTCCTCTCAAATGGGTTTTTTTGTGACTTCTGAAACGTCATAGAAAAAAAGTTATAGCGAAAATGCCACAATGACCTGTTTGGAGTAGCGAAACCCTAGAATCCGAAGCTCTGATTTCAAATATGAAACCAGCTCAAGAAAAGATAGAAAAGATAGAACAACGCCTTAGAATTCAGCCTCTTTGAGGGGGAAACCTCCTTTACATTACGTAAATGAACAATTCTTGGATGATTCAAATGACAAAACCTTCTTTCTATATATAAGAGTCTAAGGAGTCACAATATAATCCAGCCGACCTAACAATAATAATATAAAGCCACAAAGATAACAATAGAGGGATTCTATGGGGCACAGTAATAACAATGTGGGGGAAATAGGGTCACAAAAATATTAATAAGGGGCATAAATACAATAGTAATGGGGTAATCACTAGTGTTATAGGGACCCAATAGGTTCTCGCGACTACCACCTCCACCTTCACCATCATCACCCCCTGCAACTTTGCTGACACCAACGCCACCTCCACCACAGTTCAACATGGCGAGTTCAGTGAAGCTTCCTTTTTTTAAGGGATTGGGAAATGAGGACCCTCACCAATTCTGGTTCATTGCAAAAGTTGTATTGGAAGCCTAGGGCGTCATATATGATCACATGAATAAGGTAACATTGGTTAGTGCTTTACGGGATTATGCACTAACTTGGTACATCAAGTACTCTAATGATAACCCAAACGCTGGCTTGGCAGAGATCCATACCATGTTGAATAAAGAGTTCAGTAGGCCTAAATCGGAGGCACAATCAATTGTGGGGTTCAAGGAAATTGCGATGAAACTAGGTGAGACACCTTGGGAATTGGATCAGAGATTGAAGTGTAAACTCCGTGAAGCTAATATGAACTTAACATATGAACAGCACCACAAGTGGTTCGTCGGTTTGCTCCTGCCTCACCTAAGGGTTCCACTATCACAACAGAAGATTACGACTCAGGCAGAGGCCTTGGAGATTTCAATACGACTACATGAAGCACCGAAGCAAGATCTGAATCTGGGGGTTCTGCAGATCCATGCGCATTTTCAAAATCTTTGCCTCAAAATGAAAAGTTTGAAGTAGGACATAATAGTTCAACTAGGGGCACACTAAGAGATATGGTGCTTGAAATGTAAACGTTAGGGGCATGAAAAATACCACTACTCGGTCTTTCTGAACTATATTAGAAGAGGAGGACCAATGCCTTTAAGGCTAGAAGCCCAAGAAGGACCGAGCGCGGGGCCTTCTTATGCTGTGCTATATGTCAGGTTGTAGGGAAGCATATGACTAACAACTATCATTTGCTACAAAGGTTTGTAAAAACACCGTAGCAACTGTTATGCAACTTCTGCAGGTCGGTAGGGCATGACGAGCGCAACTGCTGAAGTTATGAATTGATGATGGAAAGAACACCCACCTATAGGGCTCATAAAGAAATGTGCCCCCTGACTAGAACACTGGGATGGCGTGAACAGGCTTTCAGGGGTGTGGATGACACTGAGGTAGAGGAGGACTTGGCAGAGGTCGGGGACAACTGATTTGTTACAATCGTGGAGTACCAGGACACTATACCCCTGAATTCACTAACCCAATGCATCTGTCGAGCAAATATTTTACTCAGTTTGATCATGAGATGGAGGACTGTCCTACACTAATAGCGAGAATATGTGACAAAGGTGTGCTATCATCATAGCCAACTTTGAACCTGTAGATGATGAGGGCTGAGCCTCACAAAGAGGATCCAAATGTGAATATAGTGTTCTGAAGTGAAATTGCAATGGGAAATGATAAGGGGAAACAGCTTGAAGGAAACAGATGGGTTCAGAAAGATCTGGCTAAGGAGGCATAATTTGATTTAGAGTGCACACGTGAAATGTTCATGGAAGAAGAAAAGAGCTTCACTAAGGCCTCTACCTTAGGGAGCCAGGATAAGCTTGTTCAAGAAATGGACCCTTCTATGCTTACGACCTTTCTAGATACCTACATGAAGCTATTGCGCAATAGCAAGGCTACGAAGGGGTTACATGAACTTGTAAACAGATGTGCCAGAAAGGCTCTAGGTGAACTACGCTTGATACAGAAGATTGGTAAGCATAAAGCAAGGAAAGGGCATGAGATGAGACTCATCATGAAGATAAGAGAATATGAAATGGATCTAGGGTCAGATGTGAACATTGTGCGAAGTACACTTGGGAACGGATGGGGAGACCTGGACTATAGTGGTCCCCAATTCAGTTAAGGATGGCATATCAACGGAAGATAATCCCCATGGGACTGTTGTAAGGAATAACTATAGATATTGAAGGTGTGAGTGCAATGGCTGATTTTGAAGTAATAGAAATTGTGGATGACAACAAGCCTTACCCTCTGCTTCTTGGCATTGATTGGGATACTCACATGAATGGGGTAATCAACCTAAAGAAGTAAAATATTATATTTGAAAAGAAATCACTTCGTGTAATAGTACCCCTAGATCCTGCTGAAGGATTGGGCTATACAGAACCAGTTCGCGATTATGAAATAGATGAAAATTTGGATTGCATATATAAGATAATAGTGTGAGACTAATATTGGATGAATCCCAAAAGAGATGGATGAATTACAGGGGATTGCGAGATTTCCTACAACTCAGACTCACATGAAGAATTAGAGCGCTGGCAAAGTCGGCTACATGAAGTAACCACGCTGAGCTGTAACATGATGACCCGGTTGCTGCACTATGTCATCAAAGGTAAGAAATCTACCCACTTATGATGGCTTGAATGATGTGGATGTGTTTTTGAATCCATTTGAGAGAGAAGTACTAGAGAAGCAATACTTCCAGGCTTTGGATTTGGCACTACATGCTATACCTGCGAGATGGTGGGGCATGCACTGGGGTAGTTTTGATGATTGGCACGAGTGTAAGAGGATGATGAGAACATGCTTTGGGAATCCAAAGGTATGAGTGACAGAAAAGAATGATGGGAAGGATGATTTGTGTTCACACTTGGACAAATGGCGTAAGGGCTATGAAGCAAAGCCCCAACCTGAATGGGTGCACTTGTTCTATCACACCTTGGATGTCATCTCGATGAACTGGTACTTGGAGATAAAGCTCTGCCATGGCACAGGAAAATGGGATATTTTGCGCAAAGGGTGCAAATTACATTCAACTTCAAATATGGGTTTGATTGGATTGACGAAGCTCTACAAGAAGTTAAAGCAACAATATCTAGGATACTGCAGGATCTTTTGGTTCTCGTTCAACATGATTGGACTACTCAGCCAAGCCACGTGCTAGAATGCTATAGTGTGACTATTGAAGAAGAATACAAGGACCCATAAAAGATTAATATCCCTAAAAACAAGGGTCTCTGTGAGGCCAAGGGACCACAGATCGAGAATCCCGATATAACCACGCCACTGAAAATGAAAGAGGTAAATATTGGTACGGAGGCACAACCCAAATTCATGAAGATTCAATATCACTCGGGTGATGCAATGGTAGATAGGTTTCCGAATCGCCCCACAAATGCTAGGATTTGTTCCCTACCAATTTTATGGAATTAAAGGGGGTAATAGGAGACTTCTGCATTATGAAGATCATGTTAAAACCCAACGTGAAGCTAGTTAAGCAAAGACCTTACCATCTCAATCGAAAGTATAAGGAGAAGGTTCACTTAGTGTTATATAAGATGCTTGTGGTAGGCATCATTAAGCACATAGAAGAATCTAATTGAGTAAGCTCAATGGTTGTACAAGAAAAGAAGCAGAAGGATGAAATAAGGGTATGTGTAGATCTCAGGGTGTTGAATGATGCTTGCGTGCATGATTCTTTCCCAACTCCATACACTGATGAGCTATTGGATAATGTAGGTGGCCAAGAATCGTACTCCTTCACTGATGGGTTTTTTGGGTACCATCAGATCAAAATTGCACCTGAAGATAGAAGGAAGATGACCTTCGCGACTAATTAGGAATTTTTTCAGTACACTGTAATGCCTTTCATATTATATAATGCAACTTCAATTTTTCACACGTTGTCATTGTTACATTCAAATAATCCATTCATAAGTTTCTAGAGGCATACTTTGATGACTGGACAGTGTTTGGGCTGGTAAAACACCATGTGGGAAGTTTGAATTTAATGCTAGATACTTGTCGAAGGTACCAGACTGCACTCAATCTAAAGAAATGTTTGTTTTGTGTTCCTTTTGAGACTCTGCTGGGTCATGTGGTTTGTAGACAAGGACTGATGGTATATCCCATGAAGATCATAGTGATACTTAACTTGGAGGCATCGAGGAGTGTGAAACAGCTACACACAACCTTAGGACATACTAGGTACTATAGGAAGTTTATCAAGGGCTACGCCCAGATCACAATGCCTATGGAGAAGTTGTTGAAAAAGGATGTCACGTTCTATTGGAACGAGGACTCTCAGAAAATATTGGATGTATTGGAAGGAAAAATGGTCATCGCACGAGTTTTAGTCTTCCTGGATTGGAAGAAGGAGTTTCATGTACATGTAGACACGTCATGTATAGCACTAGGAGTAGTACTGACATAGGCCAAAGGAGGATAATTGGACCATCCTATAGAATTTGCAAGAAGGAGGTTATCCAAGGCCGACAAGAAGTATTCCACCACCGAGCATGAAGGATTAGCCATGGTATACACACTCCAGAAGTTTAGACACTATTTTCTAGGTGAAAATTTTAATATGTATATGGAGCATTCTGCATTGAAATACCTAGTCAATAAGCTTATGTTGTGCAGGAGAATCTTTAGGTGGTTTTATTTGTTCCACGAGTGAGATTTTGAAGTTATTGTGAAGCCTAGACAACTGAACATGGGATGAGACCATCTATCGGGCATCGAAATGGGGGAAGGGCCCACTAAATTGGAGGAGGGATTTTATGACGTGCAACTATTTGCAGTGTGTGTCAGAGATGGTCAATTCAAAGACATCATACACTTCCTAACAATCGGAACTGCCATAGAAGGATACACCACCCAACAGAAAAAGGCGTTAGTGGTACACGTGGTAGAGTTTTCTGTCATTTCCAGACATCTATAAAAAATGGGGTCTGATGAAGTATTACGACAATATGTACTGGAGTTTGAAAGCAGCAATATCCTTGAGAACACTCATGGGGGTGCCGCGAGAGGAAATTACATAGAAAGGGAGACCGCACAGAATATTCTACGCGCAGGGTTTAGGTGGCCGGCCCTCCATCAAGATTCAAAAGCTTACTGCAATGTGTGTGATGTCTGTCAAAGGACTGGCAGGCCATCACAAAGAGATGAGCTACCTCTGAACCCACAAATGGCATTACAAACTTTAAAGAAATGGGTGATAGATTTTGTGGGACTGATTTAGCCCCAAGGGAAGAGGACAAGAGCATGATACGTTATCACCGTGATTGAGTATTTGACTTGATGGGTGGAAACACAACTTGTGAAGGAATGCAAAGGCACAACCACTATGAAGTTTCTATTTTAGTATGTACTGACATGGTTTGGGTGTCCAAAGATTTTGATGAGTGATCCTCGTATGCACTTTCTGAATGAAACGATCAGTGTGCTGACAAAGGAATTTCAGATATATCACTACAAAACAATGCCTTATCACCCACAGGCTAATGGGATGGTGGAAGCATTTAATAAGGTACTAGAGAATGTGTTGACCACAGTTTGCAACACTGAATGAAGTGATTGGGACCTACGAGTACCCCCATACTATGGGCCTATTGAACGACATGCAAAAAATTGACTGGAAAGACACCCTTTAGGCTCGTATATCATGTTGAAGTAGTGATGCCCATGGAATACATTGTGCCTAGTCTTCGGATAGCGACATTCATGGGTATGACTGATTGTGAAGCACTCGAATAGAGCCTCGTGCAACTTGTTGAGCTTAAGGAAGAAAGATTTCTGGCTAGATTTTACCAACAGGTCCAAAAGTAGTGTGAAAAAGCATGGAATGATTGGCACATTATGTTGCGACCTTTAAAGTAAATTATCTAGTTTTATTATATGACAACAAGTTTGATAAATTTCCAGGGAAATTCAGAATGCGCTAGCTAGTTCCCTATATCATTAAGGATATTTTCGATGGTGGAGTAGTTCAGTTGGTTAAATTGAACGAAGATCCCTTCCCAAGAAAGGTGAGTCGCAGCCAATTGAAGCCATACACTGATGATCTACTAGGTAATGATATGAGGGTAGTGTAGTCTTACCGCTAGAGGAAACTGGAAGGAGGTGCGAGACTATAAACTACACTGCCTGGATGGGGGAACTGTGTGATTGGAGGATTGTGTGGAAGAATGAAATGTCACAGGGTTTAAAACAATGCGAAGAGGGCTATGCCACAGAGGGAAAAATCGCACAGGTCAGCTAGAAAGTGATCATGAAATTCACTTTTCATTGTCTGATGATAAGAATGCGGAGGCAGATGAACAAGTCTACAAGCTTGCTACAGGGGTGCATGATGCTTGCACAAAGTTTGATAAGGTTTAGCTAGAGATGAACCTACATATTTCAAATTTACCACTGAAGGCCCAGCCTTCAACTCCACTGGAAATAAAGGAGCAATGTGCAACCACTGTCATATAGGCGATCGTGACGATAGGTAGTGCAGTAGCAGACTACACATGGATTTTTGAACAATCGTTTGAGGTCCCGTCGAGTCTGCAGGAGGATCCTAATGTACAGCTACTGGAGAGAGAGGCGTGAAAACTGTAGCAGTGCTATGACAGAGTAAAAGGTACAACACACACTGTCTCTCTCACACACAAACTGGCGAAGCTACAGGAGGCCAAAACATTGAAGGAATAGGTCAATGCAGTGCAACACAAAGAGGTAGTCCTAAAGGCATGCTTCAAGCCCCAGTTGGACGAAGCTTATTTGGTCACAACCTCCATTGAAGCCAAGATTTCTAATCTGCAAGCAACTTAGTAGAAGATTCAAACTAATAGTTCAGACCAACGACAGAGAAGTTGGTGGAAGAAGTGAAGCAGGCAGCCGCACAGTGCACTGCCAAGGATGCCATCATATATGTTGAGATGGGAGGTCTTCATGCCAAGATCTCAATGCGTATAGAGTGACTCAAAGGTGAGTAATTATGTTTGTGTTAGGGGCCTATTGGGAATGGGTTTCCCCAAAGGTAGTTTTGGGGCTAAAAGCCCATGTTTTGGGACAATTTTATAATAAATTCGTAAAGTCTTTACATTTTGTGGTTGCGGAGTGCGAAGGTGTCAAGAGTCATAAAGGGTTATCCACCGTTATTTCATAATGTGTAAATTTGGTTATAAAGATCCACCCATGGTCCGCGGACCATGGGATTATATAAAAAGGAGCTAAGTAATCTCGAAGGAGGGAAGAAAGGAAGAAAGTAGTGAAGTAGAGCAGAGAAGTCTAAGTGTTATAGGGTCTTAGCTCAAGTAGAGGCTCTCTAGCTAAGTGCGCAGAGGCCTAGGTTTGAAGTCTGCAGCTGAGTGTGCGAACCACTGCAACTGTCTGCGCAAGGAGGATAGAGTCTATAATAAACTTGAAGATATCAATAAAGAGAAGTATTCTACAATTCCTGTGTATTTAGTTCCTATTAATGCATCTGATTATATTGTGTTTTGGGTTCAATTTACAATGTTTATTTTATGTGAGAATATATGTGATTTTATCAGTTAACTAAATGCAATTAAGGATATCAGTTTACATGGCACCAACTTTGATTGAGTAGTAAGATAAGTAAAACACTTGGAATAACTTGGTAACCTATGCAATACATTATCATAGATGCGTGAAAGTACCTGGACCATGGGTTAGGGCTACATGAAGGTTAATCATACACCTTTGCGGAGGTACTAAAGGGAAAAATAAAGGGTATACTAACATATCCCTAAGGCTCAGTGACCTGCTTGAAAGTAGGGGCAGACGGTATAAACCGACATCATGACCATCTCAGGGTGTAGAAACTTGCTTCCAACATCCCCCCATACTGCTTCATATGAGACTTCGATCCACGCTCCGCGGGCTAATGCCGAAAGGGCCAGTGGTGTAGGGATTTGTTTGGATAACTAACTTTGAACTTGGGTCAGGGCTCTCAAATCCAATACAAATATACATAGATATTTTCCCTTGGATACCAAAACTGGATCTACTAGATTGATTGTTCATTATGTTCCTTTCAATGTTACAATACATATATATACATGTCGAAGTATTCAATAGCATTGATCAAAAAACATCTCGCCCAAAACCATGTGTGAAAACCATGCACAAAACCATAGGTAGATCCACCCATGTAATAGAGGGTCCAAAAAAAATTTCCCCTAGGCGCTACCCTAGACCCTGTAGAGGGGGGCTAACCACCCCCCTCAAACCCCCCGCTGCGTAGTCGGTGAAATGAAGGGGGGCCTTCGCCCCCCCTCTAACCTCCCAGTCATGGAAAGAACATAACACAACCCGACAAAGATATTATAGGAGATAGATACTCCTCATGAAAGTCCTCACTGATTCGAATATTCCTCAATCAAATCACACTAGCTCGAAGTTGCAAGCAATCGAGTTATGGAGATCATGGATAGCGAGCCAGTGACAGTTAAGAGAAAGTTCATCTTGCGTTTCAGAGACAATCCTCCCTAGATTTATGGAAGTTGTTGGAGACTTCAATTGTATCAATAAGGAGGCCTAGATCCGCATTAGGATTCAGATTTTTTATGTAAGAGCACTAAGAAATTTTGAGTTGAAGCTTTGTGGCAAAACATTGTTATGTAATTTTTCTGATATGATAATGAGAATGAGAATTTCTTTAATCTAGCACTGAGTTGACTCAGAGGGCTGAAGCTCTTGGGTTAGGGCCCAACCCTAGCAACAAAGGCTCCTCTTCTTGTACTTATATGTTTAGGTTATTTTGTAGATTAAGTGTTGAATTGGTTTTGGCATTGTTTCATCGCAAGTAGTGGTATATTTCATTAGTTTGCTTCTGTTTGTGCATATATTCATAAGTATTTTAGAGAGGTAAAGGAATACTGAAAAGGCTTATACCAAGTGGATTCACCGTCACTCCTCCCTTCAAGGACCATGGTTTGAGGAAAAAATCCTATCCAGCCCCAAAAAGACAGAATTTTGATTTCTTATGGAATTTAGGGTTTCATGCTACTTAGACTACCATCTTTTCAGTTTTCAAAGATAGGTTTCAATTGTGATTTATGATATATTCAACTTTGTGTTGTATTTCATGGTGTTTCATAATATTTTTCAAGTATTTCCATGTATGAACTAGGCAAATAAATAATTAAATTATGTTTTCATAAGTTGATTTGAAATCTTCCTTGTTTGATATGTTTCATGGATAAATGTTAGTAATGTATGTATTTCCAGGAGTCTCAATAGTGCAGGAAGATCTCATGCTAGAAACCCCAGCCTAACCTCATCCATCCATGGTCACCAAAACCCACCAAGTCCCTCAACCAATTCATCATTCCATAAGAACCACTTTCCAGGTTTGTTGAGCAAATCCGACCATCTTAAAAACTCTGTTTTGAGCTTTGAAGAAGTCCTAGCCACTCCCTTGCCATATTTCTTCAATCATTGACCTTCCCTAATATTTATACCACCTTCCTAATCATTCCTATTGTTCTCAATTAGATCCTGTAGGAATATAGGGGATCCTATAGGAGCATTAGGACATCCTGTAGGAAGCATTAGGATGTCCTGTAGGATGACCTGTAGTGGCCTGTTTTGAGACCGATTTGTGAAAAAACAATCTAGGAAGATAACAGAAGACCCATACTTGCCTCCCAAACCATCTGAACTTCCATCACCATCTCTAATCCACCTGCCACATCACCAAGAATATTTAGCATTCACATTTTGGCAAAAAAATGACAAAAAGGAAAAATGATTTATTATGTTCATTCATGTGCACGATAGTAGAATGTTTGGTTAATTTAGATTGCATGCCTAGGACAATTAGGATTACATACATGTTAGCTTAGAATTCTTCTGAAGAAAGATCTATTTTATAAATTATTTTGATGAGTTGTGTCTTTAAAGTATTGATTTCAGTCTTTCCTTAATGCGGTAGACAATATTTCAACTCCCCCAATTAGTGCGAAATTCCCATTCCTTCATTGGTAATAAAAATTATTCTGAATCAATAGAAGGTTGGTTTGAGAAACCATAGTGGTATATTGTCAAGTCAGCAGTGACAAAGAGTGGACCCATCACATCTACTTGTGTATACAACACTGTCACCTCCAAGTTTGTATGAACCTCAGGTTGATAAAGTAAAATTGGTAGCCCCAAGAGTTGTAGCATTCTTATTGCAATACTAGTGCTCATCAGTTATCCATCATCCCATCCCTTTTTCACTCGAAGGCTTCCTCATTCTACATTTTGAAAGGATCTCATACCCCCTCATATTTATTTTACTTCACCATAGGAGGTCATCAGGTTTTGCAAGGTTGATCCTGAAATGGTTCAAGCACATTGAGCCTTAACTCCTTATACGCTAACCTCGTTGGGGACATGCAACAAAAAATAGGGAAAGAGTGGACCACTCTAATACCATTGATCCAGATTTAAACAGGAATGAAACAACTTACATATATAATCATAAACATAGAGATTTAGCAGAAAAACACTTCATTTCATTAATAGAAAAATATTGAACTATGCTTACAAAGAGAATGGAAATAAGATAGCTCAGGTGATGGTAGTTATGTATCCAAAGATGTGTGGTTGATACATGCCTCCGAACTAAGTTACAATGAGGATCAAGGGCTTTTTTATTGTTGAAAAATAAGATAAAACCCTAAGCAACCAAAACCCTAACATGAGGAGATGTAACACTAAGGGTTTATGGGCCCGATTGGGGTTAGTTTGGAAGCCAACTTCTCGGGGTCATAACCTGGGGATACTATCTCTGTTTGACCTGTATAATACCTCATTAGAAATATCTCTTTGAGAAGTACATCCACTGATGTTATTTCGTTTACAATTGTTGAAGAAATTTTGCCAAAAAACATCTTTAGGGCCTCAAAATGTCTTCAGAAGTTTAGGACTTGAAAAATTGTCAAAAATAGTAAATTGTGCTACATTTAAGGAAACCGATGAAGCTGACTGGGTGCTCTAGGTCAAATAGGTGGGTGGCCACCAATGTCCACCTAGATCACTGTGTATGGATGTAAATACCATAATGAGTTGTATTATAAAGATCCACTATGCGGTATGGGTGTCATGTCATTATGGTTATGTTATCATGTTATTATGTTATCATGCGGTTATGTCATCATGATGTTATGAGGTCATGTGGATTGGTATCCATCAGGATGATCATTGTAAATACCATAATGAGTTATTTTATAAAGCTCCACTATGTGGTATGTTGTCATGTTGTCATGATGTTCTTCTCTTGAACAAATCATTCATTCTAAATACTACATGGAGCTGTGTTATAAAGCTCCATAAGTAGTATTCCTTCTTTCTGTAGGTTACTAAAGTATATGAGTGACTGAAGACTGAGGGCATTTTCCACCAAGGGGGAGGGTTTTGTCATAGCCTTGGTGAAAATTTCATGTAATAAAAGTAAAAAAAATAATGATGGATGAATGGAACAGTTATTCGAAGTTGAATGTTGGGAAAGACATCCTAGGGGGTGTTCATTTGGTTGTTCATGGCTAAGGAAATTAGCAAAGGAAATGTTTAAGGATTTGGAAAGGAAAAATTACATTTTTGGCATAATTATTTATAAAAATGATGGAAATTAGGAGAAAAAGGAGGTGAAATTTCACAACTTGCACGTGAGGGGGGAAATGAGGAAAATAACGGAAAATGAAGAAAATGGTGGCCTCATTCATAAAAAGGCTTCTGAGGATCAGTTGGTAACCCCTTTCTCAGTTTATCTTTGGAGCTCTTCCATTATTTTCTCTCTCTCTCTTATACTCTTGGACACTTATAGTTTTATTGGAGCACTTTGGCATTGGAGCAAGAGAGGCAAAGAAGGCAAGAGGAAGCAAATATCAAGCAGGGAAAGGAAGGATCCAACATCTACAACATGCTTCATTGTAGGTATCGACTTGCATGTGTATTTTCCTTGCTATATTTGGGATGCACAGGATTGCATGTGCTTATTTTCTATAATGGCATGGGTTTTTCTAGGTGCTAAAGTATTTTCAGCCTAGCCTTGTCATTTCATAATATCTTTGATCAAATGGGTTCTCTCATTTAGTTTATGTGGGATGGCTAGATTGGATTGAAAGATAAGTGGGGCGGATCTTTGAATTGACACGTACATGGTGTAGTGGTCCCTAAACCAGGCTGAGGATGCATGAAGCTGTTGGCCTAGTAACCCCTGAACTAGACTATGAGTTGTGGTAAAGAGAAATTGTATGCCTCAGTGGGCCTATTTTAAATGACTACATGTTCTCAATGTTCTCTCAAATGTAATTTAAAATAATTTTTTTGAATAAATAAATGGATTATTTTGAATGTGTAAATCTTAGAGATCAAACTAGAGATTCCAAGAAATTGTTGGACAAACTTAATTGGAAAAAATGCTTGAAAGCATTTAAAACATAAAAAAAATAGACTACATCTATGTAATGATCCTCTAACAACCTTGGTTTAAAATTCATGTAAAAATATATAACACCATCGTCATGGGACATATATACCAATGTGAATGGTGGGAAAGACATCCTAGTGGTTGTTTATTTATGATATTATGGCTACGGAAATTTGCAAAGGCAATGGAAAAGGCTTTGGAAAGGAAAAATGGAATTTTGGAACATTTTTTTATCAAAATAATGAAAATTAATAGAAAAGGGAGGTGAAAGGTCACAAGTTGCATGTGAGGAGGAAATTGAAAGAAAATAATGGAAAATGAAGAAAAGGGAGGCATCATAGATAAAAACACTTATGTGGATCAATGGGAAAACTTGGTCAGTGTAAGCTTTTGATAGGTTTTGTTGGAGATCTCTTATATTCTCTCTCTCTCTCTCTCATACTCTTGGACACTTGGATTTTCTTGGAGAACTCTTGGAGGAGTGTGGCATGCTTGGATTCTTGGAGAAAGAATTCAAGGCAAGATGGGGAAAGCATAAGAATATATCTAGATCAACAACCACAATGGGTTTTTCTTACAGACACCAACGTGATACCGAGTTGGATATATGTTCCCTCACTAGTTCTTGCATGCATGACATATGCATGTGGTTTATTGGTCATAATATCTCACTGGCATGGATGATTGTCTGGATTGAGAGTGGATTTGCATGGCCTTTCCATTTCCTAGATAGCCATGATGCTGTGGTTTTTTATTTTGGTTCTCATGTTTCCTTTAGCTTAGGTTGAGTTACTAGTTCCTAGAAGCCCTCGTTGGAAAAATGCTCTTGAAGCCCTATAACAACTTGGGTTGAGTTACTAGTGTTGTAACCCTTGGTTGGAAAAATGCTATAGAAACACTTGGTCTTTTGATTTATTAGTCTTGGAAACCCTGGTTGGACAAGCACTCTGAAAGCCTAGAGTAAGCTGTGGGTTGAGTTACTAGTCTTGAAATTCATGGTTGGAACAAACACTCTCAAGCCCTGGAAGGTTTGAGTAGAGACCAATCTAGTGATGGTTTGTCATGTCCAACCATGAGGTGGAATCATTGTTTGAATGGTTGAGGTAGTTTGGCCTCTAGAAAGTTTTGGGTGATGTGTTCTATGAATTCCCACATTGATGTTTGGAATATAGCATGGAGGTGATTGACTGAAGAGAGATTTGGTTAAGCTATTTCTACGGTTGGGTGCTACGCGGAAGTCCCATACTTGGTTGCATTTTTCATATGTTTATAAGAGCTCTTTCCTCTTGTAAATTATGGGTAAGTGTAATTGTAATTATGTGATGTTGATGGTTGTAATATCATTTTTATGTTATTTGTTATATGCTGGCTATAAGCATGTTTTATGACAGTGATGATGTATGGCTCTCATCATATTTTTATTTGTAAATGAATGAACAATGTACGTAGGGCCTAATAGATTAAGTCAAAGCTAATGATGTAAGGGAATGATACTTCTTAGTGATTCTCATATAAGTATGAGACCCTTATGCTTAGATCTGTTGTTTACACCTGTAGCTTGCATATTTGTGATATGTTTGATGAAATGCCTGTCATGGCTACTAGGGGTCGAGTCAAGGGATTTTTTAAGTAATTGAATTGGTATCATCATTCCATTGTTATATTTATATTCTAAAGGTATCATAGAATTTTGGGTAGTGACATGGGATCTCGGCCTAGGACATGGCTCAAATCGCAGGGATTTGATCACATCATTGAGCAGAAAAATCCCTAGACTACTAGCATACCATGATGTGGGAACATCCAGAGTCCTCTGAATGCATGCATTCCCATATCATGGCCACGTCTTGAGGTTAACTGGTCTAAGGACTCAGTGGGACTGATGGGTTACTTACTTGATAGGTTGGGATCATTCCTAATAGTCATGTTACTAATGTGGAAGGTTCATATGGTTTGTTTTCATTGATTTTGCTTCCTTAATGTGAATTAGGAGGTTGAATCATATCATAGTAACTTCTCATGATCTGAAAATGGAATGTACTTGAAAAATGGTCCAAGGTATCCATTTTTGTTTACGTAAATGAGTGCACAAATACTCCAAGTTTAAATATGAAAATATGTGAACTTCTTATTTCTAATATAGAGATAGACTGTAGGGGCATTTACCGGATATGTCACCTCTAAAGAGAGGATGAGATTCAAAAGCTACCTAGCCCTTTACAGACTCTACCTAAAGAAATAAAAGAAGTAAACAGTAAGATTCAATTAAAAAAAGACCTTGCTTGAACAAGATTATCACTTGATTTGTGTATTGTTGGCTGCTTGATCATATGATGGCTATAAAGACATTTGGGTGAAAAAGCTTTGTCATTTGTTTTGAAAAGCTTTAATAACATTGTTCATTGATATCATAATCACAACTTCTTCAAGTGAATTTTCCTCCTTCACAAGGTTCTTCGATGAGGTATGGTTGTACATTAGCAAGGAAAGGATGCAAGGAGAAGGTAAAAAGCTAAAGCCTCTCCATTATGGTCCATTCAAAATCCTCAAGAAGGTTGGAAATAATGCTTTTCAATTAGATTTTCCTTCCTACATGAAAATGTATAATGTTGTCAATGTGGAGAATTTACGTTTGTATGAACCTCATTTAGTTGTTGATCATGAAAGTGTTGTTCAACTGCCATCTATAGAATATTTCTCACCAGAATTCTTAGGTGAGCTGAAACAAGATACAATCCTTGACAGAAGGACATGCATTTCAAGGAGGGGCAATGTAGATTATGTTCGGGTTGGTCTCAAAGGAAACAAACGGAACAAGGAAAGGTGGACGGAAGTGGACAGAGTGAGGGAGCTTAACCCTCACCTCTTTAACAGATAATTAAAGGCTTTTGGAGTCCAAAAGCTTCACAATGGGGAGCCATGATCAAGTGCTCATCTCCCAAAGTGTTGTAAAATGCTCAAAAATGAAAGTGCTCAGAACTGGTTTGAACCTGAAGGACCGGATATAGCTCATCCTCATGATTTCGGTGCCGTGAATGGTTCGAAAAATGGTCTCCGTATGTAGAAGTTATTCCAAAAAGAAAAATTGCCCAATAACACTGAAATTTCGAACTTTTTTCAAAAAAAAATCCAAATAGAATATTCTAGGGAATATTCTATTTTCAGTGGCCAATAGGAGGTTGTGCAACTAAGGTCAATAGAGGGCAATGAACATATGTTAAAATTTTGGCAAGGCTGTAGATTGAATCGGCGACCTGCAACCCACAAGCGGAGGGCTTTACCGTTAGGACAACTGACAGAACTTGTTATGATGGCAGTGAAAACTATATTTAATGTGTACCAAGGGTTAGGGTGGGGCCCAAAGGGGGCCAGCCCCCACACAACGTGACCATTATGATATAACCCTAGGGCTTCAACCTACACTGTAGGTGGAAAACCGTTTAATGGTTAACACATATGTGGTCACATATGCCAATAATGTAGGTCCAACAACAGTTCAAATGGAGGGTTAACTACAGTTCCGTGTGCAATCCGAGGTAACTGCCAGTTTAAACAAACCGCTCAAAATTCATTCTTATGCGCACTTATAACATTTATTTAACTAATAATCGAACTAGTGGTGAATTTGATTGAGATGCCAAATTTGGGTGGTCCTGCCATATTTGGCGGGCCTAACTTGCACTCCAACTTTAGTTAGCTGGAGTCATTTTAGGGCAGACTGGCAGAAACTTTAATGAGCCATAACTTTGGCTAGGGAAGTCCTCTTTGGACGATTTTTTTTTGTATTTTCACTATTCAGATGATTTTGGAGCCATTGGCACATGTTAGAGAGAAATTAGAGGTTTTTAGTAGGTGTTTTTGCTCCATGGAAGTTCTACGAGCCACCAGGGCCCAGTATTGTGGGAGATGTATAGGGTTGCAGGTATCCATTGGATGAGAACTAGTAGTCATTCCTAAAGGATTTGAGTGTTCTGAATCCTTTTTTATGGTCCATTTAACTTATTAAGGCTTGTATTCAGCTTTATATTCATTTTGAGATTTTAATCAAAATGAGGACATGCCCATTTGGGAGCCTTGGACCTAGTAGATGTAGCCCAGGAGGGGTGAACTGCTTCATCAACTTCTTTTGCATCTATGGTTGAGTTATTGTTTAGAACAAATCTATTTTAGTATGTTAAACAGAGAAAGGAAATAATTCTACTATACTTAAATGGGTCATAAACAACGAAAATTTTCATTTGTTTTTAACTGAAAGACAACTACATCATGTTAACATGTATATTTACTAAATGAAATACCTTGCTAAGAATTTATAAGTACTTTCACATTCAGATCATCTCATCATGCGTTTACCCTAGTTGGTTGGTTTCTTGGGTATATGTGGGAGGTGGGTGTTATAGAGTGGTATGAGAGCGTGGTTCACCCCTTGGACTAGATGGGTGGTGTGTTGGTCAGGCATTGATGGAAGTTGCATATATGTTTCTTATTATTGTATTCCATGTGCTTATTGCAGTTGGATGGTGTTGATCATGGTTGTTGTGATGTCGACATGCGAACGTTTATGGTTTAGTTGTGGGATGTGTCATCTTGAATGTATAGTTGTATATGCATTTGTTATGCATGTTCGTGTCTATATGTTGTTATGCATTCATTTTTGAGGTTATGGTTATGCATGTATGGTAGGTTGGACATGCATTGTGAGGTTTTTGTATGCAATTAGGTCATCATGATGATATGGGTATGCTATGATGCTAATTTGTTGGGTGAGATAGACAAGGAGATGTAGATCATCAAAGTGAAGTTGCAGCATTAGACCTCGAGGAAAGAGCATGTCGTGCTACAGGTTGTATGTTGGGCATGAAGGTATGTGGGTTAAGGATTGTTATATTCATTATGGTTATGTGTACGCCTTTCATTCTATTGATGATATGGTTACATACATGATAAATGCTAGTTGATTAGTGTAGTCATATGCAAATGTGTTAGGTAGTAATGAATGATAGTAACATGCGGTTGTATGCATTGCTATTGTTGTTTTATGTTAGATAACTTGATGATTATATTATATGTTGTTGATGAGTGTTATATATAACTTGTTGTTGTTATATGCTAGTAAGTTGATGATTAGGGTTATTACATTAATATATTTATGTTATATGTATCATAATAATTTGGATTAGTCTATGCAAATGGTTAAGGTTATGAAATTCAGGTATGAGTTAATATGTTGTGATATTATATCATAGTAATCTATAGTAATCTATACTTATCATACATATGTGATTGTTATGCATGAACGACAAATGTTTATGAGCTTATGATGTTAACATGTTAGTTAGTTATTGTTATGGATATCATGATTTTATCTGTGCTTGAGCTGACATGTTGTAAAGTTATATCGTGCTAACTAAATTGATTGTCGAGACAAGATAGCTTCCTCTGATATACATTAAGGTATGTATTTTCTTATGTCATATATTTGGCACTTGATTATTTGATTATGTCATATAGTTGATTAATTTAACTTGGTATGTTTGCAAGTCAGTTGGATGTTTGATGAATTGCATAATATGAGTATTTGTTCAAATGATCTTGTTTTAAGATGATTGTACTAACACCTATGTGTTGAGATAGTTGATATGTAGTTGAGTGTAGTAGGCAACAATTGTAGCATTATGTCTAATGACTATGAGCTAACAATGGATTATCACATGATTTTTAGTCTTGGTAAAGATTGATTTAAAATCGATAGATATGTTTGTCTTGATATTTGGAACATGTAGTTGACATGTGTAAACAATTGTAGGAAACAATTTTGGAATTAGCGTGACGAGGTAACTATTGATGTGTTTATATGAGTAACAATTTGGGTGATGTGACAATACATAGTAAGCCTCAATTACAACAAGGTAAAAAGATAAACAAATGTTATTGGGCAAGAATTCCATTTGCTATGTTTGGAAACACTATTTCCAAATGAATGAGTGCTTTGAATATGGGAAGACTTCTTAACCTTGATTTCATCTAACATTATGTGGGTATGTGTTATATTCACGGAAATGTATTTGATAGGTATAACAACTAGTGTCTAGTTATAGTTAGATATGTCAAAAGGCTCAAAGTCCCTTGAGATATGGTGTGGATGTGTTTAGTTGCAAGATAGTATTCTTCACAAAGCAAGGTAAGTTAATGATTGCATTGTTATTTATATTTATGCACTCACAATTATGTGTTGATGATATATGATGTAATGGATTTCATGGAAAAGAGACTGCCATAAATCTCACAAAAGGCCCACGTTGAGCTTTTCCTTGGAAGCACTAGGAACCATGGGGATTGAGTAATGGCATCCCTTGTCAGTCTTGTGATTTTCATATTTTGGTAATTTGTTGTGCTTAATTGTGGTTTTGTTTGCATGTTGTGCATGGCCATGCCACTTTTTTTGGGGTATATTATTGTTTTTTGTTTTCCATGGTTTTATTCTAGTTTTCTTTGCGGTCTTACCTTTATCATTTTGATACTATTGGGAATTGTTTAGGGAAGGAGGAAGTTAGTGGAGCTCGGGGAGAGATGTGTGGTACCTGACATGTAAGGTAAGACCTAGATGAAGCTCGGTGCATGTATAAGGGTAGTTGAAGGCAAGAATATGACAATCAATTATACTGGTTAGGACCATTGGTTGAAATGGACGATGGCAGGATATCCATGGGAAATATAATCAAGAGAGGTAAGGTGAATGGATTTGAAGGATCATATGCCTTGGCTATGTTGGGGACTATTGTTCTCAATGTTGCGCATGCGTTGCATGCATAAAGGGAGTCCTCTTAACATGTACCTTATGATATTTAGTAATTATTTTGTGATCATGATTATGTTGATGTCTATATGTGTATACATGTATGTATACGTATGTATGTCATGTCTAAAAAGGTCATCATGGGTCATTATTATTAATGCTAATATTTATATATCAATATATGTGTGTATGTATGTCGTTGTCTCACACGATCATGATTGTTTTATGCTAGTTTTTATGTATATGTATGTATGTATCCATATATCTATGTCACTATCCAACAGGGTTGTCAGGGATCATTCTTGTGGAGGAATGATTGCTTATGCATTTGAATGGCATGAAGAGGTTCCCGGTCTTATGTGGAATCATGTTGGGAGAGTAATCATGGAAAATATACGAGGTCGTTATCATGTGGTTATGAATTGATATTGTATTCTTGTATTATGCCTATGTTTATGTTATGATGGGTAAATATCAGGGATACATCAGCTAAATGAAACGAGTGTGGTCTGCGGCATGTTGGGACATGCATGGATAAGACACTAGAAGAAAGGATTATTGGTAGAGAGTGTGGTTTTGGATGTGTGGTACTATTGTTGTGCACATGTTGTATATGTTGTACATGTTGCATCTATGATGTCGTGTGCATGCAATGTTGTTTATATATAGTGTTTATACATTTTTTTTATGAAATGTTATGTACATGGTGGTGCTGATAGTATCGTGTGAATGTTTCACATGTCCTTCTCGGTATCAATGGTGCTATGTACATGATTTATATGTGGTGTTGCGTACATATTGTACTATGTGCATGATGTATATGCGGTGTTGTCTACATATAGTGTTGTGCGCATGTTGGATATGAAATGTTATGTACATAGGGTGTTATATACATGTTGTATATGTAGTGCTATGTACATTTGGTGTTATGTGCATGTTGTACATGTGGTTATATGTACATATGGTGTGGTGTCCATGACTATACAAGTGGTGTTGTGGCATATGGTGCCATGTAAATGTTCTACATATGGTGTTGTGTGCACGTGGTGCTATGCACATGTAGTTTATATGGTGTTGTGTACATGTGGTTTCATGTACATGTCGTGCACATGGTGCTATGTACGTCTCGAGTTGTGTACAGATTGTACTGGTGGTACAATGTACATGTGGAATTGTGTACACATTGTGTAGGTGGTGCCATGTACATCTAACGATGTGCACACTTTGTGTAGGTGGTGTTGTGTACAAGTGTTATTTTGTACATGTTGTACATATGGTACTGATGTACATGTGGTATTGTGTGCATGTCATACATGATGTGTTGTGGGCATGCAATACTATGTATTTTCATTGTGTAGTGGTGGTATCATGACATGTGTACTCATTGTGGTGTACATTGTGTACATATATGTATTGTGTTGTACATCGAATGTGATTGTATGTACTGTGTGGTGGTGTACACCAGATGTAGGCGTATGTACTGTGTTGTGTTGTAAAATGGGCATAGGTGCATGTGTCGTATGTCAGGTGTATGTGCATGTATTGCATGGAATTGTATGTGGTTGAAGAGAAGCAATGAGCTATTTGTGGGTGTGGAAATCAATTTGGCTGCATACAGAAAGGACCAACACAAGGGTAGAGGAAAATGACCAATTAAAGGATAAGTGTTAATATTTTATTTCAGTTTTATTATGCATATGACCGATGATTATGATTTATGATGGGTATATGTGATATGTGATTATTGTTTATGATGGTTACATGTGATTTGCAATTTTGATCTATGATGGTTGTGTTTTGAGCTAACATGGTGCGATATGTTTATACATGATGATTTGGTTGAAGATGCTATATTGACTTGTTGTGATAGGAAGAGAACATAATTGAAAGTATACCTTATTGACGGGCCACCAACGAGGTATGATTTGAACTGATTTCAATTTATTTTGAATCTAATGGAAATTATGTGCTTGGTACACGAAAGCATGTATTGCCTAGATGGGTGGTTGAAACTAACTAATAGAATTAACAAAAACAACAAAAGAAACTAGAATAGGCAACAATATGTTGGTAAAGCACCCAAGAGCATGACCATTGTGGGGCACTGGTACCCAATAGTGTCCATTTATTTCCATGAGAATTCTATGACTTGTATGATAGTTTTAAGGCATTGATATGTCTTGGTTTTTGTTTCTTCCGATGTGAGGAAGCCTTGCTAAGGGATCGACTGCCTCATATGGGTGTTCTAGTAGAACTTGGAAGGTGTGTTACTGCAAAAAAGGGGGTGACTAAATTTCCCAATAGATTATGTAATAGAGAAGGGAAGATCAAGGATGGATTGGTTTTTTTCATTAGCATTTCCAAATAGAATCAGATGCACATTTGGAGTGTGCCATGGAACATTGAAGTATTAATTGTTCACTGATAGGACAAGTGGCGTAGGATTATAGTGTTGGACGTTGGATGCAGATTTGACCTTGCAGTGGATTATGGACTTCTTCAAAAGGAGGTGAATCTTGGTATTACTTTGTGGGTTGAGGTGTGAGCCTCTAGACTCCCTTGTTGTTGATGTAGGTATCATATCCTTTTATTTTCTAGCTGAGAAAATGTGCATATGTGTATATGACTATATTGTACTAGATATTGTATCAATCTCGATTTATAAATCTCCATATGGCATACATGGTACGATTATTTGTTGGGCGAAGAAAATGTGTATGTGTGTATATTTGGTTATTATTTTAAATATTGTAATGAAATGTGTTATAAATCTCATGTAAACAATACAATTGTCATGTTTCAACAATGTTCATTGTAAATACTGCAACGAATTATGTTATAAATATCCATGGGAAGTATGTTTTGTTTTCAGTGATATTATGGTTTGTAGGTGTCATTGAACACCGAGGGTAGTGTTCCCCCAAGGGGGGTGGTTCTGTAACCACCCTGGTTAAAAATTAATGCAAAAATATATAATACCACGGTCATGGGACACATATTTTGAGTTGAATGGTGGGGAAAAAATCCTCGTGGGTGTTCATTTTGGTTATTATGGTTAAGGAGATTGGCAAAGGCAATGGAAAAGGCTTTGGAAAGGCAAAATGGCATTTTGGCACATTTATTCATGAAAATAATGGAAATTAGGGGAAAAGGAAGGTGAAAGGTCACAGGTTGCATGTGAGGAGGAAATTGAAGGCAAATAATGGAAAATGAACAAAAGGGAGGCCTCATTTATAAAAAGGCTTATGAGGATGAGTGGGAAAGCTTGGTGAGCATAAGATTTTGATAGGTTTTGGTGGAGCACTCTTTTATTCTCTCTCTCTCTCTCTCTCTCATACTCTTGGACACTTAGAGTTTTCTTAGAGAACTCTTGGAGGAGTGTGGCATACTCAGATTTTTGGAGAAAGAAGGCAAAGAAACAGAAAGAAGGTGCAAGGGGATATCAGGATCAACAACTACAATGATTTTTTTTATAGATATCGAGTTTCATGCAATATGTTCCTTCGCTATTTTTGGCATGCATGGCATATGCGTGTCATGTATTTCTCCTAATCTATCACTAGCATGGAGGATTCCCTAGATTGATAGTGGATTTGCCTAGTCTTACCATTTCCTAGACAACCATGGTGGTGTGGGTTTAATTCACTATTTTCTTGGTTGGTTCTCATGTTTCCTTTGGCTTTGCTTAAGATACCAGTTCTTGGAAGCCCTTATTGGAAAAAATCTCTAAAATCCCAATAGCAACTAGCATTGACTTAGTAGTCCTCGAAGCCTTGGTTGGAAAAATGCTCTGTAGGCCCTTGGTGGGTTGCATTACCAATCATAAAAGCCCTGGTTGGATGAAAACTATGGAAGCTTAGAGTATGTTATGGCTTGAATTACTAGTCCTCTAAGCCTTAGTTCAAACAAATGTTCTTGAGCTCTGGAAGGCTTGGGTAGGGACCAATCTAGTGATGGTTTAGGATTTCCAACCGTGAGGTGGAATCATTATTTTATGGATTGGGGTGGTTTGGCCTTTTGAAGCCCCAGATGGTTTTGGTTGATGTGTTGTATGAAATACAAAATTCGTGCTTGAAATATGATAGAGGAGTGACTGGTTGAAGAGAGATTTGGCTCAACCATTTGTATGGTCAGGTGGTATGTGGAAGTCCAAGACCTTATTGCATTTTTCATATGTTA
Source organism: Pinus tabuliformis (assembly GCA_031772625.1). Taxonomy (NCBI): domain Eukaryota; kingdom Viridiplantae; phylum Streptophyta; class Pinopsida; order Pinales; family Pinaceae; genus Pinus; species Pinus tabuliformis. The sequence continues at coordinate 640,494,407 of CM062816.1, read as the reverse complement.
ATAAGATTTTTTTTCCTCTTCTAAATGACGGGTAAGTGTACTTATTATTAAGTGATCTTGATGGTTGTATTATCATTGTTATGATGCTACTTATATGCTGGCTATGAGCATTTTTATGACAGTGATGGTGTATGGCTCTCATCATGTTTTGGTTTGTAAATGAATTAACAATGTACCTATGGACTAATGGATGAAATTCTAGCTAATTATATAAGGGAACAATTCTTCTTAGTGATTCTCAAATAAGTATGAGACCCCTATGTTTAGATCTGTTGTTTACACCTATAGATTGCATATTTTTGATATGTTTGATTAAATACCTATCATGGCTAGTAGGTTTCTAATCAAGGTATTATTTAAGTAATTATATTTGTATCATAATTTCATTGTTATATTTCTGTTCTGAAGGTATCAAAGAATTTTGGGCAGTGACCTCGGATTTGGGCATGAAAAGTGGCTCAAATCTCGGGGATGTTGGCACACCACTAACTAAAAAAGTCCCTCGACATTGGCATACCATGTTGTGGAAGTGTCAAGAGCCTTATTGGCACAACATGCCCATATCATGGGAGCATCCGAGGGTTAATTGGTCTAAAAACTTAGTGGGGCCCACGAAGTAGTTACTTGAGAGATTGGGATGGTTCCTGAGAGTCATGTTGTTGTTGTGGAATGTTTGTATGGTGTGTTCCTATTGATTTCACTTCATTAACTTGACTTAGGAGGTTGATTCATATCATAGTAACATCTCATCACATGTTTACCCTAGTTGGCCAATTACTTGGGTAGATGTGGGAGGAGGGTCATACAAATCCATACCCATACAATAATGGGATTCAATATTCCATGCCTTGAAGATATAGAAATATCTCTATTTATTATATAGTAGCCTAGATCCATCTTAACCCTGGATTTATTAAGTGCTGAGAGGGATCAAATCTCTCAAGGTTCAAACCTCTTTTTTGAGTGCAAAAATTGAGGAAAAGTTTACACCTCGAGAGACTTGATCATTCTCTATGCTTGATAGATATGGGGTTAAGATGGATCTAGGTTTGATCTATAATACTATATAATATCTATATTGTATGTATGTGTCTCTTTATTATTCCCTCTCTCTATCTCAACCCCCAAACATACACTCTCTCTCTGTATCTATATATCTCTCTCCCTCTCGCTTCCTCTACCTCTCTCTATCTCCCTTTCCCTACTCTCCCTAACCCTCTCCTCCCCATCTTCCCTCCTACTCTCCTCTCTCCCTCACTCTCTCCCTTATCACTCCCTCCCTCTTTCTACCTTTCTCCCTCTTTGTCTTTCTTCTACCCTCCCTCTCTCTCCCCCTCCAACTCCATCTATCTCTCCCTTTTTGTCTCTCTCTCCTCTCTATTGAGTACTCTTTATATTCCTTCCTCTCTGTCATTCTCTCCCACCTCCCTATGTCTCTCACCCCCATCACTCTCTCTCCCTCTATTCCCCTTCTCTCCCTATCTCTCCCCTCTCCTCTTCTCTCTCTTTCCTCCTCTCTCCCTCATTCTCTCCCCATCTCTCCCTTGTCACCCCCTCTCTTTATCCAACTCTATATCTATATGTCTTTTTTCTTTCCTCTTTCTCCCTCCCTCCAACTCCTTCTCTCTCTCTCTCTCTCCATCTCTACTTCTCTCCCACCACTCCTCTCTATATTCCTTCCTCTCTCTCCCTCTCTCTCCTTCCCTACCTTTCTCTCTCTCCCTCTTTTCCGTCCCCTTCTCTCACTATCTCCTTCCCACTCCCCCCTCTTCCTCCCATGTCTCTCTTGAATTTGATTCCATGATATTGTGTTTAAGAATGTACCTAAATTTAAAAAACTCAATTGGTTGTAAAATATTAAACTCGTGCTTTGGATCAACCATGTTAAAGAAAATACCATAATGAAAATATTAGAAGAATCATGCACTATCTTTCTTCTATTATTGTTAGTCAATTTGTTTATTCTTATTGCTTGGATCCTTAGTTAAGATGAAACTATGTTGGGTCTTAGTAATAAATATTTCACATATTTATATATAAAAATATTCTCATTTTTTATTTTATTAAAACCTTGATTTAATTTATAAGGGAGTATTTTTAGTAGTCTTGAGGATAGAGGGTTTAGATATATTCATAAGCCATCGTATTGTTGATGCTATGGTAAGAAAGCCTATTCACAAGTTAATAACAAAATGAAAATATAACAAATTGATGTTAACTTTAATTTTTTTTATTATTAATTGAGACAACATTTAAATGTTTATGTTCTTTATATTACTTTTAACATTTTATTTCATAGTTTTAACATTTTCTTTATTACTTCTAATTTTTTATTTAATAAATGTTAAACATTTACATATTAGACATTTACCCTTCACATCTACTCGATACTAGATTGAACATTTACTTTTCAAACATCATATATATATATATATATATATATATATATATATATATATATACACACACACACACACATATATTGTTAGGTAATGTGAGCATTGAGATTCCTAACGAGTAACTCATAGACATCTAAGTTGTCAAGATATTAGAGACAACACTAGACTTGGGTCACAAGAGCCATTAGCATGGCTTGATTTTTGGCAGTAAATGTGACCATTTCACTATGGAGCAACTTAACAATACACCTTGTCATAGTTTATTCTAAGCATTGTATGCTTATAATTAATTATATATTAAAAATAAAAATTTATAATTAATATATTAATAATAAAGTGTTATTGATGATAAAAAACTCGTGGATTACATTACAACTAATTATTCCTTACTTTATATATATATATATATATAAACTTTTAATTTTTATTTTCAATGCTTTCCTAAAATATATTTAATAATTTGTACTATGTTTCAACGAAATTTAGAAAATCTCTTTATTAGCTCTCATTAAGTTATAATTTTATTATACACATAGTAACAAAAAAATTAATATTAATTTGAATATACTCATTATAATAATAATATATTATATTTTATTAATAAAACTCTCTTAATTATTATTTAACTATAAAATCAAAACATTTAAATTAGTTTATAACCCACATAATTTCTCACCTACCTTGAATCACTCTTTCATAATTATAAATAATCCCACAAATTACATAAATAAAAATATTAACAAAATAATAATTATAAATTTCTATATTTTAATAATTAATTAATATTTAATTATAAATAATTAAAAATGAAAAGCAAATCCATTTTTTTATAACATATATTAATCAAACAAATTGAGTTACTTCAATAAATCACTGATACATTAATGAACTTCCAAAAATACGATGTATATAAATATAAATATCAATAATAATTATAATTTATTATATATTAAAAATAAAAATATTAATTATTCTTTGATTACCAAACCCATTGTAATCCTTTCTGCCCATCCAGGTAATACAAAGAAAGTTGAACTCGCCTTCAACTCATACTTTAACCTTTGGCTTTGAGAATTTAAACATACACATCAGGTCTCAAAATGCTTGTTACCGGTATTAAACTAAATTCAACCTGCCATATCTCTACTAAATAAAATTTAAGTCTCCGTACCTTCAGCATCGAGACTCGAACCCTTTATCCCGTTGTTTAAATCCTTGTTCTCATTGAGGTCACATCGGAAGGTGTCACAGGGAGAGAAAAAAGGTGGCTCCTCGCTCTGCCAAGAAGGCCGCCGCAGGCGGCAGCAAACCTTACTCGCAAGGAGAAAGCTGGTGGTGGTAAGTCGAAGCAGACAACGCCAAAGGCTGATTCAGTGCAGGCTGTTACTGTTGGAGCCGAAGAGCCGAAGCAGTCACCGGCCAAACCTAATGGAGCAGAAGCGACACCTGACGCTGACACAGAGGAGGGGTCGCGTTATTCGTGCACAGGAAAAGGAAGCAGGTTCCTTTTTCTCATTGCCCTCCATTTTATCCGGATGTTTGACTTTAAAAAAACCCAAAGTGACAACGTGTGAAACAAGTAACAGACAATTAGGCCGCTAACCCCATTATATATATATAATTACATGTAAGATAACCTCCGACCATAGATTCTACACACTTCTGTTTCACATAAAAGTTGAAATGTATTCTTGTGAATTGTGCATTGTCTGAATCTTCCACCTCGTCACCAGATAGCCTGTTGATTCTTGGTTATTCCGCATAATTTATACGCTGCACAACCGTGGGAGAACTAGCCCAGCAATTCGAACATGGAACTTGGAGCTATGCCGCACAATGCTTTCAGCTTTTCTGGTGGAGATATGCCGCACAGTGCGTTCAACTGTTCAGGTGGAGATATGTCGCAGGGTGCTTTCAATTTTTCTTGTGGAGAGTGATAACGGTGTGGATTAGTCTGATCTGAGGAGGTGTTTTTTTTCATTGAGATGATTGTCATCAGACATTCTTAAATCTCTAGTGGCTAAGGTGTCGATAACATCAAGTTTTTCAGTTAGTAAATGATGATGTGCTCCTCCCACCCTTCCTTACTGGCCAGAGTATGCCCTAGTCACTTGTCAGAGCATGGAATATGAGATAGCTCTAGTCTAATTAGGCTGAGGAGTTGCCTTACAAAATATTTAGAAATTCTTTTGACCAGATTCCAACTATTTTGAAAAATTCAGCAATTCTTCCAGGTAGAAAATGAACAAAAGGGAGGTCTCATAAATAAAAAGGCTTATAATGGAAAATGAACAAAAGGGAGGCCTCATTCATAAAAAGGCTTATGAGGATCAGTGAGAAAGCTTGGTGAGCATAATATTTTGATAGGTTTTGGTGGGGCATTATTTTTTTCTCTCTCTCATACTCTTGGACACTTAGAATTTTCTTAGAGAACTCTTGGAGAAATATGGCATACTCAATTTTTTGGAGAAAGAAAGCAAAGAAACAGAAAGAAGGTGCAAGGGGATATGAGGATCAACAACTAAAACGATTTTTTCTTAGAGATATCGAGTTTCATGCAATATGTTCCTTACGCTGACATAGAGGAGGGGTCGCGTTATTGGTGCACAGGAAAAGGAAGCAGGTTAACCTCCGACCATAGATTCTACACACTTCTATTTCACATAGAAGTTGAAATGTATTCTTGTGAATTGTGCATTGTCTGAATCTTCCACCTCGTCACCAGATAGCCTGTTGATTCTTGGTTATTCCGCATAATTTATGCGCTGCACAACCGTGGGTGAACTAGCCCAGCAATTCGAACATGGAACTTGGAGCTATGCCGCACAACGCTTTCAGCTTTTCTGGTGGAGATATGCCGCACAGTGCGTTCAACTGTTCAGGTGGAGATATGTCGCAGGGTGCTTTCAATTTTTCTTGTGGAGATAAGCAGGACAGTGATAACGGTGTGGATTAGTCTGATCTGAGGAGGTGTTTTTTTTCATTGAGATGATTGTCATCAGACATTCTTAAATCTCTAGTGGCTAAGGTGTCGATAACATCAAGTTTTTCAGTTAGTAAATGATGATGTCCTCCTCCCACCCTTCCTTACTGGCCAGAGTATGCCCTAGTCACTTGTCATAGCATGGAATATGAGAGTATGCCCTAGTCACTTGTCATAGCATGGAATATGAGATAGCTCTAGTCTAATTAGGCTGAGGAGTTGCTTTACAAAATATTTAGAAATTCTTTTGACCGGATTCCGACCATTTTTAAAAATCCAGCAATTCCTTTGCATAGATAGACTACTCCTATAAGATATTAATGAAATATCAACTGAAGCACTCCCCGGAGTGTGTCCTCACACCCGTCCCAGGAGCCAATACCCACCCAGACTATCTCTGGAAATAACAATGGTTGGGGCAACGGAACCCTTGCTGAAAAAAAAGTGAGGCAACTAATGTAGGACATCAACCAAACTGGAAAACTCTATGTAGTATATATAATGAGTTGCAAAAGGTTTTTGAGTTGATTTGATTCCCATATTAATTGGAAAGCCATGTCTAAAATAACAGTTGATTATGGGAGTGTTTTCTTGTTTGGAAAGAAAAACAAAAAGTATAGGTTAGTTCAATATCACTTTGCTGTAACTAATATATGTGTTTATTATTATTTATATATTTAAGATTATATCATATTTTACTATTTAGAATAGATATTTAAGTTCTCGGTTAATAATTAAATTAAGTTCTCGGTTAATAATTAAATTTATGTTTTTATTAGTGTTACGTATAATTTGTTTTTTATTTTTATGTTAAAAGAACAGTAAGAACATTGTCTACCTTCTGACTGGGGTGTATATTTTAAATTTTCTTTCCTTGAAAGGGTTGTTTACGTCCTCGTTATTATAGGCTAGTCTTGTCAAGGTTGTTGCTGTCCTCGTTCTTATAAGTTAGTCTTGTTTGAGAGAAGAGTTGGAGAAGATGCCGTTTTCCTTCTGAAAAGGAATAACATTGATAGGTTAGTCTTGTTTTATAGATAGGTTAGTGTTATTTTAGAGAAGAGTTAGAGCAGATACATTTTTCCTTCTTAAAAAAGGAAAGGAATAACATTGATGGTATATTATTTTGTCAAGATATATGCAAGTACTTTTTGAGTATATATATTATTATTACTATTATTATTTTAATGAGTAGGCTAATACTACCTACTAGTATTTGCAATTAATGTTGTAAAGTAAAAGGAGTAAGGCATAGTGTGTGAAGAATATCGAAATGACAATAGGTTTTTGTGGGCAAGGGTTTATGATTATGAGTTTTAATTTGAGGACGCCATGCGAAAACAGCTAAAATGGAATGCAAGTAGCCGTAAATATCCATTAAACTTGTTTAGAGACTTTTGTTTGTAGTTGGTTAAAATTGTGGAGTTAAAGGTGAACATAAATGAATGAATCCACATATAGATTTGGATAGACTTATTTAAGAAATCATTATTCAAAGCTGAAATTAAATTAATATGAATATATATTGAAAACATGTATTATATTCATTAAAATCAATTGATTTTCTTAACAAAATATGTTAAAACCCATTGACAATGAATTGGTTGTGAGGACATAAACTATCAAAATGGTATTTGATCTTGAAACATCCTTTTTTAATTTTGAAATGGAAAACACAAATAGTTGTGAGGACATAAATGGTATTTGATCTTGAAACATCATTTTTTAAGTTTGAAATGGAAAACACAAATAGTTGTGAGGACATAAACCATCAAAATCGTATTTGATCTTGAAACATCATTTTTTAAGTTTGAAATGGAAAATACAAATAGTGAATTGTAACATCTTCTTTAAGTTTGAAATGGAAAATACAAATAGTTGTTACGACATAAACCATCAAAATGGTATTTGACGTTGAAACATCCTTTTTTTAAGTTTGGAATGGAAAATACAAATAGTGAATTGTAATACAAGAGGTTCAAGGAGGAATATAACATTCTAAAGAACATTGTGCTTGTCATTCCATATTTGAAGCATATTTGAAGTTGTATCAAAACATGTTGAAGGCCTCTAAGACATGAAGAGGACCTGCAAAATGTACATTTTGTTAGAATTAGTAATATGTAAATTAATTGTGGAAATTTATTAGTAATACTTTGCAGGTGAGTTGTGTTGAAATGAATTTGGAATGAATGGAAATGAAGTTACCTTTGCTATGGGGATTTATATATTGTTACTTGAAGATGCATGGTGAATAACGTCATATTGAACACCATTGGAGGTCTATGAGTAGTTGGAGATGCATACTTTTTGCTTGCCATTCTACTTGTAGTTGCTTAGGTATGCTATTTCTGAGTCCATGTGTCATGTTGCAAAAGAAAGAAAATGTTACAATTAGATGTATAGATAATATAAAGACATTCTAATATTTGGTTAATTATTAGTATTGATTAAATTTGGTTGTTGTTGAAAGATATGAAAAGTATGTTATGAAATAGAATGAGTTAAATAAATAGAGGAAACCTTTTGGTGATGTTAAAGTATTGGTTGGAGCAGATTATCTAGAGGCGGCGTCATTGAACACATAATTTCTTCAGCGTGTTTTCTGCGAGCAATGTTTTTTTTGTCCTTCATTTTAATGTAATGATCAAAACTCAATGCATCCCGAGATCTAGTAGCGAAGGTACTCTTGAAATTTCTGTGAATGTGAGACCTTGACGTTCTGTTTTTCCAATGTCAATTGTTGCTTTTGGAAGTGTCATACCTTGAGATTTATCTATGGTTAAAGCCCAATCCATCTTCAGTGGAATTTGTGCACGTCCATTTCTTTTTACTACTCGAATAGGCAAGTGAGTGGGGTTTCTTTTATCCCAAGGAGGCTCGATGTATTTGGGAAAATCTATGACAACAAATGTTGGAATTTGTGGTGGTGCAGTTGATTCTTTGTAAAAGATGGTTACAATTTCTCTGAGGGAACCATTAACAAGTCCGGCTGAAACCCAAAGGCTGGAAGTCAACATAACTTTTTCACCATTGCATAGTAATACAATTCGCTCAAGTTGCTCTTCTTAGGAAATGTTGGAATATGTGCTGTCATCTTCACCAATGGATCTTGCGATAGGAGTGTTTAGAGATTTCATCATTTGCTTATTATGGACCATTATTTGAGCATTTGTTGGGAATAGATGCATGGAATCACAGAATGAACATATTACTTCTTCTAATAAAAAGGAATCTGTGTGCAACATGAGCACGTAGTCGTCGATTGTTGGATTTGCATCTCTAATGTTCTGGAGAATGTTGACGATATATTGTGTCTAATGTGATGATTGTGTTGAAGGTGTTCCATAGTGCGCTTCCGTGGCTCGTCCGTACATATAGAGGTATGTCTTTCACGGGTGGTAGGTGACTGATATCACCAACCAATATAATGGAATAGCCACCTAAACGAGTGTTTCTTTGATGTGGAAATGCCTCTCAAAGATGTTCATCAATATGGCCTAGAAGCTTTGGCCCAATGAAGCTCATTTCATGGATTAATATGTATCTTATATACCTGAGTTCTTCTTGGAATTTTGCAAGAGCATTACCTTCTAACGGCATAAGATCCTTTATAGGAAGGTGCACAGTAGAATGTATTGTCGATGCTTGTATATTAATTGGAAAGTCATGTCTAAAATAACAGTTTTCTTGTTTTGAAAGAAAAACAAAAAGTATAGGTTAGTTCAATATCACTTTGCTGTAACTGATATATGTGTTTATTATTATTTATATATTTAAGATTATATCATATTTTACTATTTAGAATAGATATTTAAGTTCTCGGTTAATAATTAAATTTATGTTTTTATTAGTGTTACGTATAATTTGTTTTTTATTTTTATTTTAAAAGAAGAGTAAGAACATTGTCTACCTTCTGACCAGGGTGTATATTTTAAATTTTCTTTCCTTGAAAGGGTTGTTTACGTCCTCGTTATTATAGGCTAGTCTTGTCAAGGTTGTTGATGTCCTCGTTCTTATAAGTTAGTCTTGTCTTGTTTGAGAGAAGAGTTGGAGAAGATGCCGTTTTCCTTCTAAAAAGGAATAAGATTGATAGGTTAGTCTTGTTTTATAGATAGGTTACTGTTATTTTAGAGAAGAGTTAGAGCAGATACCTCTTTCCTTCTTAAAAAAGGAATAACATTGATGGTATATTATTTTGTCAAGATATATGCAAGTACTTTTTGAGTATATATATTATTATTATTATTATTTTTTGATGAGTATGGTAATATTAGCTACTAGTATTTGCAAGTAATATTGTAAAGGAAACGTAGTAAGGCATAGTGTGTGAAGAATACTGAAATGAGAATAGGCTTTTGTAAGCTTTTTTAAAAGCAAGGGTTTATGATTATGAGTTTTAATTTGAGGAAGCCATGCCAAAACCGCTAAAATGGAATGCAAGTAGCCATAAATATCCATTAAACTTGTTTAGAGACCTTTGTTTGTGGTTGGCTAAAATTGTGGAGTTAAAGGTGAAGATAAATGAATGAATCCACATATTGATTTGGATAGAGTTATTTTAGAAATCATTATTCAAAGCTGAAATTAAATTAATATGAACATATATTGAAAACATGTATTATATTCATTAAAATCAATTGATTTTGTTAACAAAATATGTTAAAACCCATTGACAATGAATTGGTTGTGAGGACATAAACTATCGAAATGGTATTTGATCTTGAAACATCCTTTTTTAAGTTTTAAATGGAAAACAAAAATAGTTGTGAGGACATAAACCATCAAAATCGTATTTGATCTTGAAACATCATTTTTGAAGTTTGAAATGGAAAATATAAATAGTGAATTGTAACATCCTTTTTTAAGTTTGAAATGTAAAATACAAATAGTTGTGACGACATAAACCATCAAAATGGTATTTGATCTTGAAACATCCTTTTTTAAGTTTCAAATGGAAAATACAAATAGTGAATTGTAATACAAGAGGTTCAAGGAGGAATATAATATTCTAAAGAACATTGTGCTTGTCATTCCATATTTGAAGTTGTATCAAAACATGTTGAAGGCATCTAAGACCTGAAGAGGACCTGCAAAATGTATATTTTGTTAGAATTAGTAATATGTAAATCAATTGTGGAAATTTATTAGTAATACTTTGCAGGTGAGTTGTGTTAAAATGACTTTGGAATGAATGGAAATGAAGATACCTTTGCTATGGGGATTTATATATTGTTAGTGGAAGATGCATGGTGAATAACGACATATTGAACACCATTGGAGGTCTATGAGTAGTTGGAGATGCATACTTTTTGCTTGCCATTCTACTTGTAGTTGCTTAGGTATGCTATTTCTGAGTCCATGTGTCATGTTGCAAAAGAAAGAAAATGTTAGAATGAGATGTATAGATAATATAAAGACATTATAATATTTGGTTAATTTTTAGTATTGATTAAAGTTGGTTGTTGTTGAAAGATATGGAAAGTATGTTATGAAATAGAATGAGGTAAATAAATAGAGGAAACCTTTTGGTGATGTTAAAGTATGGGTTGGAGCAGATTATCTAGAGGCGGCGGCATTGAACAGCGTGCTTTCTGTGAGCAATGTTTTTGTTGTCCTTCATTTTACTGTAACGATCAAAACTGAATGCATCCGGAGATCTCGTAGCGAAGGTACTCTTGAAATTTCTGTGAATGTGAGACCTTGACGTTCTATTTTTCCAATGTCAATTGTTGTTTTTGGAAGTGTCATACCTTGAGATTTATCTATGGTTAAAGCCCAAGCCATCTTCAGTGGAATTTGTGCACGTCCATTTCTTTTTACTGCTCAAATAGGCAAGTGAGTGGGGTTTCTTTTATCCCAAAGAGGCTCGATGTATTTGGGAAAATCTATGACAACAAATGTTGGAATTTGTGGTGGTGCAGTTGATTCTTTGCAAAAGATGGTTACAATTTCTCTGAGGGAACCATTAACAAGTCCGGCTGAAACCCAAAGGTTGGAAGTCAACATAACATTTTCACCATTGCATAGTAATACAATTCGCTCAAGTTTCTCTTCTTCTGAGGAAATGTTGGAATATGTGTTGTCATCTTCACCAATGGATCTTGTGATAGGAGTGTTTAGAGATTTCATCATTTGCTTATTATGGAACATTGTTTGAGCATTTGTTGGGAATAGATGCATGGAATCACAGAATGAACATATTTCTTCTTCTAATAAAAAGGAATCTGTGTGCAACATGAGCACGCTGTAGTCGTCGATTGTTGGATTTGCATCTCTAATGTTCTGGAGAATGTTGACGAAATATTGTGTCTAATGTGATGTCTGTGTTGAAGGTGTTCCACAGTGTGCTTCTATGGCTCGTCTGTTGGGTCCCTATAATACTAGTGATTCCCCCATTACTATTGTAGTTATACCCCTTATTTATATTGATGTACCCATGTAGTGCCCATATTGTTACTATTGTGCCACATAGAAGCCCACTATTGTTATTATTGTGCCCTACAATATTATTGTTATGTAGGCTTTGATTGTATTGGGACCACTTAGACTCCTATATATAGAAAGGAGGTATTTTCATTTGTATCATCCAAGAATTGTTCATTTATGTAATGTAAAGGAGGTTGCCCCCTCGAAGAGGCTGAATTCTAAGGCGTGGATCTCTCTTTTCTATCTTTTTGTGAGCTGGTTTCATAACATTTGGTATCAGAGCTTTGGATTATAGGGTTTCGCTGTTCCCAACAGGTCATCGTGGCATTTTCGCTATAACTTTTTTTCTGTGACGTTTCAGAAGTCGCAAAAAAAAACCCATTTGAGAAGAATTGGCGCTGAACCTTGGGTCCGAATTTCAGAGCTTTTCTCGCGATATTTTCGGAGATATGATCTAAGGAAGTTGGTCTTTTTGCAGACTCCTGAATTACATTCAAAACAGGTGACCTGGGGAAAATCGTCATAACTCTCTCTCTGAGGATCGGATTGAAACTTCGTAAAAAGGTACAGAAATAGGACGGACTGTAGTTTCTTGTGTGTGTGTTTCAGATTCAAAGGTTGAAATAGTGACTCGTGGTACGTCGTACAAGTTCGCTCTACTGAACCACTCTAAAAGCAAGTCACTGTGGGAGATTTCACATAACTCTTCCTTGGAGAATCCAATTTGGCTCAGACTTGTGGAATTGGAAAGAGGATGCAGAAGGCTACTACAGGTAGAAATTTCAGAATTGGAGGATCCGAAATTACAGAGATACATCAGATTCAATATCAGGCTTCTATAAAGTGAAAAAAGAAAATGCAAACACCTAGTAAGGAACCTGAAAGCTCTAGCATGACTGATGAAGAAGAGGAAGAAATGCTACATGATATATCAAAATTACAAGAACAAGGGCAACAAATGTCACGCTCACAAAAGCTAACAGAAGCTAAGATAAGTGGCGTGGAATCTAAGGTAAATGGCGTGGAATCTAAGATAAAGGGAATGGAAGCTAAGATGGATGGCATGGAAGCTAAGATTGACGCTAAATTTGATGGCATGGATGATAAGATGGATGAATTGAAGAAGTTGCTACAAGAAAGTGTCACTAATGGGGAAAAGGTAGTAAAGGAAACTCATGATGAGAACAAAAGAAATGTTAATCATGATACCATAGACGCTAATGTTGGATCGAAGACTCATCATGTTCCAAAAATCGATATGAGGAAGTTTGATGGCAAGGATCCGCCACATGGATATTACAGATGGAGCAATTCTTCGATCTCAATAATGTGCAAAACACACAAAAGGTACGTATGGCAACTTTATATTTGGAACCAAATCAGTTTGTATGGTATCAATGGCTTTGTTCTCGTAAACAATTTATCACTTGGGCAATTTTTACGGAAGAATTGATAGCACATTATGAGGATACAAAAAGCAACACTTTTTTTAGCCAATTGATAATCTCAAACAAAAGGGTTCAATAATGGAGCACATTGAGGAGTTCCAAAAATTGAACATAAGGATAAAAGATATTCCAGAGGAGCATAGGATTGATGTGTTCATAGGGTCTTTAAAGGATAATATCCAACATGATGTGCGCCTTTGGGAACCTGATTCATTAGAGAAGGCATTCAGGTTAGCAAGAAAAATGGAAAGCAAAATTATGGCAACTAGGAAGCATACCATTCACAACTATAAAGATGGAAGTGTTGTTGCCCATAGTCTTCCACAACCTACAAGGTTGACACCACAACAATTGGAAGAAAAAAGAGCAAAAGGGCTTTGTTACAATTGTGATAGCAAATACACAAAAGGTCATAAGTGTGCTGAGAAGAAATTATTCTACATAGATTGTGAAGAGGAAGAAGAAAAGGAGCAAGAAAGGTCAAAAGAAGAGGATATATTCCAGGAACAAAGCCTAGATGAAGAACAAATAAATCCGACCATATCTTGTAATGCATTGGCGGGAATTACCACTCCTCAAACCATCAAGATAGAAGGACAAATCAAGAAGAAAAAGGTGATAGTGTTGATTGATTCAGGAAGCACCCACAATTTTATTCATTGTAGGGTAGCAAAAGAATTGAATTGCTTCCTATATCCAGCACCAGAGTGTCAAGTGATGATTGCAAATGGAGGAACAATAAATTGCTCTGGAAAGTGCCATAATATCAAGCTATCCATGGGAGAATATGTATTGACTAGCCCAATGCTTTCCATTCCAATGGGAGGTGCTGATGTTGTACTAGGAGTCCAATGGCTACAATCCTTGGGTACAATAGCTTTTAATTTTCAAGAACTTTTCATGAAATTTTCTGTGGAAGGAAAGGAAGTTGAATTAAGGGGTATTGCAAGGAAACCAGGAAAGATAATCAGCTCTAATGGTATGACAAAGCTTCTAAAAAAGGAGCAAAGGGTGTAATTGCACAATTATGTTCGCTAGATGTTTCCACATTAGAATCATCTATTTCTCCAGATCTCCAAAAAGTCCTGGACAATCATTCCAAGGTATTTGAGACTCCCAAAGGTCTCCCACCTATGCGTGATCATGATCATGCTATTCATCTGATTCCAGGAAGTGTTCCTCCAAACATCAGGCCGTACAGATATCCCTATGTCCAAAAAAGTGAAATTGAACGTATGGTTGCAGAAATGCTAGAGGCTGGTATAATTCAACCGAGTCAAAGTTCTTTCTCTGCTCCAGTAGTATTGGTGCACAAGAAGGATGGATCATGGCGCATGTGTCCGGATTATAGGGAGCTCAACAAGCTCACTATTAAAGATAAGTTCCCCATTCCTGTCATTGATGAATTACTGGATGAATTGCATGGATCAATTTACTTCACCAAGTTGGATCTTCGTTCAGGATATCATCAAATCAGAATGAAGATTGAAGACATTCCAAAAACGGCATTTAGAACTCATGAGGGTCATTATGAATTTTTGGTCATGCCTTTTGGCCTTACCAATGCACCTTCAACATTTCAAGGTTTGATGAATTCAATTTTCAAACCATTCCTTAGAAAATTTGTGTTAGTATTTTTTGATGATATACTTATCTACAGCAAGTCTTGGAAGGATCATGTTGAACATGTTGACAGGGTGCTACAACTATTGGAAGAGAAACAATTATATGCCAAAAGATCCAAATGTTTCTTTGGAGTCCAGGAGGTGGAATATTTGGGTCATATTGTATCTCATGAAGGAGTTAAGGTAGACCCTAGCAAAATTAAAGCCATTAAGGAATGGAAAATCCCCACATCCATAAAGCATTTGCGCGGATTTCTTGGGTTGACAGGGTATTATCGCAAGTTTGTTAAGAATTATGGGAGAATAGCAGCACCTCTAACAACATTATTGAAGAAAGATGCATTTTCATGGACTCCGGAAGCAACAAAGGCCTTTGAACATCTTAAAGAGGCAATGTGCCAAGCACCGGTCTTAGCTACACCGGACTTCACAAAAACCTTTATTGTGGAATGTGATGCTTCAGGAAATGGAATTGGTGCTGTTCTAATGCAAGATGAAAGACCCATTGCTTTTGAAAGTCGTCCAATCAAGGGAAAGTTTTTAAGAAAAGCTATTTATGAGAAGGAAATGTTGGCAATACTCCATGCACTTAAGAAATGGCGACCCTACCTAATGGGAAGACACTTCAAGGTAAAAACAGATCATGATAGCCTTAAATACTTTTTAGAACAAAGATTATCCTCTGAAGAGCAACAAAAGTGGGTCACAAAGATGTTGGGTTATGACTTTGAAATCATCTACAAAAAGGGAAGCAAAATGTGGTGGCAGATGCACTCTCAAGGAAGGATGAGGATGTGGAAGCATTGTTGTGCGCTATTTCTATCATCCAACCAGATTGGATAAATGAAGCAAGGGAGGAATGGAAGAATGACGAAGAAGTGTGGGCACTTATTCGAAAGCTACAACAAGATTCCAGTACGTCTGATACATTTAGCTGGAAAAATGATTCGTTATGGTACAAAGATCGCTTATACCTCTGTAAGAATTCCCAGCTAAAACAAAAGATTCTTATGGAATTGCACACTTCTCCCTTAGGAGGGCACTCAGGATTTTTAAAAACTTACCACAGGGTGAAGAAGGATTTTTTTTGGGATGGCCTTAAATCAGATATTCAAAAGTTTGTGGCAGAATGTTTGGTTTGCCAGGAAAATAAAGTTGAAACAATTAAGACACCGGGTCTATTACAACCTTTATCCATTCCAAGCCAACGTTGGGAGGAGGTATCAATGGATTTTATCACAGGTTTACCCAAGTTTGAGGGAAAGAGTGTCATCATGGTGGTAGTTGACAGACTTACCAAGTATGCACACTTTTGTGCATTATCACATCCATTTAAAGCCAGTACAGTTTCTACTGCATTTATGGAAACAATTCAAAAGCTACATGGAAACCCAAAGATTATTGTAAGTGACAGAGATCCCATTTTCACTGGAAATTTTTGGACAGAATTATTTTCTTGTCTTGGTACTCAGTTAGCTCATAGCTCATCTTATCATCCTCAATCTGATGGGCAAACTGAGATAGTAAACAAATGTTTGGAAGGATATCTTCGTTGCTTTGTATCTGATAAACAGACACAATGGGTCAAATGGTTGCCTCTGGCTGAATGGTGGTATAACACTTCCTTTCATACAGCAACAAAAATGACCCCATTTATGGCACTTTATGGGTATCAACCACCATCCATCACATCATATTTAAGAGAAAATTCTAAGTTTCAGGCAGTGGAACATCACATCGAACATCAACAACAAGTCCTCCAACTCTTAAAGGATAACCTTGTGTTGGCACAGAATAGAATGAAACAACAGGCAGATCAACATCGCAGTGAAAGAAGTTTTGATGTAGGTGATTGGGTATTCCTACGGCTACAACCATATAAGCAAATGTCCCTCAAGCAAGCTAAGAAGGATAATAAATTATCACCAAAGTATTATGGTCCGTACAAGGTGTTGCAAAAGATTGGTACTATGGCATACAAATTGGAGCTTCCTGCAGCTTCTCGATTGCACCCAGTTTTCCATGTTTCATGCTTAAAGAAGGTTATAGGCGACAAGCTCCCAGTTCAAACAATATTGCCAAAACTTGACGAAGAAGGAAAAATTATATTGGAACCGGAAGCAGTTATAGAAACAAGAACTCGACAGCTACGAAATCGATCAATTTCAGAGTACCTTATCAAGTGGAAGAACTTATCCGCTGAAGATTCCACATGGGAGGACAAGAATTTTATGCAGAAGTATCCTGAACTACTCAAGCGTTGAGGACAACACTTTTTTGAAGGAGAGGGGCATGTTGGGTCCCTATAATACTAGTGATTCCCCCATTACTATTGTAGTTATACCCCTTATTTATATTGATGTACCCATGTAGTGCCCATATTGTTACTATTGTGCCACATAGAAGCCCACTATTGTTATTATTGTGCCCTACAATATTATTGTTATGTAGGCTTTGATTGTATTGGGACCACTTAGACTCCTATATATAGAAAGGAGGTATTTTCATTTGTATCATCCAAGAATTGTTCATTTATGTAATGTAAAGGAGGTTGCCCCCTCGAAGAGGCTGAATTCTAAGGCGTGGATCTCTCTTTTCTATCTTTTTGTGAGCTAGTTTCATAACATCGTCCCTGCATATAGAGGTATGTCTTTCACGGGTGGTAGCTGACTGATATCACCAACCAATATAATGGAATAGCCACCGAAAGGAGTGTTTCTTTGATGTGGAAATGCCTCTCAAAGATGTTCATCAATATGGCCGAGAAGCTTTGGCCCAATGAAGCTCATTTCATCGATTAGTATGTATCTTATATGCCTGAGTTCTTCTTGGAATTTTGCAAGAGCATTACCTTCTAAGGGCATAAGATCCTTTATAGGAAGGTGCACAGTAGAATGGATTGCCGATGCTTGTATGTTAAAGGAAGCAACCCCTGTAGGGGCGAGGAGCATGATCAATGAAGGCTCTGGGCTTGCAAGGCTTATGAGCATATCTTTGATGCAATTGATAAGGAGGGATTTTCCTGTACGAGTAGTTCCTTGGAGATAATGTAGTAAGGGTCGCGAGGATATGTCGATGTGTTTGAAGAATGCGGTGGATGGAGCTGCTATTCTCAATGAATTGTATGGAATTATTTTGTAGATCTAATGGGATAGTGGTATGATTCGAGTTATGGGTGTCATCAAAGCCACGAAGACCAAGCATGTCAAGGTCATTTATGAGAAGCTCATTTGTAGGGTGTAATTGGGAAAGTAATTCCCATTCATTTATTTCCATGGTGTTTGGAGGATTGGTTTCATGAATAGTTGAGGTATCATGTGCGACAGATTCAATATGAGATAGTATGCGGTGTTGATGCCAAGGTTTGTAGAATGGACGAAATCTTTGCCAATTTGTGATGAATTCTACAGTAGAATCTCCTATATATTGTACGATATGGCAAAAATGCTTGTATAGCATAAGTTCAACTCTATAAAAGTCAACGCAGCAAGGTTTAGTTGTGGATGGTATGGAGGAGTAACGTGGTCTAACCCAAACAATTTTTTTTGTAGGTCTTTGTTTCCATTTGTTTGTTTTGTGACGAGGATCATATGACCAGGATCTTGCCAATTCTAATAGTGACCTGGATTCTAGGGTAGAAGGGCACTGGATATATGTATCTATGATGTGTGGGGATGTAGTGGAGGTGGTGTTCGTTTGTGGAAGGTGGATAAGAATTTTTTGGCTTACATTTAAAGAAATGAATGGTCGACTACATAATGTTCATGGTAATTTTTGCAGCATATGGCAGGTCTCTTGTGCTCCAATGTCACGATCAACAAGGGTTTCTGCAAGAAATTTTCGAAATGCAGATGTTGCTGGGTCAACAACGGGTGAAGCGAGGACAATTCTATGTAGCATGTGGTGGAAGGTTTCCGATTTTTTTCTGCTTTGGATGCATATTTAGCGATATATTTTTGTACAGCATGTATGGAGAGTACTCGTTGGCAATCAACATTTGCACGCCAAATAGATAGGATGGTAGGGTTATGGCTATTGAGTTGATCGTCGTTTCAAGCAGGGGTGTATGTTTTTTGGCCATTGGAATCAATGAATAAGGCTAATTTTGGATGTAATTCCCATGGTGCTTTATAACGACATTGGAGTGAGGATCCATTTTTTCTTAGGCATGTGCTTTCTGAGCATTTTGTGTGACGTTCAACACGATTGATGAGCTGTTCATAGTCATTGAAAGGATTGGTTCTGAATATTTGCGGTGTGGACAATAGACAAAGGGTCTGTAGGATTTGTCCAAGCAATTGGTTAGTTTGAAGTCGAAGGAGTATGAGGGTTCCAAGCGGAAATATATTTGTCGAAGAACTGCCTTGTACTATAAAATGCTTCTGTGTCTTCCCAGTTGATGTTTTCCATATCAGGTGCATTTTCTATCCAAAGGAAACCATGGATGTGTGCAGATCCCCTATGTTGCCATTCATACCTGTCAAGTATACGTTGTAAGATAATTTTGTAATAGGTGAGGAATGTTGTTTCGAGTTTTTGGAAAAAGAAATGCGCTAGAATGCATACCTTTACCAGTAATATTTTGTCTTCAAGTGTTTCTCTAAGATAATCTCACGAAATGTTGTGAATCTATGGTGCATATATAGTGATGTTAAATGTGGGTTAGAGATAATGTTATCATTTCTCCACTTTTGTTGTTTTGCAATATTAGAAGGAAGACATCCGGGCATGATTGCATGAAGATCAGGCCATTTTGTATCAGCCACACTTAATGTGAAGAAGAACGTCGGACAACCGAGTTGAGATATCATGTCCGTTAGTTCATTTTTAGCTTTGTGACAAAATGATCTTGTTCCACGTAAAGAGCTACTGAATCGCATGACTTTCTGTGCCAATTGCTCATCTGGAAATTGTTCTAATTGTATGTTCAGATCTTGAATAGATATTGGGAAGTTATCTGTGACGTTCGTTTTCACAAAAATCGATGCTGTTGCTTGACTGCGATGTCGCATCATGAGATTATATATGTAATAACGAAAGCGTGGGTGCCTTCCAAATCTATTATCATAGTAACGTATGAGATGAAGTGCATATTCATGTAACTGCACTCCTTTCATTCTTGGCTGATTTGGCATTGTAGCTCCTATCGGAAAAAGGGTGGGGAAAGCCATAGAGAGTAGACCTTCAGTGTTGTATTCATTGATTGGCGATAAACCAATTGTTGGCCACTCAATTGTAGTCTCAGATTGGTGGTTGTAAGCATGTAAATAATGGCGGATTTCTTGGATTTCTATATTTGTATTAGGTATGATGGGTATGAATGATGATGTTTGGTTTACGAATGGGTCTGCGGAATCTTCGGTGAGCTCATGTGGTGGTTCAAGTGAAAGGTGGACAGTGGTTTCTGTAGTATTGGAATGGTGGAGGGATGAGGAGACATCGGTGGGGATTGCTGGTAAGGATGCCAATGTGTTGTTATCAATACGAACATTCTTATAGTATGGGTCATGTGCCAATTTGTATTCTAATGCAGCGAGAATGCGATGTCTACTGACAATGAAATCATAAGCCTTATGTTCATTACTATGACAAGTGACAATTAGGATGTCCAAGTTTTCAACACGTCATGGCAACATGTTTGCAATTTTTGTAATGTCTTGAGGAAAACAAATTGTGTGGCCACTGTATTTATATTGGCCACCACGTGCATGTGTTACTTGCAACATAGGGTTAAGCCTAGCAATGAGCATTTCTTCTATTTGTGAAAGAGATGTAAGGATAGCTGGTTGAGGACCAGGGTCCATGTTATTCGATAATGAGAAGCAATGACCCTTTGTTTGAGAGATGCATCTGGAGCAACAATACATGTGGTTGGAATTGGGGATATGTATTTCAGGATATGGTTCAAGACAAATGGAGCATGGGCATTTAGGTGGAATTTTATCAATCTTTGCACGGAAATCTCGATGTGCTTGATTAGTATAAATGTTGCTAAAAGCATGTGCGAAGGAGGGGTTATGGCAATGAGGTATGGATGTATTTGTTGGAGAGGTTTGCTGAGAAGATAAAGAGTTTGATAACTGCAAGGGAGGATTGTTTTTGGGTTGGGCCATTTCAGACGAGGAATGTTGGTTTTCCTTCTGTTTTTTGTGTTTTTGACATTCTCTCATGTCTTTTTTGCTTGATAAAACTCATAGCGACGTGAATTTATTCGTTCTTTATTTCTTGCATAGTATCTTCAAGCACATTCATTATTAGAAGAAGAAGTTGTTTGCGAAATTTATGGTACCTATAAGCATGAGAGGGGAAAAGAAGAATGTTATTTGGAGACAACAACCATGTTATTGTATGAAAGAAAAAGAAGGGTAAAAAATTTAAGTGAAAGTGAAAGAAGGGAAAAAAATTGAAGTTTTGAATAGTTTTATGTGAATTTGTTTACTTGAATAATGTGTTTGAAAGAACATATTCGTATTTTTTCTTTATACATGCAGATAGTTTCATGTGCAATGTAGCAAGTTATTTCATTTTTTAAAAGGAAGAATATGATAAAAGAAAAAAAGAATGTGAATTTGTCTACTCACATAATGCTAGATACAATGGAGGATGAATACTTATTTCAATGGTATACAAGAAAATTTTGTAATAAGGAATGCAACAGTATATTGTGTAAAGTTGTATTTATAAAATTGGACAATAGGAATTGTCAAAAAGCAAGGAATACATTTTGTGATATTTATCTACAATATCAAGATGTTTTGAATTTCTCGAAGGATGTTGTTGCATTCTGTCGTGAAATGCAACTTTTCTTCTTTTATGATAACGCATTTCAATCGTGGCACTTCTTTAAAAGTTTATGTCTTCACTGATAGTGTGAAGATATGATCTGTCCATAGAGCTTTAGAGACAATTTCCTTGACCAGTTCTGGATTTGAAGGTAATAAATAGAAGTCTTTGCCATTATTTCCAAGAATTGTAGAGCCCGCGTCTTCTAAAGCAACAGTTGAAGCTAGTTCACCAGTGCGATCTTCTATGTCGATTTTCAATAAGTATATGTAGTCACAGTCACTTACTTCAACGTTGCATTTTGCGCAGAACCACATCCCTGTATTTTGTGGAATAAGTTTTTTCATGCATATTTTCCCACCAACGATCGATGAGCAAGAAATGTAGTAAAAACTATCCATCCCAATTTTTGTTATTGTGCCCTTTAATTGGAAAAATGTTGGTTTCTCTAAGGAATCCATACTGTAAATATCAGCAATTGTTATTTTTTTTTGTTGATGGCCAAAAGGAGATCTTGTTGTCAAAGATGTAGAAGCTGCAGTCAAACCTTCTTTTTTAAACCATGACTTTAGCGTATGGGCCTCTTCAATGTCAGGATCTACAAGAATAATGGATCTCATTATAGTGCCGATATTTTTTCCATTAAATTCTCCAACACACGCAGATTTGATTACAACAATGGGGTTATTTCTTATAGCACATAGCGAGGAGATTTCCTGTGACACAGCATTAAAATTATCTCCCCAAAAGATTGCATCTATGTTATACCCTGACATGTCTTGAAATTGTACTGTTTGTTTATTAACTTCACAGCCGTCTTTTCTACATATAGTGCATACACTGGAAATGTCTATGACAATACCAAGAATATCAACAATGGAGTTGACGTTTGTTGTTCTGATATCATTAATGGATTTTCTATTGAATTGCAGTGTCGAATTATGTTTTTTTTTGTTGGCAACATGTTCTATGGTAGATGTTGCATTCAACAAAATTTCCCAGTCATTGTTCAAGTGGTTGTATTGCTTATTACCCATTTTTACATTCCCTTTAGAGACAATGTAGATGTTTACATTTTGGATTTTGTCGAAAAAACAATATGCAACATTGTTGAAAAATGTAATATGTATTTCTCCACCCTCTGTATCGAACAGGTCAAAACCAAACACTTTATCGGGTCCGTATTGATTCTGAAACTATCGAAGAGCTTTTTCCTTTGGACATATCCTTTTATGCACCAATTTGAGTGATAAGGGTTTAACGATTTGATGGGAATTTGAACTCGCAGAATGGATGGAGTTGGAGTAGTTGGAACAGGGCATTGTCTTTTTGATAAAGGATTTGGGTTCGATGAGGATGAGTGTTTTCATCAGATGTGATCGGGATACTCACAGTTTTTGGATTGCAAATTAAGGGTGCAAATGAAGTAGATATTTCAAAGTCTATTAGCTTTATAGACCTACATGAAAAATGAGAGCCATAGGAATAACTATTAGAAGCAGATGTGTTATAAATAAAAATGTTAAATTTGAAATAAGAAATTTATAACAAACTTACGTTGATGGACCGATAGCTGAGGTAGTCCAACTTTTAACATTTATAACAGAACCCTTTTGTAGCAAGCCTGTTGTTATGAGATCATTGAAATCTTTTGGAAGCATGATGTGTTTCTTATGTGTTCCGTCTGAAATTGCAGTACGATATCATGGAGTTGAATTTCACATTGATTGTATTGGTTCAAGTTCAACAATTTGTAGGTATGGTTGAATATGAGTTGATCCAGATAACATTGAGGAAATTGCATTTTGAGTAAGGTTTGTTGTCATTTTCTGATACAAAGCAAAACACAAAAATGTTGTTTTCTTCGCGTAAGATTTGTAATATTCATTACATTCCTATAACATTACTTGAAAATATATGAATTAAATGGAAAAGGGCAAGAAGCATGTTCAATTTGTTTCTAAATGAGTGGGTATCTAAGCTTGTAAACATAATAAAGAAAGATATTTATTACAACAACTTTTATATGATCATTATTTTTGAAACATAGTTAAAATTGTAAATTAACAATTTCAGAAATGTACACATGTTAGAAGCAATCAGATAGGGCATGATGATTGAGTTTCCCGTGCCAAATAATATATACATTTTTTAGGGAATTTGGTAGTAGCAACATCAAAGCTACATTGGAGCTACATTGTGGGTTTTGCATTGGGCAAATTTGTATTGTGGAATTTGGGCTTTGCATGAGTATTTTTATTTCTAGAGAAAATGAATGTCGTACATAATGGTGGAGAGAAGTTGTACAATTGCACATAATGCAATGATAGGTGGCTAAGCTCAACATAGGTCCAATGACCAAGCACTGAAACTATTTAATGCAATGCCTATGATAGATGAGGTTACATAAAATTATGTAATTTCAAGATTTGTAATTTGATGATATGCACAGAATGGGTAATGCCATGAGGCCCTAAATGTTTTTGCTCAAATAAGCAGAGTGTTTCTAAGCCAGAAAACTTCAGCTTTGGCATCATTGTCAAGGCCTGCATTGGGTAATGCCATGAGGCCCGAAATGTTTTAGGTCAAATGAGGAGAGTGCTTTTAAGCCAAACAACTTCACCTTTGGCACCATTCTAGAACATCTAAAAGCTTTGAACATCTTACCTGCCTGGTACTTAGTATGTTGTATAGGCTTGGAATTAGATGTTTTTAATCCTTAGGATCAGTTGGCATTTTTTTAGTTGACATATTCAAAAACAAAGAAAGGACAGGTCTTGTGAAAGCTAGATGAGGGGATAAAATGATGTCATTCAAAAGAGTAAAGGAATATGTAATAGCCAAAAGTAGTGCTATAAAGGAACATCAAGCGCAGAGACCAGTCCCTTAAGATCTGTGGGATGTAAGGAAAATATCGATAATTGTGATCTCCTTTGAAAATGACACATGGAGATTTAGGTTTGGATGTTGCATTGTGTGGATTTTTGTCAGATGATGCATGGTTGCCCCCTTTCATCATTGGCTTCTTCTTCTTCTTCTCCTTCCTTTTCTTCTTCTTCTCAATTACTTGGTTTTTAGTTTGACTAGTTTCACCAAGCGAAGAGGAAGAAGGAGAGGGAGAAACAAATGAAGTAGAAGGTTTGGGCGTAACACTACTATCATCTGGTTGCTGATTTGACTGCTTAAGAATCTTGGTGTTTTGAATGACAGAGGTCGAGAAAAGCCATACCGGCGGGATAATTGCAAGCTCTCGAAGGGACAATGCAGCCATATGAGGTGTGCCAACATCTCCCCTAGAGGAAAAGGGAGTAGGATTCCCGCAAGGGGAAATCCTTGATTGGTGGACTCCATTTTCTCAACCAAAGACCATTAAGGGAGCAATGATGTTATTCTGATTTAAATAAATTTTATGACGCTTTGACACAACTTGCTTTTTCAATTTTTAAGAGTGGAGAAAAAGCTAAAGATGACTCTAGTCACCTTCGATTTGGGTAACTCTAGTATCATTTGGGTGCTAATTTGATTTCTCAAGAATCACAATTTTTTGAATGATAGAGGTCGAGAAAATCCATACTGGTGGTGTTATCAGGAAATCTAATGTCCACTCAGATCTGCTAGTCCCACTAAGACTGGTAGCTATCTTAAAAACAAACAAACTAAAACCACCTTCGTTTTCCTTAATGAAAAGTAGATAATAGTGGAATGAAGGACACCAACCTCAGCCTTGTGCTTGGTTCCTTACTCGATTCCTCTCCCTTCTGACATTTCCTTGCCGCTTCTCCTTCGTCTACCCAGCTTCAAAAAGCACCTGTGGAATCAAAGCAGCATAATACTATCGAAGAACAGGGATCTACAATCATAAACAATATAGGACCAGATGTATATTGACCACACAAATCCATATACCATCAAACATACAAGAATGTGGAGGAAAAATTGAATAGATTTATTAATAATCAAGAATAGCAAAGAGGATTACAACCAATTTTTCTGACCCAGCGTCATCATCTAGCATGAAAGCCCTTCTTTCACCTCATGAAAAAATTAGATCACCCAACACTATGATATTCCAACAAGAAACCAGCAGCACTTCCTTACAAGTTACAAAATTCCAGCGCCTTGATCTCTGGGATGAGGGATCCACATATAGATGATTGTAGCGGGTGAGTCAGCTTTTGGGATTTGATTAGTGTCCTCTTTCTGATAGTTCTTGATTCCACTTGGAAATTGATGATCTCTTACTCATCCCTGGGCGAATTCAGAGAGGCAAGTGTCACAAGAGAAGTTTCTGGAAGATTCCATGATCATCCACCTCGTAAACTGTCTCTGCCATTTGTCCACTCTCTCCCATCACACCCCATAGAGGGGCTTTTCAGTATGCATCACACCTCCCATGTGCATTTAGGTGGGATGCATTGCACTTTGACCATGGAGCAGGTGAGATGGTCCAGTTCTGACCAATTCTGAGTAGTTTTTCATTGAGAACTTCTGGGAGATGATGTAATCAGCTGACCTTGTTATTTTAGGGGATGGAACAACACTTTTAGGGACACAGGAGCCCTTGGTTTATGGGAATGTTTGATTGGGGTTGCAGTGCCCAAAAATGTCTATAATTGTTGACCCCTAAAGCATGAGGTCGTTAATCTTTTGATGTCGAGTGAAATGCTTTATTATGAGGATCCAAAGTTTTATCGAGCTGGAAGGAAACCTGTAATAAGATACAATACAATACATTATCTTCATAATATTTTTCATGATCTAGCTGAGGCGGGAATTCCCATGCTTAGCTTTATAATTCATTTTCATGTACATAAGACAGATAACCACTTGCACGGGAGACTGATGATTTTGATAGAGTCATCATCCTTTGATTTGGATGATCATCTATGTAGCAATAATGTACATTTGATGTCTTTATTTTCCTGAATATATCGCAACCCAGATGGATGAAACTAGATCTGGGGTCTTCAAACTCGTTCAATCTTCACTCGGAGTACAAGTCGATGCATGTGAAAGATGTTCTGGAGTCGAGCATGGAAAGACATTGCCTGATTACTAGCCAATGACGTAAGTTGTTAACAGGCACGAGAGGAATCACCGATAATGATGATGACCTTCAAGGTACTACAATACAGTTTGTGGGGTGTGAATAAGGGACTTGACGTCGAACACCATGCAAAATCTTTTGGTCGAAGGCCATTGATGTAAATTTGTCACCGGAAGTGAGAAACTTGCCATCGAGGCATGCAAGCTTCAAAGTACTGAAAGGGTTGTTCCTAAGTCGACTTCTTGGATAATGAGTTGATGTCGACGAGAAGTAACCCGCCATAGGAGGGCCTTAATGAATCGCACATCTACGACACGGAACAGAGTAAATGATTTTGGAGGTGAAAACGGTCTGATAATATAGGGTTGAGGATGGCGGTCATGAAAGAATGGAGCATGAATGTATTGCAGCGGATGAGACACAGGTGAATTCTCTGAGTGACTTCTCTTGAACATACTGGTGACACTAACATGATGGATTGGTAGTGCTAACCCAAAATGTGGATGGTGTGATGGACCAATGGTGATATGACCAGCAAACGGAACAACCCAAATTGACTCGGATGCGGAGTGAAAGTGCCATGTTCAAGAGTGACTTGCTACCAATAAAGTTTCTTCAAGTTTTTTTTCCAAATTTTCCCCAGTCATTACTGACCAGTACCTCTTTATTTTTTTCAGGCTTGAGGAGGATAACATATGCTTGTTCTATAATTTGACCTTCGGGAAAACCCGTCGCTATATTTTAACGAGCCTAGTGACAGTGAAACTCGTTCTTGTCTGTATGGACAAGTTTGTCGCTATTTGGTTTTAACGAGTTTAATGACAAAGATAACTCAGTCCTTTTCAATTTTAGAGAGTCTGAAAATGGATGTAAAGGAAACTCCAATGATCCTTTTTCGTCATATAATCCCTTAAGTCAGAAAAAGTATAAAATAATATGAAAGGGGTGAATTTTTGGTAATTTTAACGAGTCGAACAAGAAAAGCACTCGTTCTTTTTGTGTAATAATCCCTCAGGTCCAAAAAGATTAAAATCTAGAGGAGGGATAACACTTCCGGTCAGTTTAATGAGCTAGAGAGGCCAATCGCTCGACAATCTTTTCATATTTTATGACTCAGGTCAAAAGAGCTTAAAGGAGACTCGTTTTTGAGGAATGAGTGATAACTTCAGGTAGTAGCTGATTCCAGGTAAGGTTTGGAATTTTCCAGTCATGGCAGTGTCACGAGGATGGCTAACAGGATCACTCTTCGCAACTGTTCCTCAAAAGGGGTAAACAATCAAATGGAGGTGAATGATCAACTAAAATAGAATGGAGGTGATGATGAGAACATGACCAAGGATCAAAAGCTGATGATAATATGTTCACAATGGTTATTTACCAAAAATTGGTTCATTTTTTAATGAGCTTAAACTCTCGGGAATGTTTGCTCATTGATTATGTTTATTTTTTAACGAGCTTGAATTCCGCGTTAAAATTGCTTGTGCGAGTCGTATAATAAGGATGTCTCATCTAAGATGCCATTTTTTATGGAGCTTGCACTTTACAAAGCTTTTCCCCAGATCCTTTCTTTATGCAAGTTAGGAACGACCAATCGTGTGAGTTTAAAGGGTTGAGAAACTACAAACTATGAAAATCAATGGTCGTTCTTCACTTGCATGCCCCTAGGTATAGCGAAAAATTCCTAGGTTACCATATGAAAGCTCTCCATTGTAGACAAAATGATTCCTTGGCGATGTCTACCGAAATTGACAAAGGTGAGTGGCACAGTCGCCTCCACTCACATAAATTTGATGAGGGAATCTTATTCCAGCCTAATCCCATTTTCCTAAATGGACGGGTGTGTTAGACTAGTCATATATCCTCCGTTGAAACCTACTCTATACCTAAGGTTTTCCTGTCGAAACATACAAGGGTGCATGCCCCCTGGGTTTTAGTCATGTCCCCCCCCATCACTCGCGCTCATCGGGTGGATGGACTGGAGATTAATGAGACATTTCTTGCATGAAAAGACCATTTAGGGATGGTATTTGACTATTTTATATGTGTGAGCTGGGGAATGACAGCTGGTCTATGAGGTTGACCACTCTTCTTTCGTTCGGAAAACACATTACTCTAAAGAGTGAGGAGAAAATGGCTCCCATGCAATAAATATAGTCACGTCCAAGGAGTAGATTATAATCCAGAGGCCCTGGGACTACCATTATGTTCATATGAACGGTTTTCTTTCTCAATTTTATTAGCACATTGGGAAGGATCCCTAACGGTCGACTAGTTCCTTTGTCGAAGCCTATCAGATTTGTCATCTCAGGTAAAATTGATGGTGAACCAAGCGCTTTCCAAGCAGTTGAGGAAAGGATACTCATAGAAGCCCCTTCATCTATGACGGTATCGACCATGACCATTCTGTATATTTGTGCAATGATCCAGAATGGTACACTAGCCAGTAAACAGGGTCTTCCTAGTAGGTTCCAATTGAAGGAAACAATTAGGTTGCTTGGAGGTGGGACCGAATAGATGGCCGGATATGACTTTGACAAACTTCCTTCCTGCGGTAAAGGAACGGGTAGACT
Organism: Pinus tabuliformis; assembly: GCA_031772625.1. Taxonomy (NCBI): domain Eukaryota; kingdom Viridiplantae; phylum Streptophyta; class Pinopsida; order Pinales; family Pinaceae; genus Pinus; species Pinus tabuliformis. The sequence goes on along the minus strand of CM062816.1, from coordinate 640,465,126 downwards.
GCCCTCATGTTCATCGGAGTCTGTGTTTAGGAAAATAATTTGGACGGTGTCATTCTCATTCTCTTGGGTGATTATGTCATCTGAAGATGGACCTTCCGAAGACAAGACCGGGTCAATTGTAGCCTCAACCTTTTGAATTTCGTCTGGTATGGGTTAAGTGGGTTTATCTTCAATGAAAGATGCTTCGACTGAACACAATGGCGTGCCAGTCAGATTTTCAACCAGTGATGGACTTGGCAAGAGTTTCTTATATCCAGGAGGAAGCCATAACGATGAAACCAGACGGTCATCCAAAACGCATTTAGCTTCGTCCAGGAGGGGACAATGGTGGAGGGCATGATTTCCTTCACACAATCTACAAGGAAATTTACATTTTCCCTTTTGTCTAGGTGCTTCGCTTTCACTAGTTGATGGTGTACTTTCAACATGGTCCTAAGAGGTTGATGACATTGGTTTGTGCAAACAAGGAGACCAGTCCCTTAAGATCCGAGGGATGCAGGGACAATCTCAGTGGTAATGGTCTCCTTTACAAATGACACATGGCGATTTAGGCCCAGATGGTACAGTGTGTGGATTTTCGCTAGACGATGCATGGTTGCCCCCTTTTGCCTTTCGCTCCTTCCTCTTCTTCTCTTTCTTCTTCTTCTCCTTCTTCTTCTTAGTTACTTGGTTTTTGGCGTTACCGGCTTTATCAAGTGAAGATGAAGGAGGAGAGGGAGAATTAGATGAAGTAGAAGGTTTGGGGGTAACTTTAGTATCATCTAGTTGCTAAATCGATTGTTCAGGAATCATGATATTCTGAATGACGGAGGTCGAGAAGAGCCAGCCATACAGTCAAGCCAATTGTCAATCCTGGAAGTGACAATGTGGCCATATGAGGTGTACCAACATCTCCCCAATAGGAGAAGGGACTAGGATTTCCTCAAAGGGGAACTCCTTGGTTGGTGGACTACATTTTCCTCAACCTAAGAAGAATGTAGGAAAGGTGGTGTTATTCTGATTAAAGTAAATTTTAGATGCTTTGACACAACTTGTTTTTTCAATTTTTAAGAGTCGAGAAAAAACAAAAGATGACTCTAGTCGCCTTCGATTTTTAATGAGCCTGAAGTGACAATTGCTCAGATGGACCTTTTCCTTTAAGGAGTCTGAAAAGGAATGAAATAGTCTACTCTGTAAATCTAGACAAAGGGATTACCAAACCAATCGCAAAACTGCAGAATACTTTTTACGGTACGGCATTCATTCTTCCCGAATACTGTGTTCAGTGCATTACGATCGATAGGACAGTAGACACGACTTCCTATGGATAAAGGATACAACCTATTATGGTCTCCCAATATATACTCGGTGGTACGTGGGAGCACAAGTCCGTACTAGCACTTGTCGTCTCAAAGAGGAGGAATCACCCAACCAACAGTGAAAGCAATAGTTACCAGGCTTTATGACGCCGGAATACGTCTCTAGCCTAGACTTCTAGATGTTGTATGTTAGGATCCAAAGCGTTTTTAGGTTCATTAGATTTATTTTACATTTGATCTTTCTTAAGAAATTTACCTTTCAGGTTCACCGCGTGATGTAGATGTACAATTCCTAAAATGCAATCTAAGATGATAAACAATCATTTAATCTTCTTTTCACAATGAAAATCCTAGCTACTAAAGAAAGAGAGATGGTATTCTTTCAACATAGATCAGAGAGCACACACTAGATGCACTGTCCTAAATCAAACCAACAAGCAGTATAAATGAAAATGCATGTGCATGTATTTGTTTTCAACTTTCTTAATGTGTGAATGACAAGAAGAATGCTAAGTACAAATCTGAATTATCTTTTCTAAGTGACAGTACTAACAGATTTCTCTTCAAAAAACGAAAGGAAGATAATGACGACAGTTTACTATTTCTAATTGAAAATTGCTTTCGACAATTGAAAGACTACTAATTCAAATCAAATACAAGAGTAACTGTATAATTGACCATCAAGAACAATAGAATTCCTTTCTTTGACTGAAAACGACACTTGCGACACTTTCAAATCAAAAGACGACAGTTTGATTATGCTACTACTTTGTAAAAGAGAACTGAAAATGGTAGAAAAATACATAAAACATTCACAGTTCTTTGCATAATAGAGGCAGAATGATGGAAAGGAAGGGGGTTTCCACAGTGCTATACTTATCACAGACAACAAAATTCTAGAATAGAGCTAAAAAGAGTGAAGAAAAACCAAAACTTGGAGGCAAAATTATCCTTTTCTGATCATCGCACCTGTAACACAGGGAAACAGGTATGCATCCCACCTACTACACACGGGACGTGTGATGCATCCAAATTTCATTGAAGAGAGGGTGCGATGGTACCAGGACGAGACTTTACTTGACTCTTGGTCACAGTTTGCAACTCAGTTCAAGGATTTAGGGCGAGCAAATGATATACAGTAAATAGAAATCACCAGGGCTGATCTAATGAGGTTACTAGAGCCACCACTAGGGCAATTAGAAGGTCTACAAATCAATTTTTCTGTTTATAAACAAAACCCGGAGATAGACTGAAGTAGCATTGATCTACTTTGCACTTGCATAGCAAATGCAGTTTGAAGGCTAGTTGGCTTGACTTCAGGCTCTGTCTGTAAGTTTATAGAACAAACAAATATAGACAAACAAACAATCTATTCACTCCCCATTGGAGTCGACATTTTGTTATCGGGAAATCTAGTGTCCACTCGGATCTGCTAGTCCCACTAAGACTGGTAGCTATCTTAGAAACAAACAAACTAAAACCACTTTCATTTTCCTTTATGAATAGTAGATAAGAGTGGAATGAAGGACACCAACCTCAGTCTTGCGCTTGGTTCCTTACTTGATTCCTCTCCCTTCTGACAGATCCTTGTCGCTTCTCCTTCGTCTACCCAGCTTCAAAGATCACCTGTGGAATCAGAGTAGCACAATACTATCGAAGAACATATATATACAATCATAAACAATATAGGACCAAATGTATATTGACCACACAAATGCATATATCATCAACCATACAAGAATGTGGAGGAAAACTTGAATAGCTTTATTAATAATCAAGAATAGAAAAGAGGATTACAACCAATTTACTAACACAACATCATCCTCCAGCATGAAATCCCTTCTTTCACCTCATGAAAAGCTTATATCACCCAACACTATGATATTCCAACAAGAAACCAGCAACACTTCCTTACAAGATATAAAATTCCAGCCCCTCGATCTCTTGGATGAGCGATCCATATATAGATGATTGCAGGGGGGTGAGTCAGCTTCTGGGATTTGATTAGTCTCCTCTCTCTAATAGTTCTTGATTCCACTTGGAGTTTGATGATCTCTTACTCATCCCTGGGTGAATTCAAAGAGTCAAGTGTCACAGGAGAAGCTTCTGCAAGATTCCATGATCATCCACCTCGCAATTTGTCTTTTCCATTTGTCCACTCTTTCACATCAAACCCCATAGAAAGGATTTTTAGTATGCATCAGACCTCCCGTGTGCATTTAGGTTGTATGCATCGCACTTTGACCATGGAGCAGGTGAGATGGTCTAGTACTGACCAGTTCTGAGTAGTTTTTCATGGAGAACTTCTAGGAGATGATGTAATCAGGTGACATTATTCTTTTAGGGGATGGAATGACACTTTTAGGGACATAGGAGCCCTTGGTTTATGGACATATTTGATTGGGGTTGCAATGCCAGAAAATGTCTATAATAGGCGGGCCAATTGCAAGCCCTGGAAGGGACAATGTAGCCATATGAGGTGCACCAACATATACCCTAGAGGAAAAGGGAGCAGGATTCCCCCGAGGGGAACTCCTTGATTGGTGGACTCCATTTTCTCAACCTAAGACCAACGAGGGAACAATGATGTTATTCCGATTTAAATAAATTTTCTGACGCTTTGACACAACTTGCTTTTTCAATTTTTAAGAGTTGAGAAAAAGCTAAAGATGACTCTAGCCGCCTTCAATTTTTAATGAACTTGAGGTGACAAGTGCTTAGATGGACCTTTTCTTTTAAGGAGTCTGAAAAGGAATGAAACTGACTAATCTGGAAATCTAGACAAGGGGATTACCAAATGAATTGCAAAACTGAAAAATACTTTTTATGGTACGGCAGTCAATCTTCCAGAATGCTGTGTTCAGTGCATTTTGATCAATAGGGCGGTAGACACGGCTTCCTAAGGATAAAGGATAAAGCCTATTGTGGTCTCCCAATATATACTCGATGGTATGTGGGAGCACAAGTCCATACTGGAACTTGTCATCTCAAAGAGGAGGAATCACCCAACCTACAATGAAAGTGATAGTTACCAGGTTTTACGACGCCGGAATACATCTCTAGCCTAGACTTCTAAATGTTATGCGTTGGGTTCCAAAGCATTTTTATGTTTATTGAAATTTATTTTACAGTTGATCTTTCTTAAGAAGTTTTCCTTTAAGGTTGACCGCGTGATGTAGATTTACAATTCCTAAATATGCAATCTAAGATGATAAACAACCGTTTAATTTCTTTTTGCAATGAAAATCCTAGCTACTAAGGAAAGAGAAGTGAAATTGTTTCAACATAGAGCAAGGAGCACACACGAAGATGCACTGTCCTAAATCAATTTCTGCATGCATTCTAAATGCAAATGCACATGCATGTATTTGTTTTCCACTTTTTTAATGTGTGAATGACAAAAAGAATGTTAAGTACAGATCTCAACTATTTTTCTTTCAAAGCGACAGTAGTGATCACAAAATGTAAAATTGTAGATGAAATGGAAGAAAAATTAACAGCCTGACAGGGATACAAGAGAGAGGTTAATGTAAAATTGTAGATGAAATGGAAGAAAAATTAACAGCCTGACAGGGATACAAGAGAGAGGTTATGAACTGTACAAACCCTTCTTCTAGATGGGCATTTCCGATTATTCTATAAATAAATAACTGAAATTTTTATATGATGGTCAAATCCCTTTGTTTATGAATGATGTTGTTTCAGACTACGTAATTAGACAGATAACAGTGGGTTGTATCAAGTATTCTTACAGATTAGCATTTCCAGTTTTTCAATAACTTGTTAATTGAAATCTAAAACTCCAACATGGCCCCCGAATAGTCTTGAATTTTCAAGGAAAATAAGCATTTGAATGACTTGCAATAATTGTTTTTAAAGTGCCTCCAGAATTCTAAGTCTAATTTTGTTATGGTGTTAATCCTTGGCATTTACTGAGAGGTTGACCCTCCAGTTTAGAATGAATAAATGCAACACCATAATACCCACTTACTATTAAGCATACAATCTAAACAGTAATCAAAGAATAGATAGGAATCAATATACTATACAATAAAAAGAAAAAGAAGGGAGTATGGGATAATGGCAATAGAGCCTTAGGCAATCCTAATGTATATGTAGGGAAACAAACCCAAGTTCTACTCCAAAGTCCCTAACAAGACCCTAAATTCAACATATCCATGTGGATATGAGGTGTGATGACTATGTACAAGATTCCAGGAAAAAGATGTTTGGAAATTGACTATATTTTGTTTCTAATTTGTATGTTTCGTTAATTTATTTAACAGACTCTCTTTGCAAAAAAACTTAAAACAGAGTAGGTGTTATAGACATTTTTGTGCCTTACGACTCCAAGCATGAAATGTCCATAAACCAAGGGCTCCTAAGTCCCTAAAAGTGTTGTTCTAACCCCTAAAGGAACAAGGTCAATAGATTACAGCTTCTCCCAGAAGTTCTCCACCAGAAACTGCTCAGAATTGGTCAAAACAGGATCATTGCAGCTGCTCCACTGGCTAGGTGCGTTGCATCTCACCCAAATGCACTGTGAGGGAGCGTTGCATTTCAAAACTCCCTTCTGTAGGGTGCGATGGGTGAGAAATGACAAATGGAAGTGTAATTCCGCGAGGTGGAGAGGCAATGGAAGCTTCCAGAATCTTCTCCTGTGACACTTGCCTCACTGAATTCGACCAAGGATGAGTAAGAGGCCCTTAGTCTCCAAGTGGAAGCAAGAACTGACAGAGAGAAGACACTAATAAAATCACAAGCTGCCTCATCCTCCTTACAGATATCTATATATGGATCCCCCATCCCAGAGATCCAGAGGCGGGAATTTTGCATATTGTAAGGAATTGTTGTTGGTTTCTAGAGACAAACATCAGATTGTTGGGTGATTTATGCTTTATTTGAGGTGAAGAGGGGTTTCTTTGCTGGGAGGTTGATGCTGGGTCAGAATCACTGGTTGTAACTCCTCCTCGATCTTTTCTTGTTTATCAATAAAAACTATTTGAGTTCTCCTCCATGCTTTTGTATCATTGATGCTTGTTACATTCGTATGGTTAACTTAAATCTAATCCTAAGTTGTTTATGAATATAGATCCATGTCTTTGTATAGTGTTCTGCTTCTGTGATCTTACAGGTACTTTGTGAAGCTGGGCGTGCAAGGGAGCAGGTAGCTGGAGACTATCAAAGAAGAGAGGGATTGGATCAAAGGATTAGCGCAAGACACAGGTTGGTTCTTTCTATTCCTCTCTATCTATAATTCATAAAGGAAATACAAAAGTAGTTTTTCTCTGTTTGTTTCTAAGGTAACTGTCACATCATAGTGGGATAGAGCAGTTCTAAATAGACACTTTTCCCTGTAACAAAATGGTGACTCCACTGGGGAATGTCTAATTAGTTTGTTTGTGTATCATTCTTTGTTATTTGTTTCATAAACTTATAAGTAGCTTTCGAACTGCATTTGCCATAACAAATGCAAAATAGATAAATACTGATTCAATCCATTCACTGGATTTGTTTATGATTTAAACAGCTGATTCACAAAGTATCTGATTGCCCTTGTGATAGCTCTTAGATCCTCCTTAGATCTACCCCTGATTGTTGCATTACAGATTGCTTTTTACTTGGACAAAAGCCAAGGACTGAACTGCAAACTGTGACCCGGAACCCGGACAGAGTCTCATTTCTGGCCCAGTGCAGGTACTGTTTAGAGATCTTGAATTTCAGCGCACTTCCTGAAGGGGAAACCTGCGTTGCATTTCATATTCTCTGTGTTGTAGGTACGCTTATCAGACTAACTTTGTGCAGCTGTGGTTCCTGTGCTTCATTCTTTCCAGTTCTATCCCTGAATTTTGCTGCCTGTGATCAGTATATGTCTGTTTGAAACCTATTTTCCTTGCTGTTATTCAACCTCCTTTGTACAAAAGAACTGTAGATGTTTTTGTGTGTTTGTTGAGTCATTTACAGTTTTCCTTTGCAAAAGTAGCATAGTCGTACTGTCGTCCTTTGATTTGAATCTATCGCAAGTGTCGATTTCGATCATAGGAGAAAGTTTGATTGCTGTTGATGGTCGATTATCTTGTTACTATTACCTTTGGTCTAAATTCATAATTTTCTAGTGTCAATAATGAGTGTTAATTTCAAAATCGTAAGGTGTCGTAATCATCTTTGTTTTTTATTTCGAAAAAGATCTTGTTTATATTTGTCGCTTGAAAAGAAATTCAGATTTGTACATCAACTTTCTCTTTAGCATCAATACTAAGAAAGTCGAAAACAAATACATGCATGTGCATTTGCATATAGACAGTCTGTTTGGATTGATTTAGGAAAGTTCATTTACAGTATGCTCTTTGCTCTTTGTGAAAAGATTATGTCTTTCTTTTCCCCTAGTAGCTAGGATTTTCATTGCACAAAAGAGATAAAAGTTTTTTTATCATCTTTAGATTGCATTTTAGGAATTACATCTACATCTCATGGTGAACCCGAAAGGCAAACTTCATAAACAAGATCAAATTAAAATAAATTCAATTAATCTAACAATGCTTTGGAACTTAACGCATAACATTTAGAGGTCTAGGCTAGAGACGTATTCTGGCGTCGTAAAACCTGGTAACTGTTGTCCTCACTGATGGTTGGGTGATTCCTCCACTTTGAGATGATAAGTGCCAGTATGGACTTGTGATCCCACATACCGTCGAGTATATTTTGGGCGACCCCTATAGGCTTAAATCCTTTATCCTTACGAAGCTGTGTCTGCCACCCTATCGATCGCAATGCACTGAACATAGCATTCGGGAAGATTGGCTGCCGTGCCGTAAAAAGTATTCTGCAGTTTTGCGATTGGTTTGGTACTCCCTCTACCTAGATCTCCAGAGCAGTCCCTTTTGTTCCTTTTTAGACTCCTTAACAGGAAAGGTCCATCTGAGCACTTGTCACTACAGGCTCATTAAAAATCGAAGGAGACTAGAGTCATCTTTTGTTTTTTCTCGACTCTTAAAAACTGAAAAAACAAGTTGTGTCGAAGCGTCTAAAATTCATTTAATTCAGAAACATACTTCCCCTTTCTTTTAGTTGATCGAGTAATCCGCAATCGTGGAAGAAAGTCAATTGAAACCCTGTCGTTCGCGAAGGCTTACGAGTCAACCGTCTTTGTCTCCGGAATTGAAGCAAGTATGGACAAATCGAACTCGTTTAACCGGTTCCAAATCTCCTATTAAAGTTAGAACAAGTGTTCCAATGACATTAGAGACTCGGGTTACTCCAAACATTTCTGGAATCCCTGCCTATACAGAAGAAGTTCAGCAGCCATAGAAGGATAGTGATACTGATCCTAGTCTGAGAGTAAACACTTGTGTTACCGAACCAGTTCCATCTACAACCGGTTCAGAGAGTCTTGCTCTTCAAACATCTGTCGCTGCCGATTTCACCCCTTCTTCGGCACCAGAAATATTTTACGGACCTGATGGTCTTCCCCTTCCACCTGGTCTGATTGCCATAGAAGAAATTGTAGAAGATCCTCAAACAAGTACTCCAACGCAATTTGTAGTCGGGATCACTCTATATCCTTCTCCGTCAGAAGTTAGTCTACCACCAGCCGAAGCTCCTATAGAATTGCTAGGTAATATTTTGGATAGACTACAAATGTCTGAACAACTGTCAACATCTAGGACTGTGTCGTCTGACACAGCGACGATAGAACTCCCTGCTATCACTCCAACAATGTTCGCTGGTATACCATCTTTCCCGACTAGCTCTCAACTGCTAGAAGGAACCCACTCAAGGGCTATTTCGACAGTATGGTTCGTTCCTATTTGTTCATCCGGAATAATATCCGGAAACTCTTATGTTGAGTCTCAACAAATTTATCCATTTGGAAGTCAATTTGGGCAGTCCGGCCCCCAAGGGCAAACAATTCCCTTGAGTTCTGGATTACCACCGTATGGGGGGCAGTATACCCTTTCATTATCCCCTCCGGGAGGATATCCATACGGGAGTTCACAACAACATTTAGGTTATACTAGAATTACCTCAAGTGGTTGGGTACCTGTACTACCTCAACATCCAAGAGTTGTATACTCAATGCAACAATGCGTACCTATGTCGAATATCCTGACTACGCCAGCTATTGTGACGGTGTCGCAAGTTCAAGCGCTGCCTGTTGTATGCCATCCTCAGATTTCTCAAGTTGTAATGCAACAGTCCCTTGACCCTGCGACTCAACCACAATCACCGAATAGTGGAACGACACAGGTTCAAACGGGAAAAATTACCCCTCATCTTGGTCAAACTGTTAGTATCGGGCAACAACACATGGCTTCACAACCATGGCTGGTGCAATACCAACAACCGCAATTCCAACAAGTATACCAAGGTTCTGAGCAACAAATATTTACTAATAGTGGATAGCCGTACATTCAAAATGGTCAAAATCAACCATTTTAAAATGGTCATGTCTACCAACCTTACCAGACATACCAGCATTAAATGCATTATGCCGGTATGCAAAGACCAACTGCTCAGGCAATCCCATCTTACCCCGGGTATGCTTCACCTAACCTGAATCAACAGTTACCATTTGTGGCAACTTTGGAGTTACCTGATTTAAACCGGTTAACCAACGATCCAATTTCTTACGCCCCTTGGTGACCAGCGATTCCACATAAACTTCCATAAGATATTCCTAAATTTAATGGAAATCCGGGTGAAGATCCATCGAATCACGTGATGACCTTTCATCTATGGTGTTCGTCAAACACCTTGAATGATGATTCAATAAGACTTCGCCTCTTTTAGAGGACGTTAATGGGTCTGGCGGCAAAATAGTACATCGAATTGCCTAGAGCTTCGTTCGACAACTTCAGTACCTTAGCCACAACCTTTTTAACCCATTTTCAGTTACCAATAAGGTACGAATCGGGAACAGAACTTCTTACCAATTTCAAACAGACAATGGCCACTCACATATCTGATCATATACATGAGTGGCGACGTCCTCGCAGAATGGTAAAAACATATGTCCCCGACCAGCTATTAGCTGAATGGTTTATCATGTCATTACTGCCTTCCATCACGGAAGATGTGGCAATGGGGGGAGTCGTAACAGAAGAGCAAGTTATCGCTCGTGCGCAATATCTGGATTTGATTTACACTCAGTCCGGCATGCTCTACGATAAAATACCTAACGCCCCTAGACCGGAATTCTCAATTCCTCCTCCTCCTAAATCGGACAATGACTCTCATGTCGGTGATGGCATGATTGGCACAAGAGACACGAAATCAACAAAGGTTACATCCAAAAAGGCTCGTAAGGTTTCAGGTCAAAATGCAAAAGATGAACTTCTTGCCTCGGAAGTAAATGCCTTATCGACAGATAAAGGCAAAGAAACCAAATAACCAGGGAGCAAGAAAAAAAGGCAAAGGGAAGAAGAAGAAACAGGAGGAATCATCACTTGAAAAATCTTCTTCAAACCCTCCTGGAGATAGGAAACAAAAAAATACATGCTTTATATGTGATGAGGATCATTGGACCGCGAATTGTCCACACAGGGTTGAGCTTAAGAAATTCTTCAAGGATTCGAAAACCTCTGCAGTGTTAACTGATCCGTTTCCAAATCCAGGAACAAATCTGGTTGAATGTGGAAATGCTTCCCCATCTCAAGTGCTAATGTTGTCGGTTTCAAAATAGAAAAATGATGCTTTGATATCGACAAGGAACAAGGATTATGGGAATCCACAACTGTCGAATAACAAGGATAAAGATCAACCAAGTAGTTCGACAACAACTTCGACAGAAGTTGTGCCACCTACCATTCATGAATTGACGATAAAACTGCCAAAGGGAGTAGTACACAAGTCAAAATTTAATCCCCGCACTAGAGAGGCACAACATTATAATATAGTGGAAGATTTGGCCCAATCGCCATCCGCTATGTCGACTCTTGAAGTACTACAAAATTGCCCATCCCAAAGGAAGACTTTATTATCAGCCATTGGTGGGGTAGACCCAAAGGATTCCAATCTAGTATCCTTCGACCATAAAAGATATGATCCTCAATTGCCAGCTCAACTAGCTTTCCTTGTTCAAGTGAAAGCCCTCAACAAAACTGTTCATCAAACGATTATTGATGAGGGGGCATCTACATGCATTATGTCGATGAGTTGCTGGAAAACTTTAGGATCTCCAACCTTGTCGCGATCTTCGACGACATTAAAAGCATTCGATGGAAGGACATATACCCCATATGGTATGCTAAGTAACTTCAAAGTTGAACTAGGAGGGAAAATGGTAGAAATAGATGTTGAAGTCATCGATGGGATCTTGATTACAACGTCCTGATAGGAAGACCATGGATATATGCCATAGCAGCTGTTGTGTCGACCTATTTTAGAAAGATTGCATTTCCCTTTCAAGGAGGGATTACAATCGTCGATCAACAAAACTTCCTCCCCAATGGTTCTCAAGTTACTGGAAGCATTCCCATGATCCATGGAAGCCCCATTCGCTTCAGAATATCGGAGTAGGCCTACTAAAAGATCCTATACTAATGGGAACTTTCACTCTTCCTCCTCTAATCAATCTGGCGGAAGTAGCGTCGATAGGAACCTGAAACATGATATCTTCTAAAAAGATCTCAGAAAACGGTATCGACATGGATCATGCAGTGGTTTTGACCCCAAGCCCAACGGAAATATTGTAGCAATCAATGTTCCTAGGATGGGAGGCAAACCCAAATCAACGCTCATCAAGCGTTTGGATAGATAGGTCTAGAGAATATGGTACCCCTTCAGATCCTTGGTCGCGAGTGCATGTCACCGACGAAGGAATTGTCCAATCTATGGTAATTGAAGGGACACCATGGAATGATTCCCACCATTGTTCCCTTCTTCCGGATTGTGGAGAAGATAATCAAGATGACCTGTATCATCCTTCAGTTTTTGAATTCCTATCAAATACTATAAACACGGTGGATTCCGAGCGAAACTTGTCCAATATTGAAGAGACTATCACCATAAATATCTCGACCAAAACAGATGTTGTAGAGAATATTTATGTTGACAAATGTTGTTCTCCTTTAGAACTAGAGATATATAACGCTCTTTTTCGCGAATTCAGAGATGTCTTTGCTTGGTCATATGATGAAATGCCAGGCATTGACTCGAGTATCGTTGAACACGAAATTAAGATGTATCCAGATGTCAAACCAGTACGAAAACGGCTACGGCAGGTGCACCCCAAGAAAGCCGCTGCCATTAAGGCAGAAGTTGAAAAACTTCTCCATGCTGGTTTCATCTACCCGGTTCCTTTAACTGATTGGGTATCGAATATTGTCCCTGTTATGAAAAAACAAGGAACAATTAGAGTGTGTGTCGATTATAGGGATGTAAATCAAGCTTGTCCAAAGGACAACTACCGTACACCCTTCATTGACTAGATAATTGATGAATGCGCCAGATGCGAAATCTTTTCATTCATGGATGGATTCTTCGGGTATAATCAAATAAATATCCGCCCACAGGACCAGTCAAAGACTGCATTTATTTGTCCGTGGGGCACATTTGCATATCGAAAATTACCCTTTGGTTTAAAGAACGTAGGGGCGACGTTTCAGAGGGCAATGAATTATGCCTTCCATGACATCAAAAACATCGTTCAACCATACCTCGATGACCTTCCGGCTCATTCGCGAAAACGGACTGATCATCTGCAGCATTTAAGAGCGATATTTCTACGTTGCCGACACTACAAGATACGAATCAATCCACACAAATGTGTATTTTGCATCAGTTCTGGTCGTTTACTTGGCTTTGCAGTCTCGAAGGACAGGATTGCTCTCGACCCATGTAAGGTCCGGGAAATCATAAATTTGCCTCCACCTTCGTATTTGCTTCAGATTCAGAAACTCCAAGGGAAAGCAAACTTTCTGAGGAGGTTCATTCCAAATTACACCGAACTTGCTAAAGGTTATACACGTCTTTTGAAAAAGGAAGTACCCTTTGTCTGGGATCAGGTTGCGCAAGCTTCCTTTGATGCTTTAAAATATTCCCTAATGAAAGCATCATTAATGTACACCCCTGATTATCAAAAATATTTTAACCTGTATCTGGCTGCAGCAGATACGACCATCGCAATGGTTTTAGTTCAAGAAGTCGATGGAATTGAACATCCTATATATTATTTAAGTAAAAAATTAAATGATACAGAACGAAAATATTCTTACGTTGAAAACCTAGCACTCGCAGTTGTTCAAGCGATACAAAGATTTCGACACTATGTCCTCTTTCGGAAAGCTACCATTATGTCAGATTGCAACCCCATGACTTATATATTGTCGCGACAGTTGTTGGGGGGCAAATATTCAAAATGGATAGCAATCCTACAAGAGTTTGATATGGAATTTGTAAAATCCAAGTCAAAGAAAGCTCTTGTTTTCGCAGAATTATTGTGCGATCTCCCATCGTCGTCCAAAAATGACACATCCTAAGAAACAATCGTGGATGAAAGTTTGTTTCTGATATCTGCAAGCAATAAGTGGTATGGAGATATAATCATTTATCTCCAAACTCAAAAATACAGGCCAAACACCTCCCACTCCGAACAAAAACGTATTCGATACCAAGCAAAAGACTACACGATTGTCGGTGATACACATTACCGTCGTGGTATCGATATAGTTATGAGAAGGTGCCTCACCCATGAGGAGGCCGAAAAAGTCCTGAATTATTGTCATTCGGGCGCGTGTGGGGGGCATCAATCTGGATATGCTACGACACAAAAAATCTTACGAGCAGGATACTTCTGGCCAACAATTTCAAAGATTGCATAACCGCAGTCAGAAGTTGCCATGCCTGTCAAATTTTCGATAGCAAAACCAGAAGAACACCTGCACCTCTGCAACCAATAGTTGTTGTTGTGCCATTCGCCAAATGGGGCATCGATTTCATGAGATGTAACCCCACCTCGACTAGGGGGCATGGGTACATCATAGTCGCAGTTGACTATTTTACCAAATGGGCCGAGGCGATACCTACATTAGATAATACTGGTGAAACAACTGCCCCGAGGCGATACCTACATTAGATAATACTGGTGAAACAACTGCCCTCTTCTTTTTCAATCATGTAGTCGCCAGATTCGGCGTGCCGCAGGCTATAGTCACAGATCATGGATCGCATTTTCGAAATCACATGATGGTCGAATTAGCTGCCAAACTAGGTTTGTCTCACAACAGCTCTACTCCATATTATCCGCAAGCCAACAGACAAGTTGAAGCAATCAACAAGGTCCTCAAACGCATGCTGCAAAGGATGATTGGAGTTCACAAAAGAAGGTGGCACCTAATCATGTACTCAGCTTTGTGGGCTTACCGAACATCGGTAAGGAATGCAACCGGGTTCACACCTTTCCAACTGGTATATGGCCTGGAAGCAGTCTTACCAATCCAATGTGAAATCTTGTCTCTCAAACTTGCAATTGATCTCCTCCCCGGAACTTCAGAAGAAGAAGCTCGTTTCTTGGAATTAATCCAATTGGATGAAACCCGTCGTGATGCCGCTTTGGCTAATGAAGCCCATAAGAAATGAGTCAAGGCGTAGTTCGACAAAAATGTCAAACCCTATGTCTTCTCAGAAGGTGACTTAGTCCTGCTTTACGACCAAGAATCTGATAAATTGGGAGCAGGTAAATTAAGTCTCTATGGATGGGCCCCTATATTGTTAAACGAGTGTTAGCAAAAGGAGCCTACGAGTAAATGGATTATGACAGAATTCTGCTGGCGCAACCTCGTAATGGGTTGTACCTCAAGCATTACTATGCATAATGGTAACCTGCGTGCTTTTGTTATATTTTTGTTTTCGCTAAAGTGTTTATTTTGGTCAAGTAATCCACTTTTTACATTTGTTCCAGATGTCAAACCTATTGGAGTCATGTGTTGGATATGCCGACGGAGCAAGTCGTCGTTCACAGAACCTATCCTCCGCAGCCTGGGCCATTTTTGATCCAAGCGGCAAGTTAGTAAGTTTCAGAGGTGTATGTATTGGTCGATCAATGAATAACATCGTTGAATATATCGCGTTGATAGAACTTCTCTCTAAAGCCATCACACATGGTATACGCAGACTAATTGTCAGGCTAGACTCACAACCCGTAATACTACAACTCAATGGTATATATTCTGTCCGAAACCCAGCTATTTATTGCATGTTCCTAAGGGTTAAGATTTTGGAAAGACAATTCGATCTTATTCAATATCAACATACTTCCAGATAATTAAACACATTAACTGACTCATTAGAAAACTATGTGTTAGATAGACATTTACAACATTTGTAAAAAGAAGCACACCATCAAAGTTTTGCATGTGGATCATGTAGCTCAACCAAAATAAAACTCTGAAAATAAAAAATATATATAACTGTTTATGGTTTACACATAATGTTCTGTAATCAAGACAAAATCGGTCAAATGACCCAAAAACTCAAAATTCTAGGGGCACCCTAGTCTAATGATGCTCGTGATAGCAAGTCACAGCCTGTGCGATCATGCGTAAGAGACGAGTCCATCGTCTGGGCACACCAGTAGTATGCCACTGTAAGCGCAAAGGTAGCTCGTCAGTCCTCACATCTGGAATACCGAGAGTGAGGCCCTCAACCTACTCCTGTAATGCTGTGAGAGTCTCGGCCACATCGAGGTCACGAAGAATAGCCCTTCCGACGGCCTCTCCTGCTGGGGCAGCAACTGGTACTCTCAGGCGAACTACTGGATGAACGAGACCAACATATGCATGTACACATGAGTTTGATTAAATTCTTGATAGAATAAAGCACAAGGACATTATAAACAAAAAACGATAAATAGGAATATGGTCAAAGATTTTACCAATGGCACCCCATTGCTCACCATCCGGCAGTACTAAATCTGGATCACCCTGGAAGTCCATGCCAGCGTATGGATACTCAGAATAAACCATCTCCTGATGATCAAACCACCTGAAGAAGGTATCAGAAAATGAAATCTGAGACTGGCCAGCATGCCTAGACATATGGTCAACCCATCTCTGCATACGTGGTTTAGTAGGAGAAGGTAAATCGAGTGCAATGTACTGCGGCTGCATCAGTGGTATCTTCTCCAAGGAAAAGGCAGTCAAAATAGAACCATACCCAAAGTTCTTCAACCTCCCGCTCTTTATCTTGGTCAACTGCTCTTTCATCACAAGAAGTACTGCGTCGCACCAGTTGAACACCTTTGGTTGGAGGCATTCCAAGGCATGCTGCATGTAAGATCGGTTGGCTACATGAAGAGCCGCACCACCAGCCATCCTACCAAAAGTAAACAGAATAGTCCTGAGGGACCTGTCAGTGACATCACGGATGATGATCTTGCCATCTTTACTCGGCTGAGATCCTTCTCTGCAGTACCGGTGGACATAATCTCTCACAGAATCGCCTCCTCGAGCCGAAACTGACAAAGAGATTGGGGCACCCCACCTCAACAAGCCAGTCAAGAAATAGATGTCTACTACAGTCAAGGGGATAGATTTGCCCCTGATCTAGAAAACTTGATTTGTAGGATCCCAAGCATCGAGCAAATACTGCAGTAAGTTGATTTGCTGTCTCATGCTAGAAATGCGGAAGAACTTCAGCAAGGCACAGTTCCACAGCGCGTTCACTGTAACTGGATCATGTAAGGCAAGCATGTCCTCTTCTTCATGCTCACGTTCTCGCCATGTAATGGTCATCTTACTCCAAAGATCTCTGAAAAACAAACAAGAGAGGAGTTAGGTCCTGATTTTGGTAAGAAACAGGCAAAAATTCCATCAAAAATTGTGCATCAAATTCCTTTTTTGCGCCCAACCTACCTGCAGCAGTGTTCCAGGTGCGTTGAATGTGAGATAGCCTTTAGACAGGCCAACATTCAACGCAGTTTTTGATACACTGAGGGTGCACTAATGGCAGAACGAGTTCTTTAAATCCCAAGGACTTAGAAAATCTAGGAATCAAGCTCAAAATGCAAAATGGAAACTATGAAATGAAAGAGCTCAGGTTTAGCCCCTACTTGGTCCAGATGGCGCCAAGAATCATCCACAGAATCTCCCAAAATCAGCTGATGAAAATCGAGGGGGAAAATCACCTCCAAAGCTCCAACAAACCAAGTTCAAATGAAATGGTAAAATGAGAGGTAAAAACACTTTTTCATTACTTTTACATAGTTCAAGGTAAAATATTAGTGTTCCAACTCGTTTTCAAGCATATATTGTTCATTTCTTACTAGCTTGATGAAGCAGTTGAAAATACAGTACAATCTTTGAAAGGAAAAAGCTATTTATGGTAAAATCAAAACAAGGCCATCTAATTGAGCAGTTTTAGCACATAGTTCAAGCTCGTTAAAAAATAAACATAAGACATGAGCAAATGTTTCCACCCGCGTTTAAGCTCATTAAAAAATGAACTATTCCCCAGTAAATAACCATCGTGAGTGTAGTACTTCAGCTGTTAAAGTCGTGTTTGCACCGTCACCTCCACTTTTCATTGGCCGATCATTCACCTCCATTGGATTGTTTACCCATTTTGAGGAACAACTGCGAAGAGTGATTTCACTAGCCATCCTTGTGACACTGCCGTGATTGGAAAATTCCAAACCTTACCTGGAATCAGTTGCTACCCATTTTATCACTCGTTCCTCAAAAGACGAGTCTCCTTTAAGCTCTTTTCAACTGAATCATAAAATATGAAAAGATTGCCGAGCCATTGGCCTCTCCAGCTCATTAAAGGAATAGGAAGTGCTATCCCTCATCTAGATTTTAATATTTTTGGACCTGAGGGATTATTACACAAAAAGATCGAGCGCTTGTTTTGTTCGGCTCATTAAAACTATCGAAAATTTATCCCTTCTGTATTGTTTTATACTTTTTCGGACTTAAGGGATTAGATGAAGAAAAAGGAATTTTGGAGTTACCTTTACATTCCTTTTCAAACTCTCTAAAATTGAAAAGGACCGAGTTATCTTTGTCGTTAAACTCATTAAAAAGATTAATAGCGACAAACTTGTCTTTAGACGAGAACGAGTTTCACTATCGCTAGACTCGTTAAAACATAGCGATGGGTTTGCCCGAAGGGAAAATTATAGAACAAGCATATGTTATCCTCCTCAAGCTTGACAAAAATAAAGAGGTACTGGTCAACAATGACTGGGGAAAAATTGGGAAGAAAACTCAAAGAAACTTTGTTGGTAGCAAGTCGCTCTTGAACATGACACTTCCACTCCGTGTCTGAGTCGGGTTGGGTTGTTTCATTCACCGGTCAAATCACCATGGTCACGCCATACCATCCACATTTGGGGTTAATGCTACAAATCCATCACATTAGTGTCGCCGATATGTTCAAGAGAATTCATCCAGAGAAGTCACATGTGTCTCACCCACTACCATACATTATACTCCATTCTTTCATGACCGCCACCCTGAACCTTATATCACCAGATCGTTTTCACCTCCATCAAAATCCCTTGCTCCGTTCCATGTCATTAATGTGGGATTCATTAAGGCCCTCGTGTGATGGATCAATTCTTGTTGACATCAGCTCATTATCCAAGAAGTTGATCTAGGAACACCCCATTCAATACTTTGAAGCTTGCATGCCTCAATGGCAAGTTTGTCACTTCCGGCGACAGGTTTACATCAATGGCCTTCGACCGAAAGATTTTGCGTGGTGTTCGATGCCAAGTCCTTTATTCACACCACGTGAATTGTACTGCAATACCTTGAGGATCATTATCATTATCGGTGATTCCTCTCGCGCTTGTTAACAGTTTACATCATTGACTGGTAATCAAGCGAGGTCTTTCCATGTTCGACTTCAGAACATTTCTCACATGGATCGACTTGTACTTCTAGTGAAGATCGGACGAGATTGAAGACCCCGGATCTAGTTTCATCCATCCGGGCTGCGATATATATTCAGGGAAATAAAGACATAAAATGTACATCATTGCAGCACAGATAATCATCCTACCAAAAGGATGATGGCTCTATCAGAATCATCAGTCTACACTCAGACGATTGTCTGTCCTATGTACATGAAAATGAATTTATAAAGCTGAGCATGGGAATGCCCACCTCAGCTAGATCATGAAAACAACATGAACATAATTTATTGTACTGTATCTTATTACAGGTCTCCTCCTAGCATTGAAAGAACTTCGGATCCTCATAATAAAGCATTTCACCCGACACCAAAAGGTTAACGGCCTCATACTTTAGGGGGCAACTGTTATAGACATTTTTGTGCACTACGAATCCAAGCATGAAATGTCCATAAACCAAGGGCTCCTAAGTCCCTAAAAGTGTTGTTCTAACCCCTAAAGGAACAAGGTCAATAGATTACAGCTTCTCCCAAAAGTTCTCCACTAGAAACTGCTCAGAATTGGTCAAAACAGGATCATTGCAACTGCTCCACTTGCTAGGTGCGTTGCATCTCACCCAAATTCACTGTGAGAGTGTGTTGCATTTCAAAACTCCCTTCTGTAGGGTGTGATGGGCGAGAAATGACAAATGGCAGTGTCATTCCGCGTGGTGGAGAGGCAATGGAAGCTTCCAGAATCTTCTCCTGTGACACTTGCCTCACTGAATTCGACCAAGGATGAGTAAGAGACCCTCAGTCTCCAAGTGGAAGCAAGAACTGACAGAGAGAAGACACTAATCAAATCACAAGCTGACTCATCCTCCTTACAGATATCTATATATGGATCCCTCATCCCAGAGATCCAGAGGCGGGAATTTTGCATATTGTAAGGAATTGTTGTTGGTTTCTAGAGACAAACATCAGATTATTGGGTGATTTATGCTTTGTTTGAGGTGAAGAGTGGCTTCTTTGCTGGGAGGTTGATGCTGGGTCAGAATCACTGGTTGTAACTCCTCCTCGATCTTTTCTTGTTTATCAATAAAAACTATTTGAGTTCTCCTCCATGCTTTTGTATCATTGATGCTTGTTACATTCGTATGGTTAACTTAAATCTGATCCTAAGTTGTTTATGAATATAGATCCATGTCTTTGTATAGTGTTCTGCTTCTGTGATCTTACAGGTACTTTGTGAAGCTGGGCGTGCAAGGGAGCAGGTAGCTGGAGACTATCAAAGAAGAGAGGGATTGGATCAAAGGATTAGCGCAAGACACAGGTTGGTTCTTTCTATTCCTCTCTATCTATAATTCATAAAGGAAATACAAAAGTAGTTTTTCTCTGTTTGTTTCTAAGCTAACTGTCACACCTTAGTGGGATAGAGAAGTTCTAAATAGACACTTTTCCCTGCAACAGTAGGCCAACGCTTTTTTTAGAAAGTGATGCAAAGTATCTGTATTTAACATTTTTATGTGAGTAACCAACATAATCTGTACAATGCTATGGAAATTAATAGTCTCTGCGGGAAAAAGCCTAATATAATCCACACAATCTAATTTAAAGGTTTTCTTATGTTATAAAATCCTAAGCTAATGTGGGTGTCCTAGCAAATAAGCATATAACCTCTTCCCTAATAGTTAACAAACGCCATGAAGCAAAACATGTTGCAAGGTACAAACACTTGGAAACCTAGGTAGGGACCAACCAGTCTCAATTTGTCTAATTTGTCTATTATATTGAATAACGATATATTGCTACTTTAAGAATCATCCAAAATAAAGAAAAGATATACCAGAGTTTATATTTCTCTGAAAGACATTGATACACCTGTGATCTTTTAAGGCTACAAGAGGCCATGATCTAATGGAAGAAAAAATATGACAACAGTGTTTATATTCCTCTGAAAGACATTGATACACCTGTGATCTTTTAAGGCTATATGAGGCCATGATCTAATGGAAGACATTCTGATACACCTGTGATCTTTTAAAGCTATAACAGGCCATGCTCTAATGGATCTAGGCAACAAAACATTCTGATACACCTGTGATCTTTGATTTATTAATGTGCATTCAAGCATAATAAAACTCAGGTTTGAACACCACAAAACCCAAAGTAGTTGAATAGCTCAATTGAATATTTGGCTTTGATTTATTAATGCATTCAAGCATAATAAAACTTAGGTTTGAACACAAGAAAACCTTGCATATTAAACATTACTTCCTAGAACAAGATAAAGGAGGAAACACTTCATTACTCTTACCTCATCGTAATTGATTTCCTCTGCTTAGGGCCCCATGGGCAATTCAATTGTATGAGCATATGCATTCAGGTGAAGCCACATAAGCATTCAATGAATAAAAAAGGGAAAACAAGATCAAAATTGGTAAACTTCAGAGAAATTGTCTACCTTGTATGAACAAGAAGGGCTTTTAGAAGATGACAAAGATATCAATGATGTGGACTAAGAACCCCCTGAAGATAAGTTTGTACAGATAAAATTTTGTACCTAAGTCTCAACAACAGAAAAAGAAGGTTTGAAGACAGAGCTTCTAGTTTCCTCAAGTGACATCTATATTTCACTTTGAGTTCAAGGATGATGAATTCTAAGGGAGGAAAAAAGGAAGTCTCATGAACTAAGTAAAATATGAATTAAGCCTGATATAACAAAGATATCAATCTCAGCAAGGACCATTCTCTCAAAAGGACAAGGGCAGCTAAAAGACAAGAAAAATTAGATAATGCCAGCTCTGATGATACACCATTTTTAGGATTCATTAGAAAAAAATAATCTCATTTTCATAATAATATTACTACTCATTTGTTTTTAACTTTTTTGCATTTTTTTTCTACTCATTTTCACAGTTTCAAAGCAAGATATTAATAGTTTTGTAAAAAAATTAACAAGCAAATCACCTTGTGACTATTTTATTCCAATTCAGCAGATGCGCGTGTTGATGCCATTGTTGAGATGTCCAGCTAAATGTACAAATGCACCAGACGACAACAATGTTTGTTAAGGCCTCCAAAACAGAGAGGAAGCAAAAAGATACAATACAGACAGGGGGAGTAACTAATAGAACATCCTCTAGGTTGGAGGATCATTGAATTACATGTTCTAAACTGTTGCATTGTAAAGGAACTAAACCCTTCGTAGGACACCCAGTTGAATACTTCAATTGAATATTTGGATTTGATTTATTAATGCAGTCAAGCATAATGAAACTCAGGTTTGAATACCAAAAAACCTTGCATATTAGTGACAAACACTTATATTTGTGGAGTATCAAGCTCCCTAGAAATTAAACATTACTTCCCAGAACAAGACAAAGGAAGAAACACTTCATTACTCTTCCTCATCATAATTGATTTCCTCTACCTAGGGCTCCATTGGCAATTCAATTGTATGAGCATATGCATTCAGGTGAAGCCACTGAAGCATTCAATTAATAAAAAAAAGAAAACAAGATCAAAATTGGTAAACTACAGAGAAATTTTATGCCTTGTATGAACAAGAAGGGCTTTTAGAAGATGACGAAGATACCAAAGATGTGGACTAAGACCCTCTTGAAGATATGTTTGTACAAATAAAATTTTGTACCAAAGTCTCAACAACAGGAAAAGAAGGCTTGAAGACAGAGATTCTAGTTTCCTCAAGTGAAATCTATATTCCACTTTGACTTCAAGGATGATGAATTCTAAGGGAGGAAAAAAACCAATTAAAATATGAATTAAGCCTGATATAAAAAAGATATCAAGCTCAGCAAGAACCATTCTCTCAAAGGGACAAGGGCAACTGAAGGACAAGCAAAATAAGATAATGCCATCTCTGATGATAAACAATTTTTACGATTCATTAGAAAATTTAATCTCATTTTGAAAATAATATTACTACTCATTTGTTTTTTACTTTTTTGCATTTTTTTCTTCTCATTTTCACAGTTTCAAAGCAAGATATTAACAATTCTATAAAAAAAGTTAACAGGAAAATCAACCTGTGACTTTTTATTCCAATTCAGCAGATGCATGTGTTGATGCCATTGTTGATATGTCCACCCAAATATACAAATGCACCAGACGACAACAATGTTTGTTAAGGCCTCCAAAACAAAGAGGAATAAAAAAGAGATAATACAGATAGGGGGAGTGGGGGGAGTAACTAACAGAATATCCTCTAGGTTGGAGGATCATTGAATTACATGATCTAAACTGTTGCATTGTAAAGGAAGTAAACCCACCCAAAGTAGTTGAATATCTCAATTGAATATTTGGCTTTGATTTAATAATGCATTCAAGCTTAATAAAACTTATGTTTGAACACCACAAAACCTTGCATATTAGTGACATAAACACTTATATTTGTGGAGTATCCAGCTCCCTACAAATTTAACATTACTTCCCAGAACAAGATAAAGGAGAAAACACTTCATTACTCTTACCTCATCATAATTGATTTCCTCCTCTTAGGGCCACATGGGAAATTCAGTTGTATGAGCATATGCATTTGTTACATACTGGAACCCATTATTTTTGTTCCATACTTGAACCCATTATTGACATGCAAAAAAATGGACTGATAAATCTACGAACATTCCATTCTAAGATTTGTCCCCTGCTTGATATCAATCACAAAGTTGTAGTAAACAATAGATTTAACATAAGAAGTGAATAAATCTAACACTCTAGCATCTCCACCCATATATACTGTGAAGTCTATGGGAATAATCTTGGAGGAATTGGCATCAGAGAAGAAATCTGGATTCTGAGAAGCAGGAATGAAAGGAAATGGTTGAACTGTTAGGGTTGTAGAAAGATACTCTATTTCCTTTGCCACTATCAGTCCCCCCGAAACTAAATTGACTATTTTATTCCAATTCAGTAGATGCGTGTTAGGATATTCTGACACATAGGAAATAGTTAAGTACAACTTGGTCTAAAATAGAGTTAGGTATAGAGTTGGGTAAAGTTTGTTTCTTTACCTTGTACATTTTGTAACTTACAATCCGACGGTCACGATATGTAGTGATCCGACGGTTCATTCTCTCCTTGGTATTACCGACACTTGATCCGTGGCTTGACACCCGATTGGTCCATGATTTCTATTTAAAGCGCATGGAGGGTCATTTGTAGGGTAATCCATCTATGAGAGAAGCATATGTAAATTTTCAAATTCTTTTATTAATAAATTGCCTGAAGTGGCCGCGTTGGCTCAGGCCGTGGACTGTTTCCCTCTTTGAGGGTTTTAACCACGTCAAAAATATTGGTGTATTGATCTGCAATCTGGTTGTGAGTGGTGTCCTTTGGTGTTCTGTCTAAGGAACTTACCTTGCAAATTCCTACATGGTATCAGAGCTATTTGAGGGCCACGTCCGTTGGTGATCCAAATCCGAAGCCGGTAGAACTGCATCCGACTGCCGTTTCCTAGATCTATTGTTTCTGACTGATTTCAGGCCGAGAGGACTGCTCTGTTGTGTTGGGAGCATCTGTTCCAATGAGGAACCCCTTTCGTTTCACACGAAAAGGTTTCCGGTAGCCCTAGCTGCGTCATTTTTAAGATCTGGAGGTATACAGTGTTTATTTCCAGTTTACAGTTATTTTCTCTCGGTTTATTTCGGTTTCAGTTTATTTAGCTTTTTTTATTACCGGATCTATACCTTTCATTTCTGCGTATGCTCTTTGCCCTGCGACTCTGCGTGATCTGGGAAAATCAGAAACAGAAAGGAAGGATTTTTCTCATGCGTATGCTCTTTTCCCTGCGCCTTAGAGTGATCTCGGAAAATCAGAAACATTGAGGAAAATATTTAGTTTCTGGCTAAAGCTAACTTTGAGCCGCAAGGTTCATTTTTGAAAATATTTGGTTTTTCGGCTAAAGCTAACTTCGAGCCGTAAGGTTCGTTTTGTTTGCATGTCCGTGTTGGGTTTTGAGTTTTTTGTTTTGTAGGGAAAAAGAGGTTTCTCAAAGCAAGCACACAACCCAAAGCATCAACCCCCCCCGCTCTCTCTCTCTATCTCTCTCTCTCTCAAATTTTTTGTATAGCTCAATTGGTTCAAAGCTATTTTAAGAGAGTAGAGGTCTTGGGTTCAAATCTCCATTTTTTGGGGGCGGATTTTTCATTTCCACACATTCCCGCACTTCGTCAGCGACTTCATCAATTTGTTTTCAAAAAGCCATAACTTCTTCATCCGGAAGCCGTTTTCAGAACCATTTTTTTTAAACAGCCTAATTTTTCGAGATCTATCAATTGGAACACTCAATTTCAGCATATTTAGCTTCATTTTCCATTGAAATGGAAATTCAATACCAAGTTACCCTTGACAGCACCAACTACTTCCAATGGTTGTCCTACATTGAGGATTTACTTAGAAGTAAAGGTCTCTACAGAATAGCCTCAGGCCAAGAAAAGAAACCGAAGGATCAAGATAAGGCTACTAAATGGGAAAATAGGCAAGATCAAGCACGTGGATTGATAGGGATGTCTATTTCTCCAGATCTTAGATTCCATATTGCAGAACTTGATACTCTTGATGAAGCAATGAAACAAATCAAAAAAGTTTTTGGGATTAAAAATGAACTTAGAGCCCATCAACTTGAAAATGAGTTGCTTACATTGGACCCTAATAATTTTTCTTGCATTGAAGATTTCTTGTCCAAGTTCAAGACCCTTAGATATCTCTTGGAAGGTGTTAAGGTTAAGAAAGAAGATAGTAACCTTATCTATTCCATTCTTACTAAGTTGGGACCAGCGTACTCTGTGTTTGTTTCCACCTTCCATTCTATAAGAGAAGCCTTCATTTCTCAAGGAATAGGCTACAAGTCCCCTTCCTTTGACTCTTTTTGTGATTCTTTAATAAGAGAACAAGAAAAACTCTTACACCTTGGTCTTCTTAATCTTGGAAACTCTTCCAAGAAAGCGTTAGCCGCCCAGCAACAACCAAATTCAAAGAATCCTAAGAAGTCGTATCGTAAAAAGAATGGTCCTAAACCAAACCAGGGTCCTAAGCAATCTTAGCCTCAAAATGAAAAATCATTTCAACAAAATGATAAGACAAATAAAAACAAATTGAAGAAGACTGATAGACATTGCAACTTTTGTAATCGAGATGGCCACTTAGAATCGAAATGCTTTAAGAAGATAGAAGCCTTGGAAGCAGCGATGAAGAAACATAACATCCATTTGGAGCATTCTTCACCTTCAACTTCATCTTCAAGAATGGCACTTTCTACATGTGGTTGTCAATCATCTCGGTCTGGTTATGCATTAAATGTATCTTCTTCTTCTCATTCTCATGAGTGGCTCATTGATTCTGGAGCTTCTTATCACATGGCCAAAAACAAAGCCATGTTTTCTTCTTTAAATGATTGTAACACCAAAAACATATATTTTGGTGATGATAGATCTCTTAATGTTGTGGGGACTGGAACTGTTCATCTAGACAATCGTCAATTTAATGATGTATTATGTGTTCGAACCTTATCCTGCAACCTTATATCTGTATATCAGATAACTCATTCAGGTGAAGGTAAAATCATTGAATTTTGACCTCATGATGTTGTAATCAAGGACCTAAGAGATCCTAAACATATTTTAGCTACTGGCATTGCTGATGATTCTACAAGGTTGTATAAGTTTCACAACTTTGGGTCATCAAATCTTCCCTCAGTATTTGTTGCTCATAACGATGAAGTGAGCAAACTTTGGCATGAGCGATTTGGTCACTTAAACTATCGCTCCCTTCAACATCTATGTAAATAAAATATGGTGACAGGTCTTCCTATGGTATCTTGCAGAGATGGTGTTTGTTCCGAATGTGTACTCGGAAAACATCATCGGGACAGTTTTGAAAAATGTGCCTCTTGGCACGCCTCATCCCCTTTACAGCTTATGCATAGTGATTTATGTGGTCCACTTCTAGTTGTTTCATTCTCTGGCTGCAAGTATTTCTTAACTTTCATTGATGATTTCTCCAGACGCACTTGGGTATACTTCTTAAAACTAAAGAGTGAAGTATTTAACACATTTTTGGCCTTCAAGGCCTTTGTTGAAAAACAATCTGGACATCAAATTCTTAAGCTAAGATCTGATAATGGCGGAGAATATGTTAAAAACACATTCATCAACTTTTGCACTGAGAATGGAATTCAAATGCAACATATTGTTCCACATACTCCACAACAAAATGGTGTAGCTGAAAGGAAGAATAACACCTTAAGGGAAATGGCTAATTGTATGCTACAATCTAAAGGACTTGGTCTTAGTTTTTGGGCAGAAGCAATTAACTGTGCAAATTACATAATAAATCGCACTCCTACTAAGGCTTTAAAGAATATCACTCCAGAAGAAGCATGGAGCTCAATCAAACCAGATGTAAGTCACTTTCGTGTTTTTGGAAGTGAAACATGGGCCCATATTCCAGATGAAAAGCATAAAGCTTTAGAACCTAAGAGTGAAAAATGTACTTTTGTTGGATATTCTGAAGATGTTAAAGGCTATAGACTTATTCCATTTAAGTCCAAAAATGTTATCATTAGAAGAGATGTAAAATTTGATGAAAATATATCGGCCTACGAGCCTAGTCCGGCGGATGTGCCACTTCTCCCTATCTCTTCTACTTTTGAAAACATTTCTTCTTCAGATGATGAAAGTGAGGATGAAAATCCTCCCCCACCATCTCAGGATCCTCCTTCAGCTCCTCAGCTTCCAAAATGGGTTCGTGCTACTCGAGATGCAGTAGGTGATCTTGTCGATGATCCTACAGATCAGCGACGCACACGTTCTCAGTTTGACAGAGCCTCTTCTTTACTGGCTCAAGCTCCAGTAAATTATGATCCTGACACCTTTGCAGAAGCTTCAGGCCATCCAGATTGGGAAGCAGCTATGAATGAAGAATATCATTCAGTGTTGGCAAATGATACATGGGATCTTGTTCCTCCACCAAAGGGACGAAAACTTGTTAGATGCAAATGGGTTTACAGAACCAAGTATGGACCAGATGGGAAAGTTGATAAACATAAAGCTCGTCTTGTTGCTAAAGGTTTTTCACAGGTTGAAGGCATTGACTACACTGAAACCTTCTCCCCTATTGCCAAAATGAACTCTATCCGCCTTGTTCTTTCCCTTGCTGCCTCATTCAAATGGGAAGTCCATCAGATGGATGTTGAATCTGCATTCTTGCATGAAGAAATATATATGGAACAACCTATTGGCTTTATAAAAACAGACTCCAGCCTTGTATGTCGGCTTAAGAAATCCCTTTATGGTCTCAAGCAAGCTCCTCGAGCTTGGTATGCCAAAATGGATAACTTTCTTTTAGAATCTGGCTTTTCTAGGTGTCATTCTGACAATATTGTCTACACCAAGAAAGTGGGCAAGTCTCTTATCATTCTTGTTCTTTATGCTGATGATCTTATCCTCACTGGTAGTGATCCAAAACTTATAAACCATGTGAAGTCTAGCCTTAAAAGGAAGTTTGAAATGACAGACTTAGGACACTTACATTATTTTCTCGGTCTTCAAGTCTTGCAATCCCAAGAATGTATTTCCCTTTCTCAGTCGAAGTATGCCTGTGATATTCTACGCCACTTTCACATGGAAGACTGTAAGCCACCCCCTTCTCCCTTTCATTCTGGAGTCAAACTTTCAGTCACTTGTACTTCTCCTGAAGTTGATGCTACCTTATACCGTCAACTTGTAGGAAAACTTTTGTATCTAACCCATACTCGTCCTGACCTTTCCTTTGTTGTTGGCCTTGTTGCTCGGTTTATGCAAAACCCACGTGAAAGTCATTGGAAAGCAGCTAAAATAATACTTCGTTATGTTCGAGGTACAGTTCAGTTTGGGATTCATTACAGTGCCGAAGCAACTCCTCTATTGGTTGGTTTCACTGATTCTGATTGTGCTGGTGACCCTGATGATCGGAAGTCTACTGCCGGTTATGTGTTCACTCTTGGTTCAGGACCTATTACATGGGCTTGCAAGAAACAAGGTGCCATTTCTCTTTCATCAGCAGAAGTAGAGTATCGTGGTGCCGTAGAAGCTAGTAAGTAAGCCTTGTGGCTTCGTCAGATCCTGTCAGAGTGTGGCTTTCAGTAGCAACATCCGACTACACTTTGGTGTGATAATCAAAGTGCCATTCAACTATGCAAAGATCCAGTCCAACATCAGCGCAACAAACACATTGAACTGCACATGCACTTCATCAGAAAGCTCATTCATGAACATGTTCTTGAAGTGCAATATTTTTCAACGGATGATCAAGTTGCAGACATCTTCACAAAGGCTCTCACAGAGGCGAAGTTCACTAAACTTCGATTTATGGTTGGAGTTCAGGAAGTTGTCACTAAGGGGGGATAGGCTCTAGTGCCTCCTTCCTTCTCCTATTGTGTCATATTTCTAAATCCTTCAATCCTATTCCAAGTTGTTCTTAAGGGGGGATGTTAGGATATTCCGACACATAGGAAATAGTTAAGTACAACTTGGTCTAGTATAGAGTTAGGTAAAGTGTGTTTCTTTACCTT
Source organism: Pinus tabuliformis (assembly GCA_031772625.1). NCBI lineage: Eukaryota > Viridiplantae > Streptophyta > Pinopsida > Pinales > Pinaceae > Pinus > Pinus tabuliformis. The sequence goes on along the minus strand of CM062816.1, from coordinate 640,435,426 downwards.
GTACATTTTGTAACTTACAATCCGATGGTCACGATATGTAGTGATCCGACAGTTCATTCTCTCCTCAGTATTACTGACACTTGATCCATGGCTTGACACCCGATTGGTCCATGATTTCTATTTAAAGTGCATGGAGGGTCATTTGTAGGGTAATCCGTCTATGAGAGAAGCATATGTAAATTTTCATTCTTTTATTAGTAAATTGCCTGAAGTGGCCATGTTGGCTCAGGCCGTGGACTATTTCCCTCTTTGAGGGTTTTAACCACGTCAAAAATATGGTTGTATTGATCTTCGATCTGGTTGTGAGAGATGTCCTTTGGTGTTCTATCTGAGGAACTTACCCTGTAAATTCCTACAATGCGCATGTTGATGCCATTGTTGAGATGTCCAGCTACATGTACAAATGCACCAGACGACAACAATGTTCTTCAAGGCCTCCAAAAAAGAAAGGAAGCAAAAATATACAATACAGATAGGGGGAGTAACTAAAAGAACATCCTCTAGGTTGGAGGATCATTGAATTACATGATCTAAACTGTTGCAATGTAAAGGAAGAAAACCCTTCATAGGACAACCAGTTGAATAGTTCAATCGAATATTTGGATTTGATTTATTAATGCAGTCAAGCATAGTAAAACTCACGTTTGAACACCACAAAACCTTGCATATTAGTGACAAACACTTATATTTGTGGAGTATCAAGCTCCCTAGAAATTAAACATTACTTCCCATAACGAGATAAAGGAAGAAACACTTCATTACTCTTCCTCATTGTAATTGATTTCCTCTACATAGGGCTCCATTGGCAATTCAATTGTATGAGCATATGCATTCAGGTGAAGCCATAGAAGCATTCAATGAATAAAAAAAAGTGAACAAGATTGAAATTAGTAAACTTCAGAGAAATTTGTTTCCTTGTATGAACAACAAGGGCTTTTAGAAGATGACGCATATACAAATGATGTGGACTGAGAACCTCTTGAAGATATGTTTGTACAGATAAAATTTTGTACCTAATTCTCAACAAAAGAAAAAGAAGGCTTGAAGATAGAGCTCTAGTTTCCTCAAGTGAAATCTATATTCCACTTTGACTTCAAGGATGATGAATTCTAAGGGAGGAAAAAAACCAAGTAAAATATGAATTAAGCCTGATATAACAAAGATATCAAGTTCAGCAAGGACCATTCTCTCAAAATGACAAGGGAAACTGAAAGACAAGAAAAATAATATAATGTCAGCTCTGATGATAAACCATTTTTATGATTCATTAGAAAATATAATTTCATTTTCAAAATAATATTACTACTGATTTGTTTTTTTACTTTTTTGCATTTTTTTCTACTCATTTTCACAGTTTCAAAGCAAGATATTAATAGTTCTGTAGACAACTTAACAAGCAAATCACCTTGTGACATTTTATTCCAATTTAGTAGATGCATGTGGTGATGCCATTGTTGAGATGTCCAGCTAAATATACAAATGCACCAGACGACAATAATGCTTGTTAAGGCCTCCAAAATAGAGAGGAAGCAAAAAGAGATAATATAGATAGTGGGAGTAGGGGGAGTAACTAACAAAACATCCTCTAGTTTGGAGGATCATTGAATTACATGATCTAAATTGTTGCATTGTAAAGGATGTAAACCCCTCATAGGACACCCAAAGTAGTTGAATAGCTCAATTGAATATTTGGATTTGATTTATTAATGCATTCAAGCATAATAAAACTTAGGTTTGAACACCACAAAACCTTTCATATTAGTGACATAAACACTTATATTTGTGGAGTATCAAGCTCCCTAGAAATTAAACATTACTTCCCAGAACAAGATAAAAGAGGAAACACTTCATTACTCTTACCTCATCGTAATTGATTTCCTCTGCTTAGGGCCCCATGGGCAATTCAATTGTATGAGCATATGCATTTGTTACATACTAGAACCCATTATTTTTGTTCCATACTCAAACCCATTATTGACATGAAAAAAATGGACTGATAAATCTACGAACATTCCACTCTAAGATTTGTCCCCTGCTTCATATCAATCACAAAGTTGCAGTAAACAATAAATTTAACATAACAAGTGAAGAAATATAACACTCTGGCATCTCCACCCATGTATACTGTGAATTCTATCGAAATAATCTTGGAGGAATTGGCATCAAACAAGAAATCTGGATTCTATGAAGTAGGAATGAAAGGAAAAAGTTGAACTGTTAGGGTTGCAGAAAGATACTCTGTTTCATCTTCCACTATCCGTCCTCCTAGAGCTGATTTAACCATTTTATTCTAATTCAGCAGATGTCCATGTTTATGGCTAAATGTACAAAATGCACTAGACGACAACAATGTTTGTCAAGGCCTCCAAAATAGAGAGGAAGCAATAAGATACAATATAGACAGGGGAGTAACTAATATAACATCCTCTAGGTTGGAGGATCATTGAATTACATGATCTAAAATGTTGCATTGTAAAGGAAGTAAACCCTTCGCAATACACCCAGTTGAATACTTGGATTTGATTTATTAATGCAGTCAAGCATAATAAAACTCAGTTTTGAACACCACAAGACCTTGCATATTAGTGACAAACACTTATATTTGTGGAGTATCAAGCTCCCTAGAAATTAAACATTACTTCCCAGAACAAGATAAAGGAAGAAACACTTCATTACTCTTCCTCATTGTAATTGATTTCCTCTGCATAGGGATCCATTTGAAATTCAATTGTATGAGCATATGAATTCAGGTGAAGCCACGAAAGCATTCAATGAATAAAAGAAAGTGAACAAGATTGAAATTAGTAAACTTCAGAGAAATTTTATGCCTTGTATGAACACGAAGGGATTTTAGAAGATGACGAAGATACAAATGATCTTGACTGAGAACCTCTTGAAGATATGTTTGTGCAGATAAAATTTTGTACCTAAGTCTCAAAAACAGAAAAAGAAGGCTTGAAGACAGAGCTTCTAGTTTCCTCAAGTGAAATCTATATTCCACTTTGACTTCAAGGATCATGAATTCTAAGGGAGGAAAAAAACCAAGTAAAATATGAATTAAGTTTGATATAACAAAGATATCAAGCTCAGCGAGGACCATTCTCTCAAAAGGACAAGGGCAACTGAAAGACAAGAAAAACAAGGTAATGCCAACTCTGATGATAAACCATTTTTACGATTCATTAGAAAATATAATCTCATTTTCAAAATAATATTACTATTCATTTGTTTTTTACTTTTTTGCACTTTTTTCTAATCATTTTCATAGTTTCAAAGCAAGATATTAACAGTTCTGTAAATAACTTAACAAGAAAATCACCCTGTGACTTTTTATTCCAATTTATCAGATGCATGTGTTGATGCCATTGTGGAGATGTCCAACTAAATATACAAATGCACCAGACGACAACAATGTTTGTTAAGGCCTCCAAAATAGAGAGGAAGCAAAAAGAGATAATACAGACAGGGGGAGTGGGGGGAGTAACTAATAGAACATCCTTTAGGTTGGAGGATCATTGAATTACATGATCTAAACCATTGCATTGTAAAGGACGTAAACCCTTCGTAGGACACCCAAAGTAGTTAAATAGCTCAATTGAATATTTGGCTTTGATTTATTAATGCATTCAAGCATAATAAAGCTTAGGTTTGAACACCACAAAACCTTGCATATTAGTGACATAAACACTTATATTTTTGGATTATCAAGCTCCCTAGAAATTAAACATTACTTCCAAGAACAAGATAAAAGAGGAAACACTTCATTACTCCTACCTCATCGTAATTGATTTCCTCTGCTTAGGGCCCCATGGGAAATTCAATTGTATGAGCATATGCATTTGTTACATATTGTAACCAATTATTTTTGTTCCATACTCGAACCCATTATTGACATGCAAAAAAATGGACTGATAAATCTACGAACATTCCATTCTAAGATTTGTCCCCTGCTTGATATCAATCACAAAGTTGCAGTAAACAATAGATTTAACATAAGAAGTGAAGAAATATAACACTCTGGCATCTCCACCCATGTATACTGTGAAGTCTATGGGAATAATCTTGGAGGAATTGGCATCAGAGAAGAAATCTGGATTCTGAGAAGCAGGAATGAAAGGAAACGGTTGAACTGTTAGGGTTGCAGAAAGATACTCTATTTCCTCTGCCACTATCCATCCTCCCAGAACTGAATTGACTATTTTATTCCAATTCAGCAGATGCGCGTGTTGATGCCATTGTTGAGATGTCCAGCTAAATGTACAAATGCACCAGACGAGAACAATGTTTGTCAAGGCCTCCAAAACAGAGAGGAAGCAAAAAGATACAACATGGAGTAGCTAATAGAACATCCTCTAGGTTGGAGGATCATTGAATTACATGATCTAAATTGTTGCATTGTAAAGGAAGTAAACCCTTCGCAGGACACCCAGTTGAATACTTCAATTGAATATTTGGATTTGATTTATTAATGCAGTCAAGCATAATAAAACTCAGGTTTGAACACCACAAAACCTTGCATATTAGTGACAAACACTTATATTTGTGGAGTATCAAGCTCCCTAGAAATTAAACATTACTTCCCAGAAAAAGATAAAGGAAGAAACACTTCATTACTCTTCCTCATCGTAATTGATTTCCTCTGCCTAGGGCTCCATTGGAAATTCAATTGTATGAGCATATGCATTCAGGTGAAGCCACGGAAGCATTCAATGAATAAAAAAAAGTGAACAAGATTGAAATTAGTAAACTTCAGAGAAATTGTCTGCCTTGTATGAACAAGAAGGGCTTTTAGAAGATGACGAAGATACCAATGATGTGGACTGAGAACTTCTTGAAGATATCTTTGTACAGATAAAATTTTGTACCTAAGTCTCAACAATGGAGAAATAAGGCTTGAAGACAGAGCTTCTAGTTTCCCCAATTGAAATCTATATTCCACTTTGACTTCAAGGATGATGAATTCTAAGGGAGGAAAAAAACCAAGTAAAATATGAATTAAGCCTGATATAACAAAGATATCAAGCTCAACAAGGACCATTCTCTCAAAAGGACAAGGGCAACTGAAAGACAAGCAAAATAAGATAATGCCAACTCTGATGATAAACCATTTTTACGATTCATTAGAAAATATAATCTCATTTTCAAAATAATATTACTACTCATTTGTTTTTTACTTTTTTGCATTTTTTTCTACTCATTTTCACAGTTTCAAAGCAAGATATTAACAGTTCTGTAAAAAAATTAACAAGCAAATCACCCTGTGACTTTTTATTCCAATTTAGCAGATGCATGTGTTGATGCCATTGTTGAGATGTCCAGCTAAATATACAAATGCACCAGACGACAACAATGTTTGTTAAGGCCTCCAAAATAGAGAGGAAGCAAAAAGAGATAATACAGACAGGGGGAGTGGGGGGAGTAACTAACAAAACATCCTCTAGGTTGGAGGATCATTGAATTACATGATCTAAATTGTTGCATTGTAAAGGAAGTAAACCCTTCGTAGGACACCCAAAGTAGTTGAATAGCTCAATTGAATATTTGGCTTTGATTTATGAATGCATTCAAGCATAATAAAACTCAGATTTGAACACCACAAAACCTTGCATATTAGTGACATAAACACTTATATTTTTGGAGTATCAAGCTCCCTAGAAATTAAACATTACTTCCTAGAACAAGATAAAAGACGAAACACTTCATTACTCTTACCTCATCGTAATTGATTTCCTATACTTAGAGCCCCATGGGCAATTTAATTGTATGAGCATATGCATTTGTTAGATATTCGAACCCATTATTTTTGATCCATACTCGAACCCATTATTGACATGAAAAAAATGGACTAATAAATCTACGAACATTCCATTCTAAGATTTGTCCCTTGCTTGATATCAATCACAAAGTTGCAGTAAACAATAGATTTAACATAAGAAGTGAAGAAATATAACACTATGGCATCTCCACCCATGTATACTGTGAAGTCTATGGGAATAATCTTGGAGGAATTGGCATCAGAGAAGAAATATGGATTCTGAGAAGCAGGAATGAAAGGAAACGGTTGAACTGTTAGGGTTGCAGAAATATACTCTGTTTCCTCTGCCACTATCCATCCTCTCGGAAGTGAGTTGACTATTTTATTCCAATTCAGCAGATGCGCGTGTTGATGGCATTGTTGAGATGTCCAGCTAAATGTAAAAATTCACCAAACGACAACAATGTTTGTCAAGGCCTTCAAAACAAAGAGGAAGAAAAAAGATACAATACAGACAGGGAGAGTAACTAATAGAACATCCTCTAGGTTGGAGGATCATTGAATTACATGATCTAAACTATTGCATTGTAAAGGAAGTAAACCCTTCGTAGGACATCCAGTTGAATACTTCAATTGAATATTTTGATTTGATTTATTAATGTAGTCAAGCATAATAAACCTCATGTTTGAACACCACAAAACCTTGAATATTAGTGACAAACACTTATATTTGTGGAGTATCAAGCTCCCTAGAAATTAAACATTACTTCCCAGAACAAGATAAAGGAAGAAACACTTCATTACTCTTCCTCATCGTAATTGATTTCCTCTCCCTAGGGCTCCATTGGCAATTCAATTGTATGAGAATATGCATTCAGGTGAAGCCACGGAAGCATCCAATGAATAAAAAAAGTGAACAAGATTGAAATTAGTAAACTTCAGAGAAATTGTCTGCCTTGTATGAACGACAACAATGTTTGTTAAGGCCTCCAAAAGAGAGACGAAGCAAAAAGATACAATACAGACAGGGGGAGTAATTAATAGAAAATCCTCTAGGTTGGAGGATCATTGAGTTACATGATCTAAATTGTTGCATTATAAAGGAAGTAAACCATTTGCAGGACACCCAGTTGAATACTTCAATTGAATATTTGGATTTGATTTATTAATGCAGTCAAGCATAATAAAGCTCAGGTTTGAATTGCTCTTACGTTAACAGAAAACAAAGAATTACCTATTCTTGTGTGGAGCTGGTTACCCAGCGAATTTCTATTCTGCTTATATCCCAAATCAAAGGTACCTCTGGATGAAAATATGTGCGTATTTACGCCAGATTGTATGCCTATATAAACTTCTAGTAGGAAGCACAAGGCTACGCAGGCTACGCGGCCCTCATGGAGGGAAGAAAGACACGAAACCAGGGAAGAAAGACATGTTTCGTGCGGCCCTCATTGTTTCAGTCATTGCCAAGAATCTCATCACCGGATCCTCCCTCTCTGTCTTCTATCCGGTGGGAAAAAAGACATTTTTTCATGAAAAAGGACATATTAAACCAATGGCAGAAAACACCCCAATCATCTAACACAGAATCAATGGCTCAGGATCGCACACATCACATTTTAGGGATGTCTTTCTCAGAGGGAACACCTTATGGCATAATTAAAATAATATTACTAGTCTTATTATATATATATTAGTTTTAATAATTAGTTTGTATAGTTTAAAATTAGAATTAAAGTTTTTTTATATTATTGTTAGTTATTGTTTTAGGAAAGGGTCATGTAATCATGGTCAATTATTTATCTTCTTAATATTTAGGAAATGTAGGGAAAGGCTCTCAAGTTTCAATGCTTTCATTCTAAGTATTATTTTTTTGTGTGAAAAAAAAAGTCTGTATATTATTAATTGATATATATTTTCTTTGTATATTGTGACAATCTTAATATGTATTTGAAGGTTGGTATTTTATTTTTATAGTTTTATATTTGTTAATTTCTATTTTTTCCATTGTTGATTATGGATGTTATGGTTTGTAATTATTTTTAAAATTGATATTTTACTTTTTCTTTTTTCTTTTTCTTCTCTTTTTTCATTAATTTATGCAAGCATCTTAAGCTATAAAATTTTTCAAAAACATGTACAAATACATAAAAATTCACATGTATTTCTATAATTTGTAAAAGTATGTCCATCTAGAGTATTTTTCTAATAGTTGTATTCACTTTATTACTTCTATATGGTTTCCAGTTATTTTTCTTTTACAGAAATTATATTTTTTTTGGTTAAAGATGAAAATGAAATGGATCCTTCACTTCAACATTAAAGTTGTATTAACATAAAGAAAGAAAAAAAACTAGGAGTCAATAGACAACTAATGCTCATCATGTTGGGAAAAAATCTCTTTACATATACAAAATTAAATACAAATTCTAAACTATTACACTTAACAACTCATTTTGAACATACAATCTATATTGTAATATGTCTATGTGAGATATTTCTAAAAAATATACAAATTTTTGGAAAAAATCCATTGGTTTCTTTGTTCCACTCTTAGTGTCTTGAAAGAATAAAATTAACTTTTTGAGATGTCATTGAGTGATATGATTGGTTGATAACATTTAACAAGTCATTCATGCAACTCATTGATAGCAATGGATCTCTAATAACCCATATTCAAGAAACATGAAACTTCAAAGAAAAATTCAATAAATAAAGTGCACTCACTCAAATTTTTTATAGGAGGACCACATTTTTCTTTGAATTCCTACACATGAGAATCTAACACATGAGATATAAAGAAAGAACCCAAGTCCTATCATCATGTTATGATATCAACATTTACCATAAAAACACCTATAATGGAATGATGTGGCTTTAATGGATTTTCCATTAAGAATCATTACAAAAATACCAAATTTGCATTGATGATAAAATGGAGGGTAGTGCTTTTCTTTTAATGTCAAGTGGATTCTTGTAATCTATATTTCAAAGTTAAAAGGGGAGAACCCCATGAGTATTCCTTGTCATCTTTGCTAATACCAAAAAATAATATTTCATTTAACATCACAACCCTACCATAAAGACTATTGACTTATAAATTTCTCTAGAACTAGGATAGTTGAAGTGAAAATTTCATTGCTTATTAAGACAAATAGTTGTTGAAAATTCATTGCTCATTATATTCCTCACTTGATCTAGACAAAAGGAGAACTCTCATCCCATAAATTTGTCTCTCAATATTTCATTACAAAGTAATGCCTTCCCATTTAGAATTACTGAAATCAATACTTAGTTTAGACTGGCCATCCTCCATATTTTCCTTCACCATCATTTGAAATCTAATTCTTACTACTAAAGTATGCCCACTCCATAGTTTCCTTCACCACCATTTTAAATCTAATTTTTACTAATCAAATATGACTTATCTTCACTTTTTCAAACAATTTTCAGCTTGCCTAGAAGTTTTTATTAGATAATCTAATATCTTGCTCGCCTAGAAAAATAACTATAGTATTGAGAAAAAAAATAACTGGATCACAGCTTTTGATTGCATACCTCCCAAATTTGTGTTAAAATAATAATTTGAAGCTATTCTATAAACTTCAATTTGCACTATTATCTTATGTAAATATACAATTCATATATATTATAATTAGGGATAGAACTAAATAAAGCTTTTTTTATTGGTAATATATTATATGAAGATGGCTTGGAGATGCTACAATATAAGTGCATGAGTGTAAAAATTTCTAGAAGGCACACACATTCTCATAAATGTCAATTTTTTTTAATAGTTTCAATTATATAATATATTGAATACAACCCCAATGCATATTTCAAATATTAATTTCCTTTATTAACTTATACTTAATAGATATTTAAACTCTAGAGCATTGAGCTGGATCAAAATCCTTAATTTATATCTTTTTAGCCATTTAATTACATGCACCTTATAGATTTCTTCATCTTAAACGAAATAACACATTAATGTAATTAATCCCTTTGGATGTCTAACCATCCCTTCCACATTTACAGAGCTTCACCTACCTTCACCAGCAAACATGAGAGGAAGAGCTACATAGACATGACCTCACCTCCAAGGTTCACTTATGGAAGTGGAGTTGACGCCTTAACCTAAAAAACACAATCTAAAATCCTATAGGACTTATATGACACTGAGAGGCTAGAAAATCATTCTGAGTGCCCAAATCCTAAGCTAGATAGTTATTTCACTAACCTAGACTCCAACTCATAGGCATAACACTCCATCCATGCAACTATAGGCCTCTAGTCACATGCATAACACAACATCCATGACATCAGTTCTATGCCCATGAACTCACAATGAGTGTCTCATTTTCATGTCTTGTCTTGAGACCACTCCCCGGAACTTAATGCGACTTTATAAGATAATAAATAACATTAAGAAAAGGGGATTCATACAAAACTTGATTGAATACCTGACATAACTTGGCCTAACCATGACAGTCATTTTTTCAAACATACAACCGACATGTAATATACAAGTCATGAATGCATATCTAAACATAGTGGTTTGATTCTTATGTGAAAGAAGGTCTAATTCTCTCTCATAATAGTTGCAATAAAATCTATTAGCTCATTCATTCATTAACCATTCATAAATAATCAAAACACATCATGAGGCATAACCAATATACATCTTATAAACAACATATAACCAACAAATTATTAATATATACACCATTATAGAGCAAAAATCAAAGCCACATAATATAAAGTATAATTACCCCTATAAATACAAGGGGAGAAGAGCTCTTATAACATATGAAAATCTAACCAAGTCACGGACTTCCATGTGCCACCCACTGTAGATCAGCGTGAACCAAATCTATCTTTCTTCCAATGAACCCCATGCCATATTCCAAGCATGAATTTGGGATCTCATAAAATAAACCAACCAAAAAAAAAACAAGGCTACCAAGGCCAAACCACATCAAACCTGAATGAGTGATTCCATGTCATGGTTGGAAATCACTAACACCAAAGAGATTATTCTCTAACTAAGTTGTTTAGTGTTTGAGAGCATTGTTTCAACAACTTCTACAAGAACTAATAACTCAACCCATAACCTTCCAAGGCTTTACAACATATTTCTAACAAAGGTTAGAGGACTAGTGTTGGCTTGATGGGGCATGAGAAAGGTTCAACATTGATTGTGCCAACCAAGAAGACCCTAACATATTGGCCCTTTCAGTAACAACTTTTGTAGCACAAGCTCCAGCCTCACCTGAAGCAGTATTGGGGGATGAGAAAACTAGGTTTTTGCATCCAAAGGTCTGTGTAGTGTTCCTTCATCTTCTAGGGGTTAGTTCGATCTTCGTGAATCATAACCCTTCCATATTAGTCAATAACAGTAGATATTATAACAACAATTATACCTTCGTGAGCTCGGGTTTGACCTAATCTATTTCTATGCACAATACTCCATCTGGAAACTGAATCACATAGTGGTCCAAGGTCTACTCTGTGTCCAACATTGTCATGCTTGCTTACTGCACACTCACCTAAATTTTGTTCGCTTATAGTGGGCATGTCTAGATCTGTAGATTGCACAGTTCCTTCTACACAGTTCAGAGCATTGTCTATTGGTATTGCTTCTCAAACTCAGTTCATAATTATGTTGTAGTGTTCTGAACCTTGTTGTTGATTCTATCTAAGTCCCCTTTAGTTAGGACTAAACAATCAACATGAGTGCATTTGTCTCACTTTTTCTTCTTTTGTGTGCTCGAGGTTGTATGCTTTATTCTTTTCATAACAAAAAGGGGGTTTCCTGCTCTGTGCCCCTACCTTCTTTGCCCTCATACCCTTCTTGGTCCGGTGTGTGATGAGAGTTAGACTCCTCAACATTGATTGTGGCTTCTTTGGCTACTTGCTCTTTGTCATCAGCTTCCTTCAAAACAACATCCTTAGTAGTAGCTTCCCTAGCTACAACCTCATTCCGCTGCTGAGATTTCTCCTAAGCTGCAACCTTCTGAGCTCAATTTTTTTCTCTGTTGCTGATCTCTTTACAGTGGTACCTTCTTCTTCCTTTCTTTTTCCTGTGCCTACATCTGATGAGCAAAGCCACTCCTTTGGCCATTTAGCTACAACTTTTGCAACATCCTCATCACCAACAAGATAAGGAAGCTTGTGCCATATCTTCTTAGGATCCCTTCACGCATGCACATATAGATTATGGAAGTTAGCCTTGAAGTCAATGTAAGGCTCCTATTGATCATGTAAGGTAGGTGACGACGTCGACCCCTCGCTCATCACCATTTGCAAATCAATTTCCAATAGTAGCCAAAAAATCTTGGTCTCTGTGACCTACATAGGGTCCTTCATCGCCTAGAGCGAAGCGATCTTTGCTCCCTCCGACATGTTTGATTTTGAGTAGGAAACTAGCTATCCTCAAGCATCCTCCATGCTACTAGTGTAATAAATAGTAACAACGAGGCATAATGAAATGCCTTTCCCTCATCCTGGGTCTCCTGAGAGCTTTCAAAGAACTCCTTGCACAACTACAGAGATCATGGGTGTGAGAACCTCATCATGTGACACTTTCACATGACCTTTCAGCCAATATTTGTGTGGTGAACTACATTGTGGAGTATGAAAGGGAGCGGATGGAATATCTACACACCTTCTTAATCAACCCAAACTTGCTCTTCACGTGATCAACAAGTTTCTTCTTTTATGTTTTCCCCCCAAATGCTTCTGTTGGATCCACACCTTGATAGGGTAGCACGGCAATCCAGTGGATCAACATATCAATAATTGCCATTGGTTCTCTTAACCAAAGACACCTATCATGCACCAAAGTCAATAATTTCTGGACACATACTATGTTAATGAAGGTGCGAATGAAGTGTAGAACCTAGAGCATGTTCAAGAGGCCGACGACCTCAACACAAATGATTCACTTCATAGGTTCCAATCGTGTAACCCTGGTCTTCTCATAATATATATTTCACATGTATTTGGTTGTCCCAAGTTTTGGGAACTTTTCATGATCTTCCAAATCCCAATCATTCAACTTGAGCATTAGAATGTGGCCCAACATCGTGCCTTCAAACACCACCTTCTCTAGAAAGAATGGTGTATAAACTATAAATTTAGCATTGTCCGGGTCCTTAGGCACATTTTTTGTGCCCTTTTGCGACACGATATACTTTGGGATCTCAGTCATAGTCTCATCCTCCTCAGCATCCATCTCCTCGATGCCTTCATGCAATTATTCTTCATCTAAATCAAGGGGTTCAATTAGTTGTTGTGTTGTGTCCACCTTCCCCTTCTAGTAAATTTTCGAGGGTATTTTTCGGGGTTAGTGCCTCACTGGAACCTACTATGGCTTATTTTGTTTCTTGCTAGTTACATATGCCTTAGGTCTACGAGACCTATGCTTCGTAGTCAGACATCCAGTAGGAATAGAAGATGTTGCTTCAACTGAGGGAGATTCTTGAGATGGCGCACATTCTGTTGTGGGAAAAGTTGCGGTCATTCTCTCAAACAATATCTCATGGTGCTAATGAGGCAAATTGTTGATCTATGGCTATGCTAAAATTTCCTCCCAAACCTTCTCAGACATACAATACTCATTCTCATAGAAAATGTTAAGGAAAACTTGTTGGAGGTAAAGGGTTCAAATGTGGGGAAGCATGCTATATTTATAAGCGAATTAGGATCTGAATCCAACCATTCCCTCCAAATTCCCATCATTAATCAATCATTTGCGATAGATTTCCAAAGATTTTCCCCATAGATGCATCATCCCCGCTCCTCGCAATGAAAATTTTGTCATACAATCATATACAATGCTTCCAATGACTACTTTTTGACCAGTGTGCATGGAACCAACCTTTGTGTTGTAGCTCCCCTCAGGGCCCTACTTTCTTCCATCACGCGGCCCTCTTACATTGTCTATCGCATTTTTGGGCAGTGTAGTTTATATTCCTGTACTTCCTTGCAGCTACAATGAGTACTAAGGCTAGCCTATCATCATATAGTCATTGTGACAAAGATGAATCACCCTTGTACAAATTCAATCAATTACCATTAACTCTACATGGAAACAATTCTCCATTCAGCTTCGCGAGATGAATTGTGGAACCATGTGTAATTTCTTTTACCTAATACGGTCCCAGCCAATGCAATTCAAACTTGCTAGGAAATTTTGTAAATGTGTTGTCATATAATAATGCCAAATCAATAGCATTGAAGGTACTCTACTTTATATGTCAATCATCCCATTCCTTTTCATGCTCCTTTTTCACCTATTGGGGAAATCCTGCTAAAAACGGATCTTGCTCCAATTCCATGAGTTATGTGAGATGCTCCTCCATAGTATCATGATGAGCCATATCGGTTAGTGCTGCAATCCACAAACTTGACACAATATATTCCATGGGCATCATGGTCTCCTAATCATCGACCAACCTGAAAGGGGTTTGACCTGTCATCCTTTTACAAGTGGTTCTATAGGCCCATGGGACTATTGGTTTGAACACATCATAGTCATTTCGCTTCGCATTGCAAACCTTTGTTAAGGTCCTCTCTAGGATTTTATTGAAAGCTTCTATGGTACCATTAGCTTAAGGGTGATAAGGCATACTTTTCTGATGACAGACCTAGAATTCTTCAAGCATCGTAACAATTGTCTTGTTTAAGAAGTGTGTGCCCCTATCAATCATTAATATCTTAGGGTAGCCAAATCAAGACAAGATAAACTAGAAAATAAACTTCGTAGCGATATTTGCGCTACAGTACTTTACCAGTTGCACTTTTACCCACCATGTCAAGTATTTGGTTGCAGTAATAATGTATGGCGCTTTAGTCTTTTTCCCTGGTGATTTGATCAAACCTAAAAAATCAATCCCCCACTTGCCAAACACCTACAAAGTTATTTGTGGATTTAAGGGAAATTCATTCCTCCGTGATAGTTTCCCCATCCTCTAAAAAGCATCATATGCCCTACAATAATCTTTTGAATCCTTATGCACCGTAGGCCACCAAAGTCCTCCACGCAAGATCTTCTGCGCAGTCGCTCTGCCTGCATAGTATCCTCCCGCCACTGCTCCATGTGCTTGTGCAAGGATGCTTGGTTGTTCAAACTCTGTGACATACTGGCGTAGTATTTCATAGGAGCCCATTTTATATAAGTGTCTAGCAATCATAGAAATATGAGTTGTGCAAACCACCAACTCCTTCTTCTACTATACAGAATACCCCTATGGGGCTATGTCAGTTGTTAAGAACTATATTATATCAGGAAACTGATCATCTGCGACATGAAAAACAAAGAGTTGTGCATTAGGAAAACCTTCTTGCAAACTAGTGGTCTCATCACCAATATTAATCTGGGATAGATGATCGGGACTAGCATTCAAGTGTGGGCTTCACAGTCACCTCAAAGTCATACTCCTGAAAGAGCAACAACCATCTGCAGATCTTCCCCGCCAACGTTCGTTTATTGACTAGGTATTTTAGAGCATAATGATATGTATACATATTAAAGTGGGTGCCTAAAATATAATGACTTAATATTTGTAGCGCATACACCATCTCCAGCCCTTCGCACTCTGTAGTTGAGTAGTTCTTCTCCACTTTTGACAATTTCGTACTCGTAAATGCTATAGGATGATCAATATCGCCTTCATCTAGTTGGGCAGCACCACACCTAGCGCAATATAAGAAGCATCCACATGAACATGAAACTCCATTTTCCAATCTAAGAACACCAGAACATGCACAACAACCATTTTCTCCTTCAAAATGTTTAAATTTTTGTAACAATCATCATCCTAGAAGAATGTCACATCCTTCTTCAATAACTTCTCCATTAACGGAGCGAATTGCGTATATGCCTTGATAAACTTCCTATAGTACCCCAAGTGGCCCAATGTTGCACGCAACTCTTTTACATTATTTGGGGCCTCCAAATTGACAATGACGGCTACCTTTGCAGGGTCTACCATGAATCCCTACTTACAAATCACATGATCGAGAAATATTCGATAAGGAACACATAAGATGTACTTCTTCAGATTCAGGGAAATCTAGTTTCTACAACAGGTATCCAACATAACATGTAGACTTGCAACATGGCACTTTACCAACCCAAATATAGTCCAATCATTAAAGTAGATTTCTAAGAGCTTATGAATTGATTCCTTAAAATGTACAATTACTACCCTTGAGAAGATCATAGGTGCATTCTTTAGTCCAAATGGCATCATTGTGTATTGAAAACACCCCCATTCTATCACAAAGGTGGTCTTGCTACTATCCTCTGGCAGGACCTTCATTTGATGGTAACCCAAGAACCCATAAGTGAGTGAGTAGGCTACCATGCCTCCATCATTCTCCAAGACTTCATGTCTAAACAACATTGGAAATGGGTCATGGATGCACACATCATTTAGCTTCCTTAGATCAAGATATATCCAGATTTCATCTCGTTTCTTCTTTCCCTGAACTAGCATAAGACTCACCTAGTTTAATCCCTCCACAGGCTCAATGATCCTAACCTCTAGCATTTTGTCCAACTCTTTGTGCACCCTTTCATTGTATTTGGGATTCAAACTGTAGGGTCATTATTTTATAGGCTTCGCATCTGGCTTTAGAGTAATATTCATCATGACCAGATCTTGTACTATCCCCTTCAGATCTAAGAACTTGATGGGAAACAAGTCCTGGTATTCACATAATAGTTGCACGACCTTATCAACTATGTACTCATCCCAATAATCACCTATTTTCATAAACTTCGGTTGCACATCGTGTTGTGGAGGTAAATCCTCTCTGTGGACAGAGACGATCCCTACTAGCCTAGACCGGGTCTAGCAACAATCACACAATGCTATCACGCAAGTTCCTAACTGCAAATACAAAGTAGATGTTGAGAACCTACTTGGATTCCAACGCTAGTGTTCGTCGAAGAGATGTCGCCTTCGTTCCTTTTCTTTGGCTGGTCACGATCCGCACGATCTCCGTGATAGGATACCTGCACATGCAAAGAACAACATGAAAACAAGCGTAAAATCTAGTAGATGCAATTATATATCGGTCAGAAAAGGTATAACTCAACATCGAACATAAAACAGTGAGAGTGGAACCATAATGATAGTCATCTATTATTAATGAATAACAAAGAAGAATACAACCATTGTTTTGACGTCAAATCCTCCTTTGGCTGGGTAGTCAGCTACACAAGTCTTGCAAAGCTTGTTGGGATGAGGGAGAAGCCTCTCTCTCTTTGGATGACAAGAATCTCCTTACTTAGATTTGGCCTTATGAGTGCAAAGAAGGCTCTTGCAGCTTCAAACTCTTAAACTCCTGGAATTATGAGTATTATGACTATAACTAGCTTGCTCAAGGCATAGAGGCAAGCTTTTATAGATAGAGAGGGAAAGAGATAGGATCAACCACATTATTCATGGGATTGGCTTTATCACTTGGAAACTTCCATGAAAGGTGGAAAACCACTTTCCCTTCTATGGAGATTCGAAGCCAAACCATCCTAGCTCAACATAGATTCAGTTGGTGACTGGGTTGAAGAGAACCTTCGGGAGTTTGGTCGTTGAAAACTTTACTCAATTCGGTTGGCACGAGTGTGACTCTGGGACAAAACGCCAATGGCGCGCCCTTTATAGAGGATTTCCCTCATTGGCGCGGGCAGTGAACTATGAACCCGCGCTACTGTAAAAAGAGTTGTTTTCATGAGGATTTTGCAGGAGATGTCTTCAGGGCAAATAAAGCTCATACTAAGAGGAATATGATGCAAGTGGTTTCAGGTCATGTCACTTCTCACAGGTCCCGGAATGAGTCCTCCAGTGTACAGGTGAGGGGTAACAGGGACGGTGACAAACGGTGACAAATTGATGTGTAACAGATGCCCCCTAAAGCATGGGGCCCGAGAGAGAGAGGGGTGAAATGCTTTACAAGAACCTATGTGACTAAAAACACGGCCGGCGGAGAACCTCCGTAAAGAAGTACAACTGATATCTCAAGTACATGATATATGTGGTATGGGCGCAGCGATCCATAACAGAGTACATAATAATCTAGATCCAAGGCATGGACGCAGCCATCCGGAGAGGATCAATGAATAGACTCAGGCATGGTCACAGCCATCCAGTAAATGAGTCATGTAATAATCATAATAATCCACAAATAGCAGCCTGGATCTCAATAGACAAAATCCAGGGTCTTGTGCTCCATCTCGACCCATACAGAGTACAAGTTCAAGCATGCGAATGTATGAGTTGAAGTCGAACATGCATGAACATCGTCTGATTACCAGTCAATAATGGAAACTGTTAACAGACGCGAGAGGTACCACCAATAATGACAATGGCCCTCAAGGTACTATAGGTACAATCTACGGCGTGTGAATCAATGAGCTGGCGTCGAACACCCGTAGAATCATTCGATCGGAGGCCAATGATAAAAACCTCTCGTCGAATACGAAGAACCTACCATTGAGGCATGCAGGCTCCAAGGCGCCCAAGGGAGTCTCTAGATCAGCTTCCTGGATAATGAGCTGAAGTCGACAGGAAGTGATCTTGATCAAGGGTGGGCCATAATGTTTCCCACATCATTGACACGAGACAGAGAAAATATGTTGTGGTGATGCAAAATTATGTGAGGTATCAGAGGAGGTTATATTGCTGCAGAGGTCAACTTATCTTGAACATATCGGCGGCAGGACAGTGGATTTGGCAGTATTTGACATCAAATGAGAAAAGGTCATGGTGACAAGGCAATGAGCAGATGAGTGGTCAAATAGGATAACCCAAACCCACGGCGGCTAGTGTAAAACAAGATGAGATGTTCCCACCCCAACATGAATGCAGAGTAGTGCCATGTTCAAGAGTGACATACTACCGACACGATGACAATCATGGATCCATTTTCCCCACCATTTATAACGAGTACCCGAGTTATTTTTAACAAGCTTGACGGGGATAGCATGTGCTTGTGAGCGTCATTACGACGGAATCCGATATCATTAAGTTTTAACGAGCCTGACAAAGGAAAAACTCGGCGTCTTTTCCTATTTAGAGAGTTTGAAAAGACAGCAAAAAGAAAACTCCAGGGGGGTCCTTTTTCGTAAAGTTGTGTCTCTCGAGCCCGAAAAAGTATAAAACAATGCTCGTAAGAACCGCCCGACCGTTATGATCGACGAGTACTTTTCAATTATAGTGACATTGATCCGAAAAAGTAGAAAAGTGATCAACATCACGTCGCTTCGTAACCATTTACGAACCGGAAAAGGGTTTAAAGACAACTACCTTTTATTTCCATTTAACGAGTCAAGAGGAAAAACTCGGCAATCTTTTCATCTTTAAACGGTCAGAAAAGAGCTGAAAGCAGACCTCCATTTTTATTCTATTTAACGAGTCAAAAATGGAAAATACTTGACAACCTTTTCGTTTTTTACGAGTCAGAAAAGAGCTTAAAGGTGACTCTTCCTGGAGGAACGAGTGGTATAAAGGGCAGCAACTGGTTCTGGAAATGGTGGAACTACTTAAAACATGTAATGGTCAAGAGGTTGGCTAATAAAACCACTCATCGCCGCGGTTCCTCAGGAAAGGAAAAAAAACCAAGTGAAATCATATGATCAGCCAAAGAGATGGTGGCAATGGAATGAAAGCAACCAAGGCTCATCTAGAAGAATTCAATGGATAAAAATGGCAATCACGAGATGTAAATCAGGTATGGGTTCATTTTTACACAAGCTTGAACCATGAAGAACTCTGCTTGGATTTGGTTTCATGTTTACACAAGCTTGAAACAAAAAACTATGCTTGTTATAAGTTCACATGCCCCCAGCATAATGACGCAAATTGAGGTACATGCCCCCCAAGCTTCATTGCATTCAAAAAAGTAGATGGAATGAAGGTTCACGCTCGAGATCTATGAAAGACTCGACTTGTATTTTATGAGATCTTAATCAAAGACTCGATTTGGAAAAGGAGGAGTTGTTTCATTTTGTAATGAGGTTGACACAGTAAAAGAACTATCCTCATAACCCTTGTTTCATTTTTTTTAACGAGCTTGACACAAGATCAGGAACTATGCTCGACCAAGCCTAGTTTCATTTTTTAAGGAGCTTGACATAGGAAAACGAACTATGCTCCGACCAAACCTGGTTTCATTTTTTAAGGAGCTTGACACCGGAAAGGAACTTAGTATGCTCTACCCGAACTTCATCATAATGAATAGAAAGTCGGGGCTTCCAAGATTGCCACTCCCGGTGGAAGGGAAACATCTTGGAAGTCAGGGCCCAATTCCCCAGGACACTATGCACGATGGCGGCATCATTGGATCCAGGCACGGGATAGGTGGCCACGTAGTTGATCTGTGGTGGGGGAGATGCAACTGGTGGATGAAAACTAGGAGGGGACGACAACGAAGCAGGATGCATCGGAGGACTAGCGAATGACACTTGATCGATAGTCACAATTCTTCCATCGTGCGGAAAGCAAACCACAGGGAAAAGCAAAGAAATGAGGGCCCCCATGGCGTAAACATAGTCGCGACCAAGGAGAAGACTAAAGTCTAAAACACCTTGGGTAACCAAGACGTCTATATAGACGGTTTTGCCTCCCAAAGTAATAGGGAACTTCGGGAGAACTCCTAGAGATGGACAGGTTCCTCCGTCGAAGGCCAACAGATTCTGAGTGATTGGCCCAAGCTGCGGGGAACCTAAAGCTTGCCAGGTAGTGTACGACATAAGACTGACAGACGCCCCTTCATCCAAAATAGTGCTAGGTACTGCCTTAGCACAGGCATGTACTGTGATCTGAAAAGGCATATGGGATGGAAGGCGACCAGCGATTAGGCGACTCCAATCAAAGGAAGCGACCAGACTTCTTGGTGGGGGAATCGTAGGATTGCCCCCATGTGCTAAAGGAACCGAAGGAGAACCTTTGGGAGCAGCTGGGTTAGGAGAGTCATTTCGGGACTCAGGAGAATCTGAAGAGACGACAAGAACATGGGTGTGATTCTCTTCCGAAACAGAGTGAGCGAGCGGCGGACTCGAGTCGACACTCTTTTTGACCAATGTTTGGTCTGGAACAGGCTGGGGGCAGCCAGGTTCAGGAAGAGGGGCCTGGATAAGAGAAGAATTTGAAGCAATCTCTTTGTCAGCAGGGGGACGATCTGCAGCTGCAGAAAGACATTGATAACCAATGGGAAGTTGGGGTGAAGGAGTTGTAAGACTTTCCAAGACAACGGAGGCTTTATCCATGAGTGGACAAAGGTGAAGGGGATGATTGCCTTCACAAAGTCTACAGGGGATTCGAATCTTCCCTTTTTCCTTACCATTTCCAACTGATAAGGTAGCATTGTCATGAGCTTCAGAGGAAGATGAGGGGCGGGCCGGATCATAAGGCCATACTTCTAAGACCCTAGGAATGCTAGGACAATCGCGAAGAAGATGGTCCTCCTTAGATAATCGACAAGGAAACTTGACCTTCTGCGGAGGAGCGGAAGGGGGCCCGACCTTAGGTGTACTCGAGGGAGTAGCTGCGCTTGTAACCTCTCCTTTGGGAACCTTCTTCTTCTTCGTCTTCTTCTTCTTCTTCTTAGCCACCCGGTTACTCGAATCAAGACTTTCGCCAAGTGAAGTAGAAGATGAGGACATAGGAGTAGGCGTAGAAGGGGGGAGGTCCACCTTAGAATCAACATGATGTTGTTCAGGTGGAGGGACTGATTGACCAGTAGTTGATACGGTAGGGACCAAAGAGGTTGAGAACAACCAAACAGGCAACCCAATAGTTAACCCTGGAAGGGATAATGTTTCCATATAAGGAGCACCAACATTCCCAAAAGGAGTGAAATGACCAGGGTTCCCGTGAGAGGGGATCCCTGGGTTGGTGAACCCCGGAAAAGTTGCCATCGAAAAAGAAACCTACTCAAGCTAACGCAAATGAGATCTAACCAGGTAATTTTTATCGTGGCCAAATGAATTTTAAGACGCAAGGACACAACTTGACCTTTTCATGCTTTAAGAGTCGAGAAAAGGACAAAAAGGTGACTCTAGTCGCCTTCGAATGTTTTGTGAGCCTGAAGTGACAAACTGCTCAAGTGAGCCTTGTATTTTAAGGAGTCTGAAAAGGATCAAAAGTGACTACTCTGGAGAGACTAGGCAAAGGGTTTACCAAACAAATCCATAAAATTGCATATACACCTTGGCAGTCATATGAAAACCAAGGACTTCCCGTACGGCAGTCAATCTTCCTGAATGTTGTGTTCGGTGCGTTACGGCTTGTAAGGCGGCAGACACAGCTTCCTGTGGATAAAGGATGATAACCTAGTGAGGTCTCCCCTATATACGCGATGGTACGCGGGAGCTCAAGTCCGTGCCAGAGCACTATCGAGTCACAAAAGGAGGAATCACCCAACCGTAGTGTGAAACAATAGTGACTAGGTTTAACGACGCCGGAGCACGTCTCTAGCCTAGACCTTTACTTAGTGAGCGTTATGTTCCAATGCGTTTTTAAGTTCATTCAGTTCATTTTATGGTTGATCTTTGATTAATTTTCAGTTTCAGGTCCTACCGTATGTAATCTCTCACAATTTCCTGAATCCAAACTACATGCCAAAGAATATCATTTCGTTCGATGAATGCTAACTACAAGAGAGTTAAGGATCTTTCAAACAAAATGACCACAAACAAGCACGAATCACCTTGATGCAGCTAATGACAAATAAAAGAAACTTTTCTTTTGTTTTAAATCACTAAATCAATGAAAAGCTTCTACTTTCAATTAACTAATGTAACGCAACAAAGATTATTCGTTTTCCTTTTCAATGGCAAATTGCACAAAATGAATTTTGAGAGACAGTAACACCGAGCAAAAGACCAATTCCACTCAATGAGAGCACAAACAGATCCCAAAAACACCAAAACAGTCCTTCAAACCAAAAAGAAAATACGAAGACCTCTTATGAACTATGTGATCCAAGCTCAAACGAAGCCAAGTGAAACTCAAGCGATAAAGAAACAAATCACTTGAATAACCAAAAAAAATTTGACAACTACTGAGAGAATGCAAAGGAATAACCACAATGTTGACCGGACGATCAGAGAACACAAAACACCTCTAGGAGGCTCAACGCACAAAGCCACTAGATGCCCTAGGGCTAAGATGTGAAATCGATAGAAAGAGGCAAACACCCGAATGATGAACGTCTAAAACCATTCAAATCAGGATAAAACACACTCCAGTAATTGAAAAAAAGATAGCTAGACACAAATCCAAGCTCAGAGGGCTTAAGGACAAGCGAACTTGAAAAGTTGACAGGCCTGGCGCGACTGTCAGGCTGCAACTCGCGCCTTTATAGGATTGGCGCGGGTTGTCTTTGAGCAACATGTGCCAATAGCGCGACTGTTTGGCTAAAAAGCGCGCTAATCAAGTTAACTTAAATCAAAACAAAAGAAGGTGACCCAGGGCTTGGGAACAGTATCTAGGCAAACCAGGAAGCAAGAAACAACAAGAAATTCGACCCAGAAAGCTATCTAAGAAATCAAAACAAGAAAAACCAAAGAGACAAGACAAACTCCAAGTTGTTCAATTCGTAAACCAAACCGGAGATTGACTGAAGTGGCGTTGATCTACTTCGCTAATGCAAAGCAATAGCATTTCGAAGGCTACCTGGCCGTGCTTCAGGCTCCGTCTAAAGTTTACAAATCAAACAACAAGATCTCCCTAGCGGAGTCACCAAATTGTTGTGGAGGTAAATCCTCTCCGCGGACAGAGACGATCCCTACTAGCCCAGACCGGGTCTAGCAACAATCACACAATGCTATCACGCAAGTTCCTAACTGCAAATACAAAGTAGATGGTGAGAACCTACTTGGATTCCAATGCTAGTGTTCATCGGAGAGATTTCGCCTTCATTCCTTTGCTTTGGACGGTCACGATCCGCACGATCTCCATGATAGGATACCTGCACATGCAAAGAACAACACGAAAACAAGCGTAAAATCTAGTAGATGCAATTATATATCGGTCAGAAAAGATATAACTCAAAATCGAACATAAAACAATGAGAGTGGAACCATAATGATAGTCATCTATTATTAATGAATAAGAAAGAAGAATACAACCATTGTTCTGACGTTAAATCTTCCTTTGGCTGGGTAGTCAGCTACACAAGTCTTGCAAAGCTTGTTGGGATGAGGGACAAGCCTCTCTCTCTTTGGATGACAAGAATCTCCTTACTTAGATTTGGCCTTATGAGTGCAAAGAAGGCTCTTGTAGCTTCAAACTCTTAAACTCCTGGAATTATGAGTATTATGACTGTAACTAGCTTGCTCAAGGCATAGAGGCAAGCTTTTATAGATAGAGAGGGAAAGAGATAGGATCAAACACATTATTCATGGGATTGGCTTTATCACTTGGAAACTTCCATGAAAGGTGGCAAATCACTTTCCCTTCTATGGAGATTCGAAGCCAAACCATCCTAGCTCAACATAGATTCAGTTGGTGAATGGGTTGAAGAGAACCTTCGGGAGTTTGGTCGTTGAAAAATTTACTCAATTCGGTTGGCACGAGTGCGACTCTGGGACAGAGCGCCAATGGCGCGCCCTTTATAGAGGATTTCCCTCATTGGCGTGGGCAGTGAATTGTGAACTCGCGCTAATGTAAAAAGAGTTGTTTTCATGAGGATTTTGTAGGAGATGTCTTCAGGGAAAATAAAGCTCATACTAAGAGGAATATGATGCAAGTGGTTTCAGGTCATGTCACTTCTCACAGGTCGTGGAATGAGTCCTCCAGTGTGCAGGTGAGGGGTAACAGGGATGGTGACAAGCGGTGACAAATTGCTGTGTAACACATCCAATCCAATGTTTACTTTTCTAGTCTTCAAAGGCTTTGATATGTCAGGGATTGCTCTTTTGAGTCCTTCAACTTCGCATTGTCTCTAGGACTCTGGAATGTTGATATTTCTAGGGTCATCTTCTTCTTCTTCTGTGGTCACATTAGAGCATTCCAATGCACAGCACAACTGCGTGTTCAAGTCTGGTTGAACCCATTCTACCGGTTCCTCACGCATTCTAAAGATTGCAACCTTAATTTCTTGGAGCACCTCATCAATACATTCAAATCCATCCTCAAAGCTAAAGGTCAACATGAAAATTTCTCTGAGGATATCCCACTCAACTCTCCCATGGCGTAGTTCAGTTTCTAGGTACCAGTTCATTGGAGTGGTATCCAAAGTGGGACAAAAAAAGTGCACCCATTCAGTTTGAGGTTCCTCTAACCATGCTTTAGTCCACCGTGCCAGATGCTCACATAGATCATCTTTTCTAGTGTATTTCTCTCTTATACGGGTATTGGCGTACCTGAAACTCAGCTTCATCATTCGCCTATATTCCTTCCAATCAATGAAACTCTCCTGATGTGTACCCCACCAACAAGAACACGTAGAGTGGAGCACTAGATCTAGTGCATGGAATTGATGCTCTTCTAACAAATCTCTTTCAAACTTATACAAAAAAAACTTAACAAAATCTAAACCATCATAATGAGGTAGATTTCATACCTTTATGGATATGCAACGAAGTGATTTTGTGAACATGTTGCAGTGCAGTGAGGATACTTTTTGTAATCTATTCTACCAATGCTCAAGTTCTTCATCAGAATATGAGGTGTAGGAGCTATCTCTATCCCACGTAACTCATCCATCTATTGTGGGATTGATCTAGTCCTCATCACATGTAGTGATCTTATATATCTGATCCAGATCTTCGTCTTCTTCATAATTGCAGATTGGTCCCATGTATTGCACACTTTCAGTTGGATGCAATTGAATAATAACTCAGAGCGCCTTCCTCTCAAATTACATCATGTGCTTCTTAAGATTAATGATTGTATCCATACCAAAAGCCCAATGAATGCCTAATAATGCAGGGTAAGGATTACTATCATCCACTATATTGATCACTTCAAAGTCTGCCACAGCACTCGGTCCTTCAATATCCACTATAACTACATACAGGCATTGCATAGGAATGACCTTCTGCTGATTTTCCATGCGTAGCTTAATAGGAGACCACTACAAGGCAGGCATCCCATTCTTTCCCAAGTCTTCTTTGGTAGCACATTCACATCAGACTATAGATCAAGAATTACATGATCCCTTTTATATTCTATGATATGCATAATTAGCCTCATTTCTCTAACTACTTGTTTCTTCCTTTTGCTAATTTATTTCACAACGTGTTGTTCTGGAGATGCTATAGGATAAAATACATGGTGTATGGAGAATGGAGATACCCTCAAAGGTCTTCCCAAGACCTTAGGCAGACTGTAAGATTATCTGCGGCTCTCACAAAGTTACATAAATGTCCATAAACATTAACTAACTCTCAAAGCAAAACAAGTGGATTACCTCAAGCCTCCATGTAGATTTGTTGGAGAGCACAATGCAGCTAGGTGGAAGTCCCCCGAGCTGGCTCTAGATCAAGTCTTGCACATAACGGAGATAAGCATAATCACAACATACAACCTTGATAACTAATACATGAATACATCAAAGACATCTAGTTACACATATCTAAGCTACTCATGCTAAAAGGTATTGGACAAACAAATAAATGAATGATAGTACCAACACCATGGAGTATACAGTACAACTATAGTACTATATTAATGTTAGAAGAGTGATTACAACCATCTGTTGCGTCAACCTTCCCTTACCCCTCTTGCTTCTCTCTCTCTCTCCCTTCTTACCAACTTCTTATTCTTAGATTTGAGGCTATACTGAACAATCAATTAAGCTATGCTTTCAAATGATCTTACCCCTATCACCATAGCCCTAGATTTGCTTATGTAGCAATTGAGTTAGGGTTACCAAGTTCCTCCAAGAGTTCCTTAGGGTAAAAGCAATGAAGTTTCCATTCTTTTCATGTCTTTCCCATTTCCCTCCTTCATTAGGATTAGAAATACCCCAAATAGGTCGAACATGAGATGTTTCCTTGCTTTTCTTGAGTATATTTAGGAGCAAATATCTAGATATTTATGAGTCAATTCACTGCATTGACCTTTAGAACTTCATTAGGATCCACTAACGTTGTTCCCAAACTACCAACTAGAGTTAGTAGGGTCACTAACGCACCATTAGGCTTATTGAGAAGATTTATAAAGTAGGTTGTCAGTGTATAGCCAATGTTAGTGTGGAGACAAGGCATGTGATCTTGGTATTTGCTTCAACTATCATGACTTTCCCCTCTAAGCTAATGATAGGGGTCATTTTGTTGTATAACAGATGCCCCCTAAAGTGTGATATCAGAGGCTATGACGATCGCTGAAATACTTTACTTAACTGTAATTTTCCTTCTTCGACAAAAGGAGGGAGAGGATCGGAGCTTCGGGTGGTACAGGAAAGTTGATACAACACACATATATAAAACTACTAAAATCATGTCCTGAGTCGAGCATTCCCATGCTCAGTAGTTATGTCAGAGTGATTTTCTCATAAAAGAGATATGATGATGTTGGTGATGGATAAGCACAATGTGGATTTGGTGTCATAATAGGATCATTATCATGAGCTATCTCCAAAAAAAAATATACACAACTTGGGAGAGGAAGCAAGGCGGATTGATGCGAGACTCTACCCAAGGCCTCGATTTCCACTTCACCGAAAGGCATAGATTGATACATGGGAATATATGCCTTGATGTCCAACATGCACAAAATCATCTAATTCCAGTCAATAATAGAGATCGTTAACAAATGCGAGGAAGGCTACCAATAATGGTGATGGTCTCCAAGATGCACAGTACAATCCAATGTGTGAAATATGTTTTTGTCATCGAACACCCATAGAATTTCTTAACTAGGAGCCAATAATGAGAAATCCTGATCAAACACAAGGGAACTTGCCACTAATGTCTGTAAGTACCAAGGCACTAAATATGTTTCTAGGTTGTCTTCCTAGATAGAGTGTTGAAGTCGTTAGGAAGATACCTGTTGAAAGGTAGGCAATAATGTGTCCTACATCAATTGACACAAAACATGACAAGAATGATTTGTTTTTAAGGAATCTTTGAGCATTGGGTCTAAACAACAGAGGGCATGACGAAAGGATGTGCTTGATGGGTTGATGGAGGAAAAAAAAGGTTAACCATTGAACAATAGAAGGCATGACAATGGTTTTAACCATCCAGCACTAGACTCATGAACACCAAAGAGTGTTAGGATACAAAGATGCAAGGACATCGGGGTATTTATGGTAAACTCATAGGATGGTAGGATTCATATTGAGAGGTCGTCACAAGGAAGGTTTATTTGAGGGAGTGCCATGTTCAAGGGAACAATCGCTGCCAAACCACACTTTCTAATACTCAATGCAGTTGTATTGTCTACTTCCCCTGTTTGATTAGTTTAGTGAGTCCATATGGGTAAACTCGTTGATCTTTTCATATTTTAAGAGTCGGAAAAGGACCAAAAGAAGAGTGACTCTATGCACTATTTGATCAGTTTAATGAGTCCAGACAGGCAAACTCATCTATCTTTTCATGTTTTGAGAGCCTGAAAGCGATCATAAAAGGAGTGACTCTATATCTTGTCTATGTAATTTAATGAGTCCAGACAAGACAACTTGGTGGTATTTTCATATTTATAGAGTCTGAAAAGATTGTAAAGAATGACTCTATGGTGGTCGCTTTGTCATAGTTGTTAACTGGGTGCGACAAAAGGTTAACAGTATACCCAGATTGGTTACTTTTCTGTGAGTTAATCTATTGAATCTGGATAAATAGAAACCTAAGTTCAATAGATGTTGACCTCATTTTGTTACGAGTATGAGGAGACAGACTAGACTCGTTTTTCATCATGAATTTTTAATGAGTCACGTGACGACAAACTCAATACCTTCATAAAATTTTAACAAGGTATCTTTTTCCATTTATTGAGCAAGGAAAATGAGGTAAAAGAATTCCTCATTCATTCTTTGTAGATTTAACGAGCCCGAAGAAGGGAAAAAACTAGTGGATTTTTTTATTTAAGAGTGAGAAATGGTCCCAAAAAAGCAAGTGCTCTTGTTGCTGTCGTAGATTTTTAATGAGCCCAGTGACAAAAAATCTGGATTTTTAGTTTAGAAAATGAGAAAAGTACCTAAAAGAATGCCTGGGTTATCTTCATAAATTTTTAATGAGCCTAAAGAAAAAACTCGGTATTTTTTCATTTTTATGAGCGAGAAAAAAGCGCCTAAAAAAAATGCTCTAATGAACTTTTTAAGTTCAATGAGGTAGAAATAGAGCAAAAAAGAGTTGCTCGAACCGTCGTCGTATGTGTTTAACAAGCCCAATGATAAAAAACTCGTGGATTTTTCAATTCGAGAGCAAGAAAAAGTCTAAAAAAAGAACATGCTCATATCTTCTTTGTAGTAGTTTAACGAGCCCAAAGAAGGAGACTCGAGGTTTTTCAGATTAATGAGCAAGAAAAATACCATAAAAAGAATGATTTGTCTTCTTCATGGTAGTTTAATGAGCCCAAAGAAGGAGACTCGAGGTTTTTTTGGATTAATGAAAAAGAAAAATACCATAAAAAGAATGCTCGATCTTCTTCATGGTAGTTTAATGAGCCCAAAGAAGGAGACTCAATATTTTTTAGGATTAACGAGCAAGAAAAATACTATAAAAAGATTTCTCGGCACTTCTTGATCTTATGAATGAAAATAGGAGGGTCTATGTCGTGCATTTCCTCATAAAACCAAGGAAAAACATTGCGTAAATCCTTAAATGGGAAGGAGAAGATCACAATTTCCTTAGAATTGCGATTGGCTCTAATCTGTATGTTTTCCACGATGCCTGTAGTGACAGAAATATCAATGAGCAATGTTTTTTAAATATTGCACATGTTTCCTTCCGATTCCAAAGTTTGGATAGTCATATATGGCGAGGAAATGATTTCTAGTATGTCAGGGGACAAGATTTGAAGAGGAATCATGTATGAATCAGATATTGAAACATGGTGGTGCGAGTCCTTCTAAGGTCGCTCTTCTAAACTCATGATTTCTCTAATAGCTTCATTCGTAGGTAGGAATTGATTGAGTGGATCAAAAGGAGGAGCAGTTATGGGAGGGGCAGTGGTACTGTTGGCTATAACCAAAGTGACTGGAGATGCAGATGCAGATTGAATGGCTTGGTAGGCCAATTTAGCTGGTGACAATGGAAATTGTTCTCAATAAGTGTCAATGTCTAAAGGAGCCGGTAGGATCCATGGATCGGTATGTTCATGAGGAATGGATGAAAGCATGCTGACCATCTATGAAACCTTGGGCAATTGAAGAGGAAAACAACCCATTAGGGAAGAAGCCTTCAGTAGAACGGTACCGATACTGATGTAAGATTCAGGTACACGACCCACTAAGGGTACAAAGTTGTTAGGTAATGGAGGGTAATCTAGGGTTGAGAAGGATAGTTGGTCCACTGTGACTATATTTCCATCCAAGGGAAAGATGATGATATAGAAGACCGCAGACACAACAACCTTCATGGAATAAGTCCCAGTACAACCCAAAAGTAGATTATAGTCAAGTTTATGATCCACAACTTCAATATCTACTATTACCATTTTCCCACTCAAGTTGATGGGATAGTTAGTTAGGAAACCTTTTGGGATGAAAGTGTGGCTATTGAAAGCTTTAAGGGAATTTGACGGTGGGGATAGGGTTGGAGAACCCATAGAAAGCCAACATGAAGCTGACATGATGCAGGTAGAAGCAACTTGGTTGATGAAAGTTTGTGTATACCTTTACCTTTTTGAAACAAATTGCACTTGAAATGCAAGCTGGTGGGAAAGGGGAGGTTTACACTTTTCCATTTCAAAAATTCCAAGCATGGAATCCTGTGGGTTAGTACCACCAATAGCTGAAAGCAAAGCTTTCCGTTATGCTGGACATGTTTGTAATACTTCGAGCGCCGACATAGTTGACAGTGCTTGTGCCAAGTCTTCTACAATGCTATATTTTTGGGCGAAACGTGAAAATTTATTGTGGGTTGTTATTGAAGTGCCCCTTTTTGGGGGTGAATTACAAGGTCAACATCCGGTCGTTCAGTATGAAAATTGTTGGGCGGCAGTGGACTTTGACTTGAAGAAGGTTCCTCTACGTGCAATAGAAGCTCCATAGCATTTGGCTCTTGTTTGTAGATCTACCATTTCAAATGTGTAAATGGCAGAAGATCCTTCACCAGCTCAAGGATGTTTTGAACCACCATTGCCCCCTTACGGGGGTTGGGGTTTGTTTGCAATAAGGTGTTGTTATTGCTGAGTGGGGAAATGATTATTTAGGATAGCGGGGGTCCTACCAATATCCTTTTTAGCTTTGGAATATGTGCATTCCTGAAGATGCGGACACAGATATGTCATGTGGTCTTGCACAAAGATTTTGCAAGGGAATCACGCTGGTGTATCCTTTTCATCATCAAGAGGTGGAGCAACCTTCTGCTTTGGGTTTTGCTGGTTTATTGACTTCTCCTCAAAAGGATCAGTCTTTTTCTTATTCTTCTTTTTCTTACCACCAGGTTTTTTCCGTAGACTGTAGAGAGTTTATCGCGGTGGTATGAAGAGCAGTTGATTTGGTAGAGGGGTCCACTGACATCTGGGCGATGTGTCGGCTAAGTTGTTTTATAGTAGCCCCAGAGGTTGTGCTGATAATCCCATCAGCATGCACTCCAGGATGGTGAGTAGTGGAAACATTGGATTTACGAGGGGCATTGGGGATTACATCCTAAAGAGTGCCAGACAATGAATATATTAGATCTAAGTCTTGGGCACAACATATGGATTGGTCTTTTGTGACTGCACCACCTAAAGTGACATCTTACATATTTGTAGGAGTAGGGACTTGCAGAACCAGTCCACTAAGAGATAGTCTTGGATGGGAGTTTTGACTAGCCTCCACCTACGTCTTCATTCATGTATATGATTAGATATGTGGGTGGAAGTATCATGACGTAATGAAGTGAAGAGCTTTGTCCCAGTCTCATAGCAGATGTGTAGCTAGAAGTGCTTTAAGAATTCCATCACTAGAGCATCAAAGGTATTTACTAATGCATGTGGTAACTCAATGTACCACTTAGCTGCGTTGCCAGTGAGGATATAGGGAAAAAGATGTCAATGGACACTATCGTCCGCTATGGAGTTGGAAACACAACAAATATGGTAGGTGGTGATATGGGTGACCAGATCCTCCCCTTGTTCCCCTTCAAACTTGGGGATGACTATTGTTATTTTATGTTGGATCAGTGGCCAAAGTAAGTTATGATAGATGGGGTCAATTGTAAGTTTGTACAAGTCAGTGATATCCAACATTGCTAAGAAAGGAAAGGTGTGTAGTGCCCCCGACTCAAACCAAGGCAATGACATAAGACTTGAGGAACATTGTAGCCCTCCCATCGTTTGAGTCCCAATATTATACATAGGATGCATGGTATAGTAGTTTCCTTGGGGTATGGAATTGTAGTGTTGATTTCCATGGGCCATGTGATGTTGTGGTATAGAATTTCCCCTAGGAAAAGCAGTGACCCCTTCAATCATTTGAATTTGTCAGTAAGTTTCTGTTTAGTCAATTTAGTGTTTCTAAATTGATGTCATTAATTGTCAACCCGGGGCTCGTAAGCTGATGAAGTGAAGGTGTACTATATGTACTTAAGCAACCTCTTAGATCTTTTTGTCGTTTGGGGGTGTTGTTTGTGGTCAATTTATCTTCCTAAGATGGAATGGAGATTTTATAAACAGATGAGTGAGTGTGTGTGTAAGGTGATTTCTAAATGAGTGAGTGTGTGTTACAAGTGATTTCTAACTACCTTCTAAACTTGCAAAGAAAAAGCTTGAAAGAAATAACTTGAAATGAACTGAAAGCAAAGAACCACTTTCTAATGGCACTAGACACTATTCATGCTGCTGCAAATAAAAAGGTAAGAAAACCACTTTAAAAACCAATGATAATGTTTATCTCTTCCTAACTCTCTGCTTCCAAAATATGGTACTATGTAAAAAACGATTAGGAAGTAGTTAGAGATGAGTTTAAAAAGTGATAAAGCTCTAAATGACGAATTATAACACCACTGTGCCTTTCTCCAGCATTCTGCTTCCAACATACATTGTTATGTGTAACAAGCAAAGAAAGAGTTAGTGATATAAGCCAAAAGCTACTCAAAGCAAGCTGTAATTTATTAGTAATCTGATCTCTTAAAGATGAACAATTTATGATAAGGAGATCATCAATGTGTTAGCATACAGCTTGAGGAACTAAGCTAGAAGTAAGCTAGAAAATCAAAGTAAAGGCAGCAACTACGAATATGTCAACTGAAAATACCATCAGATATAAAGCAAATACACAAAGACAAAAACAATCCCGGGTTAAAAACCTGCAAAAGAACAATACTGATCAGTTTAAAATAAATGCTGGAAATGAAATGACATGAGATCAAATGGTACACTATTATACATGATGAAAGAAATAGAAATTGCTTAAAGCAGGAAAATGAAATCAAACACTATGTACACGGGCTGTCATAGATGGGGGCCCTCCATCCACGCAACCAACTTAAAAGATCAGCTACGAAAAGGTGAACAGAACAGTCTTCTTTTTATAAAACCAGCATGTCAAAATACAGTGAAAAGTGCTGTAGGAACAGCCTTCTAAAACAGAGTTTTTATAACAGAATCAGCGCAGCAATTACAATATTCAAAAAGCTAATCTATAAGCGTTGGCACACGCTTTATTTATAAGCACAGAGGCAACTACTCTCTGCGTGAACTAAGCAACTACAGCCTAACTTATTAACTACGCAGCAACACGCAGTCTTAGCTAATTAACTTGTGCAGCAAACACGTAGGCAACTCTGTGCACTTTTGAGGGAAACGGTCATCATGGAAGAAAAATCTATGTTTGGATCCTGTCTTTAGCTGTCTTCGTGGCGTGGAGGAGGTGCCAGCTATAGTTCCGTGTCCCAACTGCTCACGGCTCCCGTGCCACCGTTTAGAACTTGACCGTTTGACCAAGGGAATACCTGCATTGACCAAAGGCATACGTGACTGGTTTGGCTCAACCAATAGCATACAATCCATGTGTACATCCAACCTAACATGCCCATGTCGACCATTCCTTGAGAAGACACGTGGAGTATATCAAACAACAAAAAGGCTACGGAATCTCTGAACAGCTGCGGAATTGCTGAACAACTGCGGAATTGCTGAACAGCTGCGGAAACTCTGTTTATATGTCAAAAATCTAAACCAACAGTACAACATAAGCAAAGTTAACTAATTATGCTTAAAGACATCAAATGTAATGATCTGGGCAAGTTTATGCGGAAAATAGAGCAAAAGAGAGGGATAAGTGAGGAAAAGTTGTAGGTAATGATGGATAATCAAGTGCAAGTTAGAGGCTCTACATACCCCCACTACGAGGGTGTTGCATGTCCTCATGCAACAAAAACATTGTTCAATTCACCTGCTGAGATGCCTCTACTAAGACATCTAGTCTTCTCCTCTTCCTCTGTGTGGCCACATTGACTCTTGGTCTTTTCATCAAACATCTGAATTTTAAATTGATCAAAGCTCTGCTTAATTTCCTGCATTTCTTCTTGAGCTTCTTGTTTTCATTTTGCCAAAGGCCCATATGAAGCATGGTATTATCTTGGACCATCTTGTCCACATTTCTCTGTTCCTTCAGTTTTTCATTTTCTTGTTTGATGTGGCGATTTAGTACCTCTATCTCAAATACTTCTTGCTTCAGTGATTGAACTTGCTGTTCAAGAGGTAGAATAGTGCTTGGACCAGGAACAGCTTGTTCTAATGTTTCCAAGTAGTTATATACTATCTGCTGGTCTGGGTCAATCTCTGGTGACCTCTTTGGACTAGGCTCATGCTCAAATTCAGGTTCATGTTCAAATTCAGGCTCATGCTCAAAAGGAATTTCCTCACGTGGAGGGCTAGTCTCAACCTGCTCAACATGTGGAGAGATTTTCTCAAAGTCAAGTCTTGTAGCAACCTTTTTAGGTGTGCTCAAGTCAATAAAGAATGACTCTTTGTTCTTTGTGGCCCCCATTTTGCTTTGTAACCTGCTGCTCCTTCTCACGGTGGTGATGCTCTGTTTTTCTTTTTGTTGCTTCTATTTTTGTTTTTGCATCTTCTTGGAAAGGGCAGCCTCATGAAGTTGGGCCAACCTATGTGCCAATAGCTGAGTGTCCTCTTCACTGGAATTCTCAGGAGTAAGGTAGGTTTCTTGGGCTATGGCTTTTCCTTTATCTTTCTTTTGTTTCTTCCTACTCTCCTTTTTCTTTTGAGCAGCTTCTTGTACAATTTCTTGCAGGGTTTCTGTAATGATTCCTTGGGCTGTTTGATCAATGTCTACAGCAGGTTCAGGGTCAATTTCATGTTCAGAATGATGGGCAACATTTTCTTCTTCAATAAGGTCTTGGACAGTTTCTTCTTGGACAACAGTTTCTGGGGTAACCTCTTCTCTTTTTCTTCTACTCTTTCTAGGCACAGAGGCTTCTCCTGCCTCTTCGAAGTGGTTTCTCACAAGAAATCTTTCCCAGGTATCCCTTTTGGCCTTTAATTTTTCTTCAACTAGTATTTTGACAAGCCCATGATGGTATAAATGTGGCTCAATGTTTCTTGGGTTTCTTTGGACTATTGAGCACATTTTTCTAAGGCTTGAGAGTAAAAAGTATGGAAGGTTAATGTCATGCTCTCCTAAGAAATGCATCATAATTTTGGCATGATAAACATATAGAACTCCAAACCTTCCCTCACATGTAAAGAATTTTTGTACTAGTAGAAGCAGAGCTGTCCATTCTTCTTTGACAAGATTAACAGGGATTCCTTTTGTAAAGATGCTAGTGTCCATACCTGGATTCTTCAGAATTTGCTTCCATTGCTGGTCTTGTACTGATCGGTTTTTGAACCATCTCTCCCCAATTTGTGGTAGTGAAGTGGCCTGTGCCAAACTGCTCTCGGTGACTGTGAATTTCAGATCTCCTATCTCCACTTGATTGTCTTTCTCTTTGAAAGAACGTGAAAAAGTCTTTGTGACCTCTCTATGATAACCCTTGAATTTTTGAATGCACTGGAGCCAATTTGCCTTTTGCAAAGGGTCTTTGACTTGGGGATATCCTTCCAGAAATTTGGAGCCCTCTGGCTCTGCCCTCAGAAGTTTACCCATCGATTCTCTGGCTCTGTTTTACGGCTCTGTTTTAATACTCTTGAGGAAGGGTTATACGGTTTCAACAGTGGTTTCCACACAGTAGACTTACGGCTTCAACACAACAGCCGTAATACATTCACAACAGTGGTCAAAGTTTAGCAGAGAAGAGAAACGAAACAGAGTATGGTTATGATGACAGAGTGGTGAATAAGGCAGAGCAGTGGAAAGCAAGGAAAATGCGGAAGTGAAACAACTGCGTGAATGAGATAATACATGCGTAGGAGGGTTATGAATGATGGGAAGAAATGGTTGAGTCCTTAGACTTCAGTCATGAGTGTACATTTGGCTGCGGAATCATAACGCAGAGAGTCGTAGTACAATTGTCTACGTCACTTAGGTACGAAAATTTAAATGGAAATGCAGCCGTGTGTGGGCTTTTAAATCGTGATGAATGGTGGCTGTTAAGGCTGAGAGATACGGGGATTTCGGTCGAGTAATGGAGAGGATGGCAATCATTACATTGAATGGCAAAAAACACAACCCGTAAACTATGCAAAATGTTATAACCATAGGTTTAGAAATTAGATCATACCTTAGGTGTCCGCGTTTTGATTCCTTTTGCTTATCTGACATCAACCTTTCATTGTTTGTTGCTGCTACGTGACCTTTCAATTTTTGCTGATGACCTTTGGACTGCAGATTCCTTCTTTAAACAGACTGTGTTTTTTTTATGCAGGTGCAGAAAGTGTATTGGCTGCGGAATTGGGATATTGGCTGCGGAATTGCTCCTTAGCTGCAGAAACTGCAAAAATACCCTTCTGACTGCACAAAACAACTTTAGCTGTGTAAAAATAAATCTGACAATGACTTTATTGGTGGAATGGAATGTAATGGATGGATGAATGGAAAGAAATGAGGTGGAGTGAGAGTGGTTGAATGAATAAGATGGTGAATGAAGTGGATGAAATGGCGAAATGAGATGGAAGAGAGAGAGATTTTTTTTTTTTGGAAAACATGAGGTGTCAGGTGACCCTGATTTTCACCTCAGCTTTTCTGCATAAGACTGCCAATCAGAGATTGGTTTTCAGGCTTATACATTTATTCTTTTTTTTTTTTCTTTTTTTCTTTTTTTTTCTTTTTTCAAAAACCAAAGATTAGGCTGATGGAGGAGAATAATCCTTCTCCAGCAACCTGATTGCAGAATCTTCTTTAAACAACTTGATAAATTTTTCTTTTGAGAGTGGCCTCTGGTAGATTTTCAGGTGATGGCCATTCACAATAAGACGAGTATGAAATTCATCAATAGTTTTCACTCAAACTGCTCCATTACTAAAGACTTCATCAACCTCATATGGCCCAAGCCAATGAGTTTGAAATTTTCCTTTGAAGTCCTTAAACTTTGAATCAAACAATAGAGCCCAATCTCCTTTCTGAAACTTTCTTTCTTTGATATGACGATCATGCCATTTAGATCTTTGGTGCTGAACTAGATCGGTCCTTAGAATTGCATCTTGTCTTATTTCATCTAGCTCATTTAGCTGGTCCATTCTGTGTTTTTGGGCTTCTGAGAGGCTCATTCCCAATTGGACTGCCATCTTGAAGGTCTTGATTTGGAACTCAATGGGAAGCAGGACTTCCTTCCCATAAACAAGTTCATAGGGAGAATGTCCTATTGTGTTCCTCCATGTGGTTTGATAGGCCCATAAGGCTTCAGGAAGCCTTTCCGCCCAATCTCTTCTATGAAGATGAATAGTCTTGGTGATGATGCCTTCAAGAACTTTATTGGTAGATTCCACTTGGCCATTGGATTGCGGATGGTAGGGAGTAGATGTTATGTGCTTGATCTTATATTCCTCCATCAGCTTCTCCATCAATTTAGATGTAAATTGGCTGCCCTGATCTGTTACAATTTCCCTTGGGACACCAAAACGAGTGAAAATATCCTCAAAAAGAAATTGAACAACTGAATTTTCAGTGACAGAAGGCAATGCGTTGGCTTCTACCCACTTAGTAACATAATCAGTATAAACCAGTATATACTTCTTTTGCTTTGATGGTGGATTAAATGGTCCAACGAAATCTAGAGCCCATTTCTCAAAGGGTTCGATGCATACCTGAGGCTGTAGTGGCATTTCATTTGAAGGAGTTGGTCTCCCAATTCTTTGGCATCTGTCACACCTTCTAACATACTGTTTTGCATCTTTAAAGAGAGAAGGCCAATAATATCCTAGAGAAAGGATTTTATAGGCTGTCCTCTTGTCAGCAAAGTGCCCGCCGCATGGTTCATCATGACATGCCTTAAGGATGTCAGGCATTTCGTCTTCCCGAACACACCTTCTGATTATACAATCTGGCCCTGTTTTGAACAATTCATTAGAAATCCAAGAATAATGTGAACTCTCCTGAATGATTTTCCTTTTCTCATTAGGAAATAAGTGTAGAGGTAGCTTCCCTGTAACTAGATAATTAGCCATATCTGCATACCAAGGAGTCTTGGTAGTTACTACAAACAAGTATTCATCTGGAAACTTATCTTCTACTGGAGAATCTTCATTAGTGTTTTGGATTCTAGACAAGAAATAAGCTACTATGTTTTGTTTTCCAGGTCTATCAAACACAGTAATGTTGAATTTTTGTAAGAGTAAAAGCCATCTTGTAACTCTACCATTAGTAACAGGTTTGTTCATTAGATATCTTATGGCAGAGTGATCAGTATGGACAAAGGTTTCATAGCCGGTTATGTAGTGTCTAAACTTATTGATCGCATGTACCACAGCTAAGAACTCTTTTTCTGTAACAGTATAATTTAACTCAGTGGGAGTCAAATTTTTACTGGTGTAATAAATGGCATAAGGGATCAAATCCTTTTGTCCCAAAACAACTCCTAGAGCTGTATCTGAAGCATCAGTAGAAATGTGGAAAGGGAGTTTCCAATTTGACCCCCTTAAGATGGGTGCTTCAGATATTCTAGTCTTTAAAGCTTCAAAGGCAGATTGACACTCAGGATCCCATTTGAACTCACAGTCTTTGGTAAGCAATTTGAAAAGAGGAGATGCTATCTTAGTGAAGTTTTCAATAAATCTTCTGTAATATCCAGTAAACCCAAGAAAACTTCTAACATCTTTCTGGCAATTTGGAACAGGTAACTTAGAGATGACCTCAACTTTGGATCTATCAACCTTAATCCCATCTCCTGAAATATGATGTCCTAAAACAATCCCTTCAGTAAACATCATAAAACACTTTTCATGACTTAAAGAAAGATTTGTTTCCTTACATCTTATCAGTACTTTTTCCAAATTTTCCAAAGCTTCTTCAAATGTATTACCATAAACTGTGAAATCGTCCATGTATACCTCTACACAATCATGAATCAGATCTGAAAAGATTCCTAGTACAGCCCTTTGAAATGTAGCGGGTGCATTGCACAATCCAAAAGGGAGTACTCGGTAGGCAAAAGTTCCCCAAGGACAAGTAAATGTGGTTTTGTCTTGATCTTCAGGTGCTACCTGAATTTGATTATACCCACTAAAACCATCCAGAAATGAGAAATACTTTTTACCTGCTAAAGTGTCTAGTACCTGATCAATAAAAGATAGAGGGAAATGATCCTTTAAGGTTGCCTTGTTCAATTCTCGATAATCAATGCAAACTCTCCATTTACCATTCTTTTTGGGCACTATAACCAAGGGAGAAACCCATTGGCTATCTGAAATGGGGTAAATGAAGTTTACCTTGAGCAATTTCTAGAGTTCTTCTTTCACGATTTCCCTAAGGTTTGGATTCATCCTTCTTTGTGGTTGCCTAATAGGTCTGTTGTTTTCTTCAATATAGATGTGATGAATACAAGTCTTAGGATTGATTCCTTTCATGTCAGTGTATTCCCATGCAAATGCAGTGGAATGTTTTTGCAAAATTTTAGTTAATTCTTCTTGTTGTGGTCTTTCCAAGTTTTTGTTAATGTTCAATGTTTTTCCTGGAAGGATTTCAACTGTAGAACTACCAAACTCTTCCATTGAGAAGAGAGACATCTGTCTAGAGGAGAGATATTCAATGTCTGCATCTAACTGAAACTGTGTAGAGTCATATTCTAAAGGTATTTCAAAATTTTCTAATGTATTTAGAATTTGACTATCCTCACTAATCTCAGAGATGGTTAGAATAGGTTGAATAGTATCCTCATCATCAACCCACTCACCTTCTCCTATTTCTGTTATTGCCTTTGCTGGAGGATACAAGTTGAATTTCTTGGTGGAATTACCATCTGATATATACATGTCCCCAGACCTACAACTGATAAAAGCATCAGCTGTTGCTAACCAAGGTCTTCCTAAGATAAGAGGATGTCCTCCTAGATTGTTCTTGGGAGTTAAAATCATAAAATCAACTGGATATTCCCAAGAGTCTAGGGAGACTGGAATGTCTTCCAATACACCATCAGGTTTAATGATTGATCTATCTGCAAGCTGCAGTAAAGTAGGTGTAAAGAGAAGGTTAGGAAGCTTTAACTGATCCATGGTCTGTCTACTCATGATGTTGATAGCGGCTCCTAAATCAATCAAAGTATTTGGGATTTCAACCCCATTAATATGAGTCTTGACAATAGGGCTACCGGGATCCACATACTTTTGCATTGTAATCTTACCCATCATAATGTCTGCAATTTTTCCAACTAGATGTATCCTTTTGGTATCTCTGGTTCTCTTTCCTATTTTCTTCAAACTCAACTCCTTTATTGTCTTTTCTGGAATGGGAATTTCCTTAATGGCTTCTAACAAGGGGATCTTGATACAGACATTCTTCAATTCATCTAGAAAACTATAGTCAGGCACCCATATTTGCTTTTCCACTCCTTTGTCAATTTGTAATCTTTCAGGAAAAGGAGGTGTAGCTAAAGGTGTAGGTTGCTCAACTATGGGAGTTGTAGAGGTTGATTATTTTTCTTTTTCTTTTTGGATATTTTGGTTTTGAAGTGATACTTCAGAACCCTTATTGACTTTGAGAGATTCTTCCTCAGAAATGCTTGGTTGTTGAACACTTGTAGAAGGTTGATCTAAGATTCTACCTGATCTGAGTTGTACTTCATTGAGAGGAACAAACATATAGGTAGGGAATGGTTGACCTTCCATCATGTAAGCATTTTGAGGGTTCCTATTATTTGGATTTGGTAATGGCTGAGAGGGAAGTTGATTTGATTTCTGCTGGGATTGAAGGAGGTTGAGAATTTTGATTTTGTGGAGGAGGTTGTTGTTGTTGAGGGTATGGCAATGATAGTTGTTGACCTTGATTTGGAAGTTGTGGAGCCTGCTGATTCTGAAATGATGGAGGATATTGATAGAATTGAGCAAATCTCCCATAAGGATTTTGCATGCTTTGCATCCATGCTTGAAAAGCATTTTGAAGTTGAGGCCAAGGTTGTTGCCAAGGATTCCAATTTGGTTGGGATTGAGAATTCATAGAGTTGTTAAAACCTTGATTCTGTTGCCCTTGCCAAGGTCTCCTTGCAATAAAACAGAGAGATTCAAGTG
The DNA here is from genome assembly GCA_031772625.1 of Pinus tabuliformis. NCBI lineage: Eukaryota > Viridiplantae > Streptophyta > Pinopsida > Pinales > Pinaceae > Pinus > Pinus tabuliformis. The sequence goes on along the minus strand of CM062816.1, from coordinate 640,393,942 downwards.
TATTTGGATCCTCTTGAAAGACTGCTTTGAGGCCAGGTATTGAAGGACAATCCTTAGTCTCATGAGTTTCTGAGCAAATTACACATGTTTCTACAACATGTGTGTCCAAGGGACATTCCCTTAAAGCATGTTTCTTTCTACATTTCGGGCAAAAAATGGCCAAAGCCTCAGCTTCTGCTTTTTGTTTATTGTGAATCTTAAGGGTATCTAGTTGTTCACTAAGACTCCCTAAGATGTCAGTTTTGAATTCATCAAGCATATTGCCGATTTCAGCCCTACTTACTGATCCTGTTGAAGATTGATTTGCTCTAAGGAGAGAAGGATCTCTAGGCCCTTTTTGAGTTTTTGATTTGCCTCTTGAGAGATGGATACAAAGTTCTGCTATATCATTGAGTGAAAGTTGAGAAATATCGCCTTTCCCCATCATGTTTAAGATATCTATCCATTCATCCCTAATGGCTTTTAATAAGAGGGCTTTTAAGGTCTCTTCATCCAAGCTACTCATTTTTGCTCTTTTCAAGTTATATTGAAATCTTTCAAGTAAATCTTTTAAGCTCTCATCTTCTCTTTGTATCATTTTAAAAACCTCGTCCTTGTGATTAGTAGGCATACAATAGTCCAAATACCTATCCAAAAATGTCTGTTTCATTTCATCCCAAGACCTAATGGATTGAGTGAGTAACCCCATGAACCATTTCAAGGCTTGATCCTTCAGTGTTGATGGGAACAATTTGAGTTTCTGAGAGTCATCCAGGTAGTCATAATTTCGACACACCACTTCAAACTCAAATAAAAATGTTTCAGGGTCCTCAGTTCTTAACCCATGGAAATTTGGGAGGACAGATGGTGATATGTTTTTCATAGTGGCTCGGGAATCCTCATTAACAATGGGAAACCCAAATGAATTATCCCCATCTCTATTTCCTCCTCCAAGCGGACCTCTACCTCCATTATTGTTGTTGTTTCCTCCTCCTCCTCTACCTCTACCTCTACCTGTACCACCTCCTTCTTCCTCTGCCATGATGGTTCTCCTAGGGATTTCAAAATCTTCTGGTTCCTCTACAAAAGGTGAATGAGAAGAGATTTCTCCTTCTTCTTCAGATGATTCCACTTCCTCAATTACAATTGGTCTTTCTGTAGGAGAAAGAGAAGAGTCTCTTCCTGGTTCAAATTCAATAGAAGGTGTAGGAGAGTCAACTCTTGGCTCTTGAATTCCAGGAATTCTAGGACTAGGAGTGTCGGTTGGAGATAAGGGAGGTGTCTCTTGTCTATCCCTTGAAGCAGATGGACTTGTAAAAATTGAACTTCGAGCTCTAGCTAAAAACCTTCCCCTAGAATCTCTAGCTCTATGCATGTCATTTTTTATTATTTTTCTTCAAGTCAAGTTAATAGTTCTTTTTCTGATCTTCCAGTTCACTCTAGGTGCAAGAAGAGAGCATACTCAAGAAACTACCAAATCAATAACTTTCTCTTTTCTGATCCTCTAGATCACCTTGAAGTGCAAGAGGAGAGCATACTTTGATAGGTTATCAACTTCTTTCCTTGAAATTTTTATGTTTTTTTTTCTAAGAATATGGCTACTTAATTTCACTTCCCCGGCAACGGCGCCAAAATGTTTAGTCAATTTAGTGTTTCTAAATTGATGTCATTAATTGTCAACCCGGGGCTCGTAAGCTGATGAAGTGAAGGTGTACTATATGTACTTAAGCAACCTCTTAGATCTTTTTGTTGTTTGGGGGTGTTGTTTGTGGTCAATTTATCTTCCTAAGATGGAATGGAGATTTTATAAACAGATGAGTGAGTGTGTGTGTAAGGTGATTTCTAAATGAGTGAGCGTGTGTTACAGGTGATTTCTAACTACCTTCTAAACTTGCAAAGAAAAAGCTTGAAAGAAATAACTTGAAATGAACTGAAAGCAAAGAACCACTTTCTAATGGCACTAGACACTATTCATGTTGCTGCAAATAAAAAGGTAAGAAAACCACTTTAAAAACCAATGATAATGTTTATCTCTTCCTAACTCTCTGCTTCCAACATATGGTACTATGTAAAACACGATTAGGAAGTAGTTAGAGATGAGTTTAAAAAGTGATAAAGCTCTAAATGACGAATTATAACACCACTGTGCCTTTCTCCAGCATTCTGCTTCCAACATACATTGTTATGTGTAACAAGCAAAGAAAGAGTTAGTGATATAAGCCAAAAGCTACTCAAAGAAAGCTGTAATTTATTAGTAATCTGATCTCTTAAAGATGAACAATTTATGATAAGGAGATCATCAATGTGTTAGCATACAGCTTGAGGAACTAAGCTAGAAGTAAGCTAGAAAATCAAAGTATAGGTAGCAACTACGAATATGTCAACTGAAAATACCATCAGATGTAAAGCAAATACACAAAGACAAAAACAATCCCGGGTTAAAAAAACCTGCAAAAGAACAATACTGATCAGTTTAAAATAAATGCTGGAAATGAAATGACATGAGATCAAATGGTACACTATTATACATGATGAAAGAAATAGAAATTGCTTAAAGCGGGAAAATGAAATCAAACACTATGTACACGGGCTGTCATAGATGGGGGCCCTCCATCCACGCAACCAACTTAAAAGATCAGCTACGAAAATTTGAACAGAACAGTCTTCTTTTTATAAAACCAGCATGTCAAAATACAGTGAAAAGTGTTGTAGGAACAGCCTTCTAAAACAGAGTTTTTATAACAGAATCAGCGCAGCAATTACAATATTCAAAAAGCTAATCTATAAGCGTTGGCACACGCTTTATTTATAAGCACAGAGGCAACTACTCTCTGCGTGAACTAAGCAACTACAGCCTAACTTATTAACTACGCAGCAACACGCAATTTTAGCTAATTAACTTGTGCAGCAAACACGTAGGCAACTCCGTGCACTTTTGAGGGAAACGGTCATCATGGAAGATAAATCTATGTTTGGATCCTGTCTTTAGCTGTCTTCGCGGCGTGGAGGAGGTGCCAGCTATAGTTCCGTGTCCCAACTGCTCACGGCTCCCATGCCACCGTTTAGAACTTGACCGTTTGACCGAGGGAATACCTGCGTTGACCAAAGGCATACGTGACTGGTTTGGCTCAACCAATAGCATACGATCCATGTGTACATCCAACCTAACATGCCCATGTGGACCATTCCTTGAGAAGACACGTGGAGTATATCAAACAACAAAAAGGCTGCGGAATCTCTGAACAGCTGCGGAATTGCTGAACAGCTGCGGAATTGCTGAACAGTTGCGAAAACTCTGTTTATATGTCAAAAATCTAAACCAACAGTACAACATAAGCAAAGTTAACTAATTATGCTTAAAGAAATCAAATATAATGATCTGGGCAAGTTTATGCGGAAAATAGAGCAAAAGAGAGGGATAAGTGAGGAAAAGCTGTAGGTAATGATGGATAATCAAGTGCAAGTTAGAGGCTCTACAGTTTCCCCCATGGATTGGTTGGGACCTCCCTAAGGATTCCCGCCCACCACAGAAGTAACCATATGTCATTGATTGACATAAGAAATGCTCATGTCAATCAATGACTGACCATGCATGCCTAAGAATGGAGGAGGAACTGTTACCTTCTCGACTGGTATCTGCATATTGGGAATGCCCCAAATACTTGAATATGGGGGTTTGAACTATACAATGGTTTTCGACCATATTGTTGGTGGATAGGAACCGTGCTAATAATGTTATATTGAGCGTTATAAGGAGCATTGTATGTTGCACTTGTCGAAGGTATACAGTTTGACACTAAAGGAGTTGAACTTCGCATCGGCTGGGTTCCACTCGTGGAGGGTGTCATGTGAGTGGTTGTACCTAGGACAAATGGGATAGTGGGGTTCGCCATCAATGGTGTGGTGGTGACTATTGACTAGGGAAGTGGTGGAGGACCAAAAGTGTCCACAAATTTCCACGACCCGTTATTCATCAACGAGATGGATGGAAATATTCCAACTAAAGAGATGGGGAGTACACATGCCATGGGAACCAAGAGTAGGTCCAACGGATTCATGAGCGGAGGGTTAAAGGAAGGAAGAAATCCTTCTGTAAAGAAATCCTCTAGTAAACTTGAATCGTCAGTCGTCCAAACGGATTTTGTGTGAGATCTAGGAGACCGAGTCCCCGAAGATGGGGAATCTGGTTCACTGGAGCTCGAAGGATCTTCCACAATGAGTGGAGGAAGTCCTAACAATCATCTAGATTGACGATGAGGGTTGGATGTAGCCACGGTGATTGTTAATTTTTATCAAAAAATTTCATTGTGATATTTGTTAAAGTATCAATGATAGCGCACGGGTACCTAAGAAAATATAATAATACACTAAGTTGATCAATCAACAAACAAAGGGACATCACCCTGTCTGATAAGCATCGATCACTAGAGATGAAACCCAGTATGACAATGAATAACAGAGAGGGTTGGCTAAATGTATAGTTATGGTTACTCTAGAGCTTCTCCCAAACCTCAGATTGAGGGGCCAAGTACTCTCGTGAAGATGAGAACCTTCCCAAAAACTGAAGACAGAGTAGGTCCATCTGTGTTAGGTACTAGGGTAGCCCACCCCAATCACCTTATGTAAGTCCCTAAAAGCTTGGCCACTAAGGATACCTCAGGGCATAGACACTAACTAGGGGACATAGTCATAGATAGTACGCTATGTGGGCAGGATACCTAAGTCCTCGACTTAGCTTTGAAATCCCTGAAGGGATCCCCAATACAAAAAATACACAGTGTTGCAAGAGAAGGCATGCTACCTTCACCTACAGTCCGATGTTGTCTTGTCTTTAGCTCTTCTTTGACTGGAGTGGTTATGGTAGTATGAGTGCAGAAGGAGTCTTCTCTCTTTTAATGACACTAGTTTTGATTTATGATCTTGGTAAATTTACTCACACTGCCTATCCCAAGATCCTAGCCTGAACTAATTTCTGTTTTCTCAATAAAGAGTTACTGATTGATTTTAGGTGAATTTTATGTGTACTTTTTTACTATCTTCGGTAGGGGAGTTGATGTATGAAATGTGATGGGACTCTGACTTGAAAATCGTGCACAATGCAATGCTTTAAAAAATATTCAATTCAATGAAAACAAGTTGTATTCTACTGGTGAGAGTCTTTCACATATTCATATTTGTTCCATGCATCCTAGTCATTATAAAACATGCATAACCAACATAAATCTTTCCAATGCTTTCGTAACAACTATTTGAAACCAAAATAAAGTATCTTTTAACTAGCTAAATAGAAGAATGAATAAAAAATGTGGATATTTGTTTCAGAAAAAATGTTTTAAGAAACAAAAAAAAACTTACTTCCTAAAAAATAAATAAATAAATAAATCTTTCAGGACACCGATCTTGCTAACAAAATGCAGTTGTAGACCCTCTTTCAGTCCATGAGCAGGCTTCCTATCCCCTTGAGTTTGCAGACACAACTGTATATCAAGATTTTAAGGGACTAAAACTCTGTAGCAGTGGCCACAGAGAGTTACTGGGTCTACTAACGCTCTGTTTGTGCATACACAGAGCTTTATAAAGCACTTTTTAGTCTGCTAACCTGTGTTAGTGTGGGAAAACAACTCAAAACAAAGCCTTTTGGATGAGATTCAAGGCTGAATGTGTGAAGGCAGAATGTAGCAAGGTTTTGGTGGGTCAGAAAGGGAATGAAAAAGTATAGGGAGGTCTTAGAAGGAGGAGGAAACTGAGTACTATTCAGGTAAACTGGGAACTAGATGTATAGTCCCCAATGGAGTCATCAATTCTGTTATAGGATAAAATGCACAGTATATGGAGAATGGAGATACCCTCAAAGGTCTTCCTGGGACCTTTGGCAGACTATAAGATTTTCTGTAGCCATCACAAAGTTATATGCATTTCCATAAACATTAACTAACTATCAAAGCAAAATAGGTGGATTACCTTAAGCGTCCATGTAGATTTGCTGGAGAGCATAATGCGGCTAGGTGGAAGTCTCTTGAGATTAAAAATCCATGTGAAATCATGCCAGCTGCGACTGAATCTAGTGTACTTCTATATTCTTATCCAACACTAGTGAAGCTTATAATCTCATGGCGATCTCGAAAGTTTCTACTTGTATTCCTATTTTCTGTTGCGACAATGGTAATCTTAGATGAGGTCAGAGCAAAGTAATGTACCAGCCTGTATGTTGAGTATCTATAATGGTCATATTAGCTTTTTGAATCATTTACTTTGATATTTGATCAAATTCCCACATGGAATTGCTTACCCTCTACTGAATCTCTTTAAGCTTTGTCACAAACTAGGCCTAATTTTTGGGCTCCTTAAACTCACTATTCAACACTTGTTGTGTTTCTAGCATACTCGCATTAGGTTTATCCATGTCAAATTTGATGTACCAACTCAACGCTTTGTCCTGCAGTGTTGTGACTAGTTATGATTTCCTTATATTTTCATTAGTGATATATTGTGCCTTCCATATGACATTTGTGACAAACCAAAATTTTTTGGGGTCTTGAGTTCCAAAACCCTTAAATACCAACATGTGCATTATGTTCACTTTGTTAAATGTTTTAAGTGGAGGTGGAGGTGGAGTGGATGGATGAAGTATCCCTATGATACCATGACTTACTATCTGTAGTGCACTTTGCAGTGTTCTTAGAATATTACCTTTTTCATCACTATCAGAAAATCCCAACAACAAACTATATTAAGAGCCTGATTCTTCATTTCTTCTGAATGATCTCCTGCTTCATGTAGTCCCAATCATAAATTTAAAATCATAACCCTATTTTCGCACAAAAGCATCTTAATCCATATCTTCAAGGATTTCAAGTATTAACCTCTTTGTCACTTGAAGAACCTTCTCTCTGCTTCACTATAGTTTGTGGACGTATGGATTACGAACTTAGTGATGAATCTTCCTAGAATACAATCCATCTAATTATCGATGACCTGTACGATGTTATTTTTTGAAGCCTCCAAGTGCTTCACCAGTTATGGGATCGAGATAATAGGTCCATCAAGATTCCACGTACCCTCACTATCTGTCAAATTTTGGATAGCCACTCGTGTAATTGACAAGGTAAATATCAGAAGAATATTTTGTGCTCATCTGTGAATAGATATATATTCAACTACTCTTCCTTTGACAAGCACAAATTTATGTTCTCCTCAACTACAAATGCATGCAGCTTTTTATCGATCCACTTTTCAATCTCTTTCTTAGTTGGGAACCGCTTATTACATATCCCTTAATAAGATCCCAGTCCAAGCAATGGAACCATTTGTTAGCTTGATGGGGCCTGACCCAGGTTCAATTTTAGCTATTCCAACCAAAAAAACCCTAAATTATTGGCCCTTTTGCAAACAACCCGTGTAGCACAGGCTACGGTCTCATCCGAAGAAGTATTGGCGGATGATAGAACTAGGTTTCTTCATCTAGAGGTATGTGTGAAGGGTTCCTATAGATTCCAGAGCTTAGTTATGTCTTCACGAACCCTAACCCTTTCGTAAAAATTAATAATAGTAAATACTATAGCAACAATTATATATTTGTGAAGGTTATTAATTATTCATAACGTGCATAATTTATATTGATCCACCAATTTCACACACCAAATAGACCTTTATTCATACCATTCTGATTACAGAGTGAAAATACATAAAATAAATAAATAAATAAAGGTAAGGAGATACGCAATGTATGGATCAAAATTGTGTTTATTAGATTTGATCTTCAAAGTACAAACTCTTCCACCCTGCGCACATAGCTACCAGGGCCCGTGCACTCAACTTCTAGACTTTCCAAGGTCTTTGTGCACTCACCTACAAGAGCCTTTCCCTTCGCCTATGTATAGGAAACATACTTTCCTATCTTATCTTACTCGCCCATACGATGATATTATTTATTAAGTTACTTACCTAGATTCACTATGAATCTTCTATTTATAGCCTTTCCTTTTACAATACCATGGTCTGCGGACCATGGGCGACTCTCAAAACCTTCCTAAAACCGAACCTAAGTGACTACAGCCCCTTTGAATTTTATTGTCTTTTCGCTTCGCTTCAAAAAATCATTGATACTTTACATTATACAAAAAGGAAATACAAAATCTAACCCCACAGACCCCATTCGAACAACTAGTAACTCAACCCACGAAAGGCTTCAGAGTGTTTTTCCAACCAAGGCTCAAGGACTAATAACTCAACCGAATTTGTTCCAAGTCTCTAGAGAATTTGTTCCAACCAATAAGTCCATGAACCAGTAACTCAACCCACATTGATAAGGAACCCAAGCACCAATACGAAACAAGAAGTGGAGAAAACCACAACACCATGGTTATCTAGAAAATGGTAAGGCTAGGCAAAACCAATGTCAATCTAGGCAATCATCCATGCCAACCATAGATTGTATCCAAATAACCAAATTCATGTACAATGCATGCCAAAACTAGCAAGGAAAGCATACATTCAACTCGATACCTTGAAGTAATGTTGGCATACTTACTCATCCCATTCTCCCCTTATGCTTTTGTTCTTTTCCTTTGCCTTATTTCTCCAAAACTGATGTAAACTATAGTTCTCCAAGCACGTTCCAACAATGCTTCAAGATTTCTCTAAGTGTACATGATCTGGAATTGATACAAGACAAACAATTTAAGGTATTACAGACTCATGTGCATGGATGTGCCTATGTTACTTTATGCAACGGATCGATAAGATTGTGAAATACACAGACACTGAAACATCTAGAGAAAACATAACAAGCAAACATATAAACACAACAAGTTTAATAATGTGTTCACCCAACACTCCTGGTCTACGTCTCCTAGTCCAGCCTTCAGTGGTGGCCTCTCTATTATGTTTTCAAAGTAGACTTTTTACAGCAGCGAGCTCAATTTTAGTCTCACTCAACAGATATAAATTAGCAAGAATTTACCTAGATTCACAAAGTCTCTAGAGTACACAGCCTCTCCTTGTTGAAACTTGACCTCTACTGGTCACAGTAGTGTGAGCCTAATCTGAGACTCATACACGACAAGCATGTACAAAGGAGTTCGCTTGAACCTCTCAAGCCTTCCCTGGAGTACACAGAATCTTTGACTCTCTCTGGCTCTGTCTCGATGCTGCCTTTGCTTTTGCATGTCAGCTCAACTTCTTCTCTCTATTCTCTGCTCTCAGTTGTCTTAACTCAATTTTCTCACTACTTTCTTTGTCTCTGTCAGTTCATGGCTTTAAAGCCAATCTGCTTTCTGACTGTTCATTTCTGCTTCCCGACTTTCTGGTTCCCCTACTTTTGTCTATTTGAATTTCTCTATTTTGCATCATCATCACTGTGTAACACCTCACACAGAGGTGGCCACATGTTTCATAATGAATAGAGTGTCATTTCTCTTAGAAATGTTTGGATGACTATTATTTTCGTTTGCTCCTAGATTACCCATGAAACACGAATTTTTTCCAACTCATCATCCATGTCGGACTTCAAATACCATGTGATCTTCCCTTATAACCTTCACAAATCTGGTCATTCATCAGAACACGTCTCTTCCATTGATCTAGGGATCCCAAATCCTATTTCTTTCATGCACGTCGGGTGGTTAAGTAGCTTGACGGTTACCCATCTGATGTACGTGGTTTTCTCTCACTGGATGCGTGTCACTTGCTATGTGGCATCGGGTGGGACTTGGTTGAAACCACTTACCACCTCAAAGCCCTTCCGATATCCTGCCAGTTTTGTGGAATCCTGCTCTGATGGAATCAATTTGATATCCATTACATTTTATAACTTTTCAGGTCTAGGTCTCTCAAGGCTTTTTCTTCTTTGAGAGGTTTGCCCAACGATATGCGATTAGTGACTTGTCGCTAATCGCATATCAGACACCTCCCCTGTTTCTTGAAAATACCTCCCATTTTTCCAATTTGTGACAACGCACATTACCATGGGCTAACGGTCTGCGCGCTTGACCGAGGGTCCTCATTGCTCTGTGATGTTCACAAATTACAACTGTTTCAAGGATATTTCTGATAAGGTCGATCTTTCTAAGACTTGAAAGTTTGGTATGATTTTTACAGAGTTCATGAAAACTTAGAGAGTGATTTAGGATCCAATTCGAATCACAACCTTCCAACTGAAAAAGCTTTTGGACCACCAAAATTGGTTTTTAAGAATCAATCAAGTGAGGATATAGATTCCTTGCTTGCCCAATTTCTATCCATTTTGCAGTGCTTGGTTTTGAAACTTTGAGCCCAATCTACTCGTAATCCTCACCTTCCTATCTAGGACTGTATCTTCCTGCAACTCATTGAGATATTCAAGCAAAAGAGCATCAATAGAAAGTAATTGACTTTGCTCTTTGGGATATTCAATTAATGAAGGTTCAAATAGTCTCAAGCTGTTTGCAATAACAACTGAGTAGATGTGCATATAAGCTGGTAAATTAAGGCGAAAAGCATTCTCACCAATCTTCTCAAGTATCTTGAAAGTTCCATACCTTATTGGCTTCAACTTCTTACCTTCACCTTGCATTTTGTCTTCACTGATATACAGCAAAACCTCATCACCAACTTGGAAACGATGCTCAATCTGATGCTTATCATGCCTTGCCTTATACTTGGCTTGGATCTTTTCCAACTATTCCTGTACTACCTGGTGAATCTCTTGGATTTGTTCAATTAACTTGGCTTCCTTGTCCACATCACCATGTCCATCAATTGCTATGTATTTACCAAAGACAAAATCCAAGGGAGAACTTGATGTGATACCAAAACAGGTCTCAAAAGGAGATCTCTGTGTAGAATAATGTTTAGCTTGGTTATAAGCATGTTTCACATAACACAACTGTTCATACCAAAGCTTGGGATGCTTGTTGTAATAGCCTCTGAGCAACTAAATCACTGTGTTGTTGACCACTTCTATTTGGCCATCTGTTTGCAGATGAAAAGTTGTGCTCTTCTTTAGTCTGATGTCCATCAATTCCCACAAACTCGACCAAAGTTTCCCAACAAATCAAGAATCTCAATCAGATACAATGGAAGTGGGTAATCCAAAATGAAGCCATACATGATGAAAGAACAACTTGGTAGTTTGTTTAGTTGTAATATGTTTGTTACAAGGTATTAAAATACACATTTTGTTGAACCTATCCACAATAACATATAAATAGTCATGACCTTTTCTAGATTTAGGCAGTACCCCAATGAAGTCCATGGAAACACTTTCCCAAGGATGAGAAGGAATTGGTAGTGGAGTGTACAATTCTAGCTTTCTATTGTTGGGCTTGCTTTTAGCACACATGGTACACCCTCTTACCTGTCTAGAAACGGTTTGATTCATTTTTGGCAAATAACAAAATCTTTGCAGCTGTGTAACTGTTTTAGTTACACCAAAGTGACATAATATTAGAGAACTATGTGCCTCTTGAATTATTTTTACTCTTTCAGTTTGTGGAATGCATAACTTTCCAAAATGATACAAGTGTTGGTCTTTAACATGATTATCCAATTCTTCTACTTGTTTTCCATGACTTAAAGTTGCATATACATCTTTTAAATCTATATCTTGAGCATATTGTTCAATGTAGCTTTCATGCAATATTGAATTATGCTTAAGTATAATAGATGGATTTATGATTGGTCTAGACAACATATCTGCAACTTTATTGTGTATGCCCTTTTTATATGTAATGACAAGATGAAACTGTTGTAGAAAACCCATCCACCTATAGTGTCTTGATTACTGCAACTTAGTTTTGTTGGGTTGTGTTATATTCTTTCCACGTAGTTAACAGGGGATTTGAAGGGCACCCGTAACCCCACTTTATGGGGTCCTCGGCAGTGCCATGGAAAATTTTGGTTTTCGACCCTATGTTAGGTTGGGCAGACCCACCTATGGTTTTGTGCATGATTTTCACACATGTTTTTTCGATGCGATGGTTTTTTGGTCCATGGTGTTGGACACAACGGTTTTTGGTCCATGGTATTGGACGCGATGGTTTTTCGGTCCATGGTATTGGATGCTTTAGCATGTATAAATATGTATTATAACAGTGAAAGGAATAAATATAAAAATAATCAGCAACAACCATAAACACATAAAAACACATGTTTATCCAAGAAAACCCAAAATCTGGGGAAAAAACCAACCTAATAAGATCTTATTAGCATTGGCCAAAACCCTAGCCAATCCGACAAAGTAAGTCTTCACCACTGACCTCCAGGTCTCTCTTACATTACAATGAAGTCCTTATAAGCTCCATTACATATAATACCATGGGCAGAACACTATGGGTGCACAATACCATGTGCCCTAAAATCATCACTGTTTAACCTGGTCAACTTTGAATCTATCCCGAGTCAAGTTTACCTAACAATTCCCCCCTTAAACTTGACTTGGTGTTCCTTGACTAACTCTAGCCAAACCTACTAAGTGAGACAATCCTGCTCACTCTATCCCTTACCCCCCTCAGAGTTTTTACCCAGGGTATTGTTAACCTGACATCCCCTTATCACCTAGGTCTAACTCGCCTCCGATGTGTTATCGACGCCTCATGCCAGACTCTCGGTAGTCAATATTGAGATCCACACTAGATCTTACCAACTCTAACTCCTTCACAACGAGAACTGTGTTTCCTCCGCCGCCTGTGACTTCGGATTTGTCAACACACTTTAATCCATAGTCTGTTGTAGAATCTCAGACCTTGTCACTTGATCCATGGCCTTAACCATTACTACTCATTGCCATCGACTAGCAGACCATTTAGGGGAAACCTCACTCTAAACATGAGATCTACACCATATTTGATTCAGTGGTTGCGTTCTTCCATGAAATCAAATATGGTGTAGATCTCAAGTTTAGAGTGAGGTTTCCCCTAAATGTCTTGCTAGTTAATGGCAACGAGTAGTAATGGTTAAGGCCTTGGACCAAGTGACAAGGTGTAAGATTCTACAGCAGACTATGGATTGAAGTGCATTGAGAAATCTAGAGTCACAGGCAGCAGAGGAAGCATTGGTTCTCGTTGTGAAGGAGCTAGAGCTGGTAAGATCTAGTGTGGATCTCAATATCGATTTTTGAGAGTCTGGCATGAGACGTCGATAACGCATTGGAGGCGGGTTAGACCTAGGTGATAGGGGGATGTTGAGTTAACAATACCTTGGGTAAAAACTCTGAGGGGGGTAAGGGCTAGAGTGAGTGGGATTGTTTCACTTAGCAGTTTTGGCTGGAGTTAGTTAAGGAACCCCAAGTCAAGTTTAAGGGGGGAATTGTTAGGTTAAATTGACTCGAGATAGAGTCAAAGTTGACCAGGTTAAAAAATGATGGTTTTGGGGCACATGGTATTGTGCACCCATAGTATTATGCCCGTGGTATTATATATAATGGAGCTTATAAAAGGCTGGAAGTACTTCATTGTAATGCAAGAGAGACCTGGAGGTGAGCGGTGAAGGCTCACTTGGTCGGATTGACTAGGGTTTTGTCCAATGCTAATAAGATCTTATTAGGTTGGGTTTTTCACTAGATTCGGGGTTTTCTCAGATAAACATGTGTGTTTATGTGTTTATGGTTGTTGCTAGTTATTTATATATTGAAGTGGTTGATGATCAATATGTATAACTGTCTCTTTTCCCATTAGATAACGTTTCCACATTTTCACACTCTATACTAATGCATACAATTCTTTTTCATATGTGGGATAATTTGCTACTGTAAAATTAGATGTCTCAGAATGATAACATATATGTTTAACATGCTGCATCAACACTATTCCCATGGCATAGTCACTCGCATCCGTTTCAATATCAAATGGTTTTTGAAGATCGGGCAATGCTACTACTAGTGTTGTAGTAAACTTTTCTTTCAAGGTGTCCAAGGATTTCTGCTATTTGCCTCCCCACTGAAACACCTTATTCAATCTTGTTAAAGCATGTAAGGGAGCTACCATTAAGGAAAATTTAGAAATAAACTTTCTCCAATACTATGCTCCTCCTAGGAAGCTTCTAAATTCTGTAGCATATTTGGGTTTAGGCCAATTTACAATGATTGCAACCTTAGGGGGATCTATCTTCAATTCACCACCCCCTACAATATGACCAAAATAATTCAAAGATGTTTTACCAAATTCACATTTTTAAAGCTTAACATAAAGGTTTTCTCTTTTCAAAACATCTAGAGTTTGTTTTGCATGCTTCAAATATTCTTCCCATGTCTTACTAAATATAAGAATGTCATCTAAATATACAATGAAAAAATCATTAATAAAAGGTTTGAGTACATTATTCATTACTCTCATGAAAGTAGCAAGAGCTTTAGCTAAGCCAAAAGGTATAACCAACCACTCATACAATCCCTGCATTGTTTTGAAAGAAGTCTTCCTTGCATCTTGCTCTACAACTCTGACCTGATGATAGCCACTATGCAAATCCAACTTGGAAAAATAAAGAGCTTCTTTCAATTGATCCAATAGATCATCTATGCTAGGAAGGGGATAACGATTTTTTATCGTTATCTTATTCAGTGCTCAATAATCAATGGACATTCTCCATGAGCCATCCTTCTTTCTCACGAAGACAATTGGAGACCCACATAGCGTTGTGCTATGTCTTATGAACCCTTTCTTGAGCAACTCTTGTACTTAGTTTTTGGTTTCTGCATTCTCTAAAGAGGACAACCTTTTATACCTGTGGCTACGATCGTTGTTTCATCCCCTATGTCTAACCCCAAATCTTTTGGATAGCTGCATAAATCTTCTTCTTTTTTCCATCGTACTTCTTGCGTTTCAGCTCTGGATGCAGAATCCGACAGTGTTCATCATCATGCCCATCTTTCTTGCAGTGAGTGCATGAAGACTTGGTCTTTTGTACAGTATTTGTCTTCCTCTCTTTCCATTTATGTTTTCTGTTTTCCTTATCCTTTCTTGCAGTGTGTTTTGATGATCCCCCAACTTTTGGGTTTATATTCTTGCCTCTAGCCTCTAGATGTGTAGCCTAAATAGATACCTCATCTATGCTAGTGGGATTAAACATGAGAATGGTGTGCTTTAAATCACTGTGTTGAACACCTATATACTTCAACAGAGTTTTAGGTGATTCTAAAGAAATTCATAGAATCAAAGCTCCTTTCCTAAATTCTTGAGTGTAGCCTTGTACACTTTTCCCTTTCAGTTGGCGAAGAGTTTGCCAGCTCATCATGGCTTGCTACATATAGGCTAGCAGATAGAATTTATTTTTAATTGCAGAAACAAATTCACTCTGGACAGGAAGAATTTTACCATGCTTCTCTATGTCAGCTTGTGTCGTGCCTTCCCACCATACAAAGGCAGTGCCTCCAAGGCATAGGCTGGCCAGATGAATCTTACTTTTGTCTAAATCAATGCTCTGCACCCTGCAATATACATCAATCTGTCTAATCTGATTATCCAGCTTCCTTGCATTTAACTCTCCATATATCGACAAATCAAATTTAACATCTAATTTAATCAAAGATGTCTTATTTTTATTTTTAGGGCTAATAGGAGGTGTGGGAAGTTTTTCTTCTTCCCCTTTGCCTTTAGAGTGGTCATGGAGGAGAGATCCTTCTACTCCTTTATCTTATTTGGAGTTTGATGAATCTTAATCTCTACCTTTCTGAAATTCTCTATACATTTCTTCTACCATGGCTTTCATGGTCATAAAACTATCCATGAACTGGGAGTTTGATTCCAAGGGACTTTCTTTAGCCATTTTCCTATTAGGATAGACTCTTCCAATTTCTGGGTTAGCTTCAACCAACTCTCCTTCCCCGAATTTAAGAGTTCATCTAGCTAGCATTCAACAACAAAAGCTAGCACGAGCTTGTCTAACCTCAGTAACCTAGAGCCCTGATACCACTTGATCTGGAATTGATCCAAGACAAACAATTTAAGGTATTACAGACTCATGTGCATGGATGTGCCTATGTTACTTTATGCAAGGGATCGATAAGATTGTGAAATACATGGACACTTAAGCAGCTAGAGAAAACATAACGGGATAATATATAAACACAACAATTTTAATAAGGTGTTCATCGAACACTCTTGGGCTACATCTCCGGGTCTAGCCTCCAATGGTGACCTCTCTATTATGTTTCCAAAACAGACTTTCTACAACAGTGAGCTCAATTTGAGTCTCACTCAACAGATATAAATTAGCAAGACTGTAATTGGATTCACAAAGTCTCTAGAGTACAAAGACTCTCCTTACTGAAACATGACCTCTACTGGTTACAGTAGTATGAGCCCAATATGAGACTCATACATTATAGGCATGTACAAAGGCGTTCGCTAAAACCTCTCAAGCCTTCCCTAGAGTACAGAAACTCTCTGACTCTCTCTGGCTCTGTCTCGATGCTTCCTTTGCTTCTGTAGGTCAGCTCAAATTCTTCTCTCTATTCTCTACTCTTAGCTTTCTTAACTTGCTTTTCTCACTACTTACTTTGTCTTTGTCATTTCGTGGCTTTAAATCCAATCTATTTTCTAACTATTCATTCCCACTTCCTAGATTTCTAGTTCCCCTGCCTCTATCCATTTGAATTCCTCTGTTCTGCATCATCATCACTACGTAATGCCTCACAAGGAGGTGGCCACCTGGTCCATAACGAACTAAGTGCCAGTTCTCTTGGAAATGTTTGAATGGCTGTTATTTCAATTTTCTCCTAGATTGCCCATGAATCATGAATTTTTGCTAGCTCATCGTCCATGCTGGACTTCAAATCCCATGTGATCTTGCCCTATAACCTTGAAAAATTTGTTCATTCATCAAGATGCGTCTCCACCCATTGATCAGGGGCTCCCAAATCCTACAGTTGTCATGCATATCGGGCGGTTAAGTAGCTCGATGTTTACCCGTCCAATGTGCACAATTTTCTCTCTCTTCCACTTGGCCCGTGTCACTCACTGTGTGGCATCGGGTGGGACTTGGTTGAAACCAATTACCTCTTGGAAGCCTTTCCGATATCTTCCTAGTTTTGTGGACTCTAGCTCTGATGAAATTGGCCCGATATCTGTTACATTTTATAACTTTTTGGGTCTGGGTCACTCGGGGCTTTTCCTTCTTTGAGGGGTTTTCCCGGCAATATGCATTTAGTGACTTGTCACTAATCGCATATCAAAAACCTCGTCTGTTTCTCGAAAAGACCTCCGGTTTTGCCAATTCATGACAGTGTGCATTACCATGGGCCAATGGTCTCCACGCTTGACCGAGGGTCCTTGTTGCTCTATGATGTTCACAAATTACAATTGTTTCAAGGATATTTCTGATAAGCTTGATCTCTGTAAGACTTGAAACTTTGGTATGAATTTTACAGAGTTCATGAAAACTTAGAGAGTTTTTTAGGATCCAATTTGGATCAGTGCAAGAGCATGAGAGAGCGAATAGAGAGAGTGATCCAAATCTAAAATAACAAAAGGTTAAATTGACAAAATCTAAACCAGCAAAAGATGTGAATTGATCCTCAAAAGCCTTTTTATCATTGAGGTCTCTATTTTCTTCATTTTCCTTCAATTTTCCTCTCATGAAAACCTATTACCTTTCACCTTTATTTTTGCTTATTTATCACTATTTCATAAATAAAATTCCATCTAATGCCACTCTTCCTTTGTCAATTCCTTTGTCAATTTACATAGGCATTTAGTAAGCACCAATGATCCCTATCACTATGTTTTTTTCCAACATTCAGCTTGGAATGCATGTCTTGTAAACATGGATATTATTTTCATTTATTTATATAGTAAATCAACTAGGGGGTATTAAAAACCCCTCCACCTTCGAGGAACACCCTCCTCTATTTTCAATGAAACTTATAAACCAATATAGACATGCCTCCTATGGAGCTTCATAACATAGCTCAATGTGGTATCTACAACATAGATATGCATATATATATATATATATATATATATATATATATAGAGAGAGAGAGAGAGAGAGAGAGAGATACACACACACACACACATAACCAAACACAACATCAAAATGTATATCAAAATACATCCACTCAACCGACCAAAAGAGAAGGATACATAGGCTACATCTGATAATCCATCTCCCATGTAGCTTCATCAAGCCCAAACTGATTCCAATCCACTTTAACTTGCTTTATTTCTCAATTCCAAAGCATGAGCATATTCCATTAAAAAATGCACTGAGGTTCTTGCTAGAATTCTCCTTCTCGTTCCACCTACAATATAGATAAGACAATCACATGATCACCATATTTGACATAATTATTAAATAATGACATATGTAAAACATCATGGAATTTCACTATTGAACACGGTCTAGGTCAGTAGGCTGGTAGGGTACTATTCCAATCCTCTCAAGAATCTTGAAAGTCCCATAATAACGAGGTGCAAGTTCAGCACATGATCGAATAATGAAGGATCTCTTCTTGGGATTTTTCCTTAAGTACACCTATTCCCCAACCTGAAACTCCTTAAACACCTTGTTTTGATATGCATAACTCTTATTCCTATCCTATACTAGCTTTAAATTATTCTTGATAACGTACTTTTCATGTTACATCTCAACCAACATGTTTGGTCTAATCATTATCATGTTTAGTGGATCACTCAAACTAATAGGAGTATTACAACTCCACCAATAGAGTACCTCAAAAGGACTAATCCTCAAATATTCATGATACCCATTGCTGTAAGTAAATTCCACCAGTGGAAGATACTCTTCCCACTTTCGCTTCTCATGGATAACAAATATTCTCAAAATGTCCTCTAGAATCTTGTTGAACCTCTATGTTTATCCATCTCTCAATGGATTATAAGTTCTACTTAAGGCCAAATTTGTATTGAGACCTACAAATAAATATTTCCAAAACCTATAAGTGAACTTAGCATCTCTGTCTGACATAATAATCTGAGCGATACCATGCAATCTCACTATCTCCCAGATAGAGACCTGTGCTACCTCACTAGCTGAATCCATATACTTCACTCAAATGAAGTGAACTACCTTTTTCAATAGGTCCATGAAAACCATAGTAAAATCATGTTGTCTATATGTCCTCGACAAACATGTAATGAAGTCCATGGAAATTACCTCCAATTTCCACTCTCAAATCAAAATCATCTATAATAAACGACTGGGATTCTTACATTATGTTTTTATCTATTGACAATCCAAACATCTCACAACAAACTCTACCACCTCTTTCTTGGAATTTATCCAATGGTAGAAATTATTCACTATTTTCAATGTCTTCTGATATCTTGTGTGACCTCAATATGAGTTAAAACTAAATTCCCTCAATATAAGCTTCTTGATCTCACTTTTGTTTGACACATAGATCTTTTCATTAAATCTAACCAAAAAATATGTCGTGAGATGATAGTCGACATCCTGTTCACGTGTACCCTCCTACTCTAGCTTTTGCTTCAGTTGTTGGTACTTATCATCCTATTGTCCTACCTGTAACATCTGATCCCATAAATCTATCTGAGATGAACTCATATATACTATTTGATTTACCTACACTCTTCTGTTAAGAGCATCTACAACCTTATTCTTTTTTCTCTTAATGTACCTTATATAGATGTCAAACTCACTCATTGTAGCCAACCACCTAGGTTTCCTAGAATTTAGATTCAGTTCATCAAACAAGTATGTCAACCCATTGTGATCCCTCATCAATATGAAACTCCTCCAAAGAAGATAATGTCTCCACATCTTCAATCCATGGATGATAACTCCCAATTCAAGATTGTGCAACATATAATTCTCCTTGCACTCATTTGGTTTCCTTCCCTCATAGCATACTAAATATCATTTCTACATGAGAAACCCATGAAGCCCTCCCTTATAAGCATCTATGCATACCAAAAACGCTTTATCTTGATCTGCAATCTTTAGAACTCGAACATTCATAAGGAATTGTTGCACACACTTAAAACACATTGCACATTCCTCTCCATTTAGATTTCTTTACTTTTCGCTGCAATGATGTAATAAGATAGGAAATCGATAAGAAGTTTCTAGTGAACCACCTATAGTACATGCTAACCGCATAAGATATCTAACGTCATCCGCATTCCTAGGAGTTTCCCATTCTATGGTAGCTCTGATCGTTTCTAGATCCACTACTATACCTTCTGTTGAAGCCACATGCCCTAAGTAACAAAATTTTTTCTCAGAGAAACTACATCTTCTAAGTTTGAAATACAATTGATGCTCTTTGAGTAGTATTAACACTATTGTTAAGTGTTTGACACATTCTTCCTCATTCTTAGAAGATATCAATATGTCATTAAAGATTATAATCCAAAACTTGTCTAGATACGGATGCAACACACTATTCATAAGACACATGAAATTAGTTGGAGAATTAACCAAACTAAAAGGAACCACAACAAAATCAGAATGCCCATACCTGGTACAAAAAATAGTCTCATAGCTATTCTCTTCTATGATGTGTACCTGATAATATCCTTATCTCAAATCGATCTTTGAGAACATTGGTGTTGTTGGAAAGTTGGCATTGTCTATATGGCTATTGGTTATGAGAAATTTTTCATTGATGTCAACCATATTGGCATGGAATTTAGGATTCTAGGAGTAATCCTATTGTAGTTGCAGGCTTCTAGTAGAGAATCATCATAGTACCAGTCTTATTAGAAAATCCATAAAATGATAACTATGGTGATAGGGAGTTTAGGAGGAATACCTTGTTTGTTTCACTGCTATGTAAGGAATCATCATAGTAGTAGGATTGATAGATGAGAAATAAAGAAATTACTAAGGTGGTTGGGAGTTTACGATTCCTAGACATAAGAAGAAGATTCAACGAGTAAAGAATGATAAAGAGTTTACAACCATTTTATATGTAGCACATGGGCTCAAAGCCTACATCGGACCTTGATGAGCCTCATCATTCGGAAAATATATGAACCTTAATTCACCTCCTAGCTCATTCGAATCTACTCTTCTTGCAATGTATTACATGTTTTGATTATATTTTGTTTAATGAGATGAGTTAAAGTGATATATTTTGCCTAGTTGACTAATGTCCATTGAATGCAGGTTTTGAAGAGAAAATTTGGGAATTTTGGCAAGATTAAGTGCTGAAACTTGAATGGGACAAGGAAGGGAGATTGTAGGAGGTAAATCCTCCTCATTTACTCCTCCCTCATTCGAATATTCCCCCATTAATCACACCAACTCCGAGAAGAAGCAGCCAAGTCATGAAGATAAAAAGGCAGTTGAGCAAGTTGTAAAAGAGTTAGTTCATCTCGATTTGGGAACCAAGCCTTCATAGATTTAAGGAAGTCATTGGGGATTCCGTTGTATACATAAAAAGGCCTAGAACCTCATTAGGATTCAAATTTTTGTTGTAAAAAAACTAGTTGTTTTTAAGCTCCGGACATGTGGAAGACATCACTACGTAATTTTTTGTGTTGATAATGACAATGAAATTTTTCGCGATCCATTAATGAGTTAACTCAGAGGGCTGAAGATATTGGGTTAGGGCTCAACCCTAACAACAAAGGCTCCTATTCTTGTATCTGTATGCTTAGATTAGTTTCATAGATTCATGGTTAAATTGTTCTTAGAAGTATTTTATTGCATGTAGTGTAGATTTAATTAGTTTGTTTATTAGTTTGCTTCCATTTGTGATTTACTTCAGCAGTAGGTTAGAAGGCGTAAGAGGAGAACCAAAAATATTTCATTAGGTGTTTTGGCCTCACTTCTTTCTTCACGGATCATGATTGGAGAAAAGGATCCCTATGCAGCCCCAAAAAGACATAATTCTACTTTCTCATAGAATTTGGAGTTTCCTGTGCTTAAGCCAGCATTTGATCAGTGTGGAACTATAGCAATTAGCCATAATTTCTTCCATCTTCAGTCTTACAATATATCTCATCAATGGCTTCATCTTATTCTGCAAATTTTCTTCATGCATGAAGTAGACAACTAGCTCATTAAACTCTATTTCTCTACTCAATGAAATTCTTTTTGTTTACATGATTTTTGGGAAAATATTATTGTTTGATGCAGTGCAAGTGTTTCATAAGTAGAGAAATATTTCATAGCATGCAACATCCTTCCAACTTCATCCATCCATGATCATTCCTCACTTTTACTAAGACCCTCACCCACTTCATCATTCTTCAAGGGAATTTCTTCAAGCATGTTGAGCAAATCCAACCATCTCCCAACATTGCTTTTGAGTTCTGAGTGATCCTAGGAATTTTCTCACTCCTTTCCATCCACTAACCACCTTCGTTAACCCTTCAATCATCTTCAGCACTCATCGTTTTGCTCTTGGTTGTATCCTGTAGAAATACAGGGAATCCTATAGGTTTTTAGGACATCATGTAGGTTTTGTTGTAGTGGCCTCGTTTGAGGCTGAATTGAGGGAAAACATATAGGAAACCACATAAGGTCACCTAAAGGCCTCCCAAACCTTCCAACCATCCACCAACATCCCTAAGCCATCTGCCACATCACCAAAAGAGATTAGATTTCACTTGTTTTTCTAAAAAATATAAAAATAAAAAACAGATTTGTTGTATCTATTTACATGCACAGTATTAGAATGTTGATGCTTTGAATTTACATGCTTAAGATAGTTGAATCTAATCCATGTTAATCTATCATTCTTTCTAAAACATAGTCTCTTAGCAGTTAGGTAGGAATTGGTGTTTTTTAGCATTGGATTTCAGTATTTTTCCTTACTGCATTTTACAAGATTTCTCTTAGAGTAGATTTATCTTTCCCTCATTAGTAAGTAAGATTCTTCTAAATCCATAGTAGTCTGGCTTGAAAACCATAGTGGTCACTCACCAACTGAACAGTGAGAAAATGTAGAACCATCACTTTTACTTGTGTATACAACACTGTCACCTCCAAGTTTGTAAAGCTAGTAACGCTAGGAGTTGCAGCATTTTTGTTGCAATACTAGTGCTCATCACTTTCTGGCATTTTTCTAGGGAGGTGTCTGAGTAATATGTGAGTATATATTTCTTTCTTCCATTTCTTGTTTCTAATATTTTGATAGTAGTTTCATTTCTGCAAAAACAATTTAGTTTGCTTCCTTTTCCATTCTGCATTCTTTCCTTTCCTTTCCATTCTGCAAGTAAGATTGCAATCAAGCAATTAATTTTTCATTCAGTAAATATTTTTCATTAAGCCTACCATTTCAATTCTGCAATTACTTTCAAAGCTTAAATTAAGGAAATTTTTTCCAAATACACCCACTACATCAAACAACCAACCTTCCTTCTTCTTTGGTGGCTATGAACTGGACGAAACCTTAGGTGAGAAACTAAAAATATTTGAAGAACCTATAAGGGAAGATGAAGAAGAAGAACCCATTCCTACTGAACCAATCACTGAAAACAGAAATGATAGCGTAAATAGGGAAAGAGTTGAGGGTGCCTTCCCCATCAGGGAAACCAATGGGGATACCAAGATGAAAAATATAAGCCCCTGTTTACTTCCTCATTTCCATGCAATGACCTCAGAAGATCCAAACACTTTCTTATTTGAGTTTCTTGTCATATGTTGAACCTATGACTACAACAACGATCAACAGAAGTTGAAACTATTTCCATCCACTCTCAAGGATGCAACTTTGTGCTAGTTCATGGGTTTACTCAGAGATAGCATCACAACTTTGGCTCAGATGCAGAAAGACTTCAACAAAAAGTATTGAGACTACTGTAGGTATAAAGACACTAAAGAGGAAATTTTTAGGATGACCTTAGGTAATGATGAATCCCCATAATATTATGAAGAAAGATTCCATCTTAGCTATAAAAGGGCGAGGTGTACACTTGACCCTAAGTCACTAAAGCTAGTCCTTCTTAGAGGAATTGGGGAAGATCTTTTGGATACCCTAAACTTGTTAGTAGGAGGGGACATCTACCAGTTACACTATGAAGATACCAAGACTATCTTTAGAAACCATTCTAGGGTAGCTAGGAAAAAGGATAGTGGTGGTCGACCTATGGTGAGTCCTTCCTTTTCCAATTCATCCATAAAACCTAAAATTGGAAACATACTGGAGGATTTCAAGAGTGAGACGCTGCAAAACCTTGCCCTATAGATGGACACTATGTACATTAAGAGAAAATAGGAGGAAGCAGAGAGAGCATTAGCCATTTTCTACCCTAGATGCACCAGGAGGCACCGTAGGAATGAATGTCCATTGAATTCTATTGGAATCTACTCATTCTATGAAGAAAACCACTCCAGAGACAAGTTCCCTTCTTCACCTGGACTAAAATTTGTATATAAAGGAGTTGAAGGGGTATCTGAACATCTTTGCTACATAAACCAAAGGAGACCTCATGGGCCTAGGCCATACTAGTAGGTCATACAAAGGTCATCCTATGCATATTAAAACCCCATCCAGACCACATCCATAACTTCTTGGGCCCCCCCTACTCATCCTTCCTAGTCTACACCTCCTTCTTGGTCCTTTTCACCACAGTATCATTTCCACACAACCAACTAGTCATTTCAACCTTATACTCTGCCACAACCTAAGTGGAACGCACAGCCCTAGGGGTGGAGGTGGCCGTACAACAATTCTCTAGCTTTATTGCCTCTCCACCTTTACTCAACCACATTTGTTACAATATACTCCACCTAAAGAATCCCAGATAACTGCCCAACGAAATTCGAACCCAAAGAACAGATAGGCACAACAAGTATACAATGGAGAGAGATCTGATCCAGCTTATGTTGTGGAAATTTAGGAAATCAACATAAGATCTAGGAGAGTAGTCCCAGACAACCAACCTCTACCTCCACCTAGGGAGGTTGAGGAATAAAGAGAGGAAATCATGCTTAAAGTAAATCCACCTACCTTTCCTGAGAGATTAACCCAACCACTCCAGCCTATCCCAAAAGAGATAAACTTCTAGGAGAATTGAAAAACCTATGTCTCAAAATTCCACTTCTCCAATCTATTAAAGATGTACCTATTTACAACAAGTTGATTAAGGAGAATTCCTTCAAGCTTCCAAGGAGGTGGAGAAGTGATGCCCCTTCCATTAATGTCATTGGACAACCATCTGACTTAATGCTGGGGAAGTTAATTTGTCCAAATTATTTGGACCCTGGAATACCTATAGTATATGTGCACATCAACAGAACCATTTTCCCACACACTTTGATCCATCTTGGGGCTACCATTAATGTGATGACCAAGGACACCATGCTCAAGCTCAACCTCCAAGGTTGATTGAGAAAGACCACAATAGTTCTGCAACTTGCAAACCACTCCATAGTGACCCCTGAGGGGATTTTGGAGGATGTGATGGTCCCCGTTGACTCTTGGGAATACCCTTCATATATCCTAGTTCTCCAACCTTAGGCTAAACTTAATATTTACCCTCTCATCCTTGACAGGCCCTAGTTAACCACTGTCGATGCCTAGATTAGATGCAGGGCTAGAAATACGACCATCAAGAATGGGTATGTTAGTCATATACCCTCCTGCTCACCCATCTCTAGAACATGACTTACGTTTGTGGCTAGAAGAGGAGGAAGAAGATGAAGTTTATCCCTTCAAAATCTATACCTTAGAAACAATCATGGGAGTGGGATAGCAGGATGAAGATGATTTTATTGAACACACACTCCAAAATCCAACACCATAGAATTCGGGCCTGAGAGAGCTTGGAAAATGAACCCATCTGTCTCTGTTCACCAAGAATAAAAGTTGTGCAACCTGCTAGAGGAACATCTTGATGCCTTTGCTTGAATTTATGAAGAAATGAAGGGAGCACACCCCTCAGTGTGTACTCACCACATTTATATCAAAGAAGGTTGCAAGTAGTTTGACAACCCCAAAGAAAAATGAATCCAACTATTAAAAATATAGTAAAATAAGAACTGCAAATGCTACTAGATGGAGGATTCATTTATCCTATCTCAGACACTAAGTAGGTCTCTTCTTTGGTGTTCGTTCCAAAGAAAAATGGTAGGTGGAGGATTTGTTTCGATTATAGGAAGTTAAACAAAGCCACAAAGAAGGAGCATTTCCCTCTACCTTTCATCGACCAAGTGCTAAATCGTTTGGAATGGAAAAGGTTTTTTCTCTTTCCTAGATGGATTTAGCAGGTACAATCAAGTCCAAATGAGCCTAAAAGACTGGGATAAAATCACCTACATTTGTCCTTGGGGTACTTTTCCTATAGGGTCCTTCCTTTTGGCTTATGCAATGCTCCTACCACTTTCCAAAGAGAAGTCCTAAGTATCTTTTCGAAGTTAGTCCATGATGCGGTAGAGATTCATATGGATCATTTTACACCTTATGGATGCATCCAAGAAGCTCTATCCAACTTATGTAAGGTGTTGCACAAATGAATTGAAATGAACCTGTCTCTTCGTCCCAAAAAATGTGAATTCTTAATGACTACAGGGATTGTTCTAGATCATTCAATATCCCTACAAGGACTACAGGTGGACCCAAACAAAATAGATATCATCCAATGGGTCCCACCTCCACAAAAGCAGAGAGATGTCAAAATTTTCCTAGGGTTAGATGCACACTACCAAAGGTGTTAGTGTCAGTCTTTGAAACCTTCCACCAATGATCAAATATGATCTTACAAAGTGGTCTTAGGGTGTCAAAGTCAAATTTTATTATTTCAGTGAGTCTTCAAGTAAAATTTGGTCACTAGGTATTAGGTCTCGGATTTGTTTTCACTCTTGCCAAAACTTTCCAAATGTCGGTCCATGTCACCATTCAGCTGAGTGTACCATCATTCAAAGAGTTGTCATCATCATTTCAGGTTCCAATGGGTCATTTTCAACCTTGTTCATGCTTCAGTTGTACTTGGGTAAGGCTCATTTACCTTTCCTAAGGTAGATCTAGGCACTAACATAGTGGCGACCATACTAGGGAACGCACTTTTATGTTCCTCAGCAAAATGTAATCAAGTTCAGATCTAATTGTTGAAGATGAACAACAATCAGACACAACAAGGCTGAAATCATTCACCTGACGACTCCAAATCAGTTTCAAGATCAGATCCAAGAACTCCACTGGAGGATGAACTCGACCAGTAGAAACATGAGAGGACGATATGGAAAGATCAAGTATTCAAGTTGGAATTTCATCCAAGACATTATGTTCTTTGTTATGAATTACTTCTTCTCTTTTCCTGAGATTGTCAAGAAGGTTTTACAAAGTATATTGTGTTTGAGAAAAGATCCAAGACCTGCATTTGATTCTTTCCCTTTGAAGATTGTGAAATATTAGCATGCCTTTGATCTTGATCAAGACCTTTCTTCTAAATTTTGTGATGACCATATTCAAACTAATGAGACTAAAGAGACCAAGACTGATTCTACAGCTTCTGTACATACCCCACTACCTTGTAAAATTCCAGATAGATACAAGCCTCTGATTTTACCTCCTATATCCCATGCTTTCCCTAAAAATCATTACCTCTATCTACCAAGATTTGATGGTGACTGTGACGACATTACTGTTGAGAGACATGTATTGAATTTTGAGTCTTTTCTTGACCTTTCTGAAGTTGATGAAGAGGATGTCAGTATTAGGCTTTTTTCTCTTTCTTTGCAAGGAAAAGTCAAGAGTTGGTTCAAAACCCTGCCTGATGCGAGCATCTCAGATTTCCAGCAGTTCGTCAAAGTTTTCCTCGACAGGTAGGTGGTCAGACAACACCCTTTCTTGATTCTAGAAGAGTAAAACTAGATGAAAAGATAGCCAAGGGAGATGGTGCAACAATTTTCTGCCAAGTTTAACCATGTCTATTTTTCGATGCCGGTTAATATAAAGCCTCCTACTGGATCCACTCTCTTGCACTACATGGAAGTCGTTGATCCGGAAATGGAGTTTCATCTGAGAGAAAGGAACCTTGCAACACTTGAGGAGACGAAAAACAATGTAGTATATGTAGAGGCTAATTCGCTGATCAGAAGGGCAAAGTTGAAGGAAGAAGAGATGAAGAACATAGACCCAGAGGAATTGATATCTTTAGAGGTAAAGCTCGACCTTTTGGTAAGTGGAGTGGAAGAGATGATGTATAAGATCACTACAACAAATGAGTATGATGTTCAAGACCATGGCTCACTGATTGAAGAGGAACAAGTTGTTGATCCAAAACATTTTCTTTCCTATCCTAGTTGTCATAGACCTAATAATGATCTTTTTATAGATCATCTGGGAGAAGAGAGATATATTGATCTGACATGTATGCTTGATGATGTGTTTTATACTGATGATTTGCCTAAGTTTGATCAGTATGATGATGATGATTATGTTCTCCAAATGGAAGCTAGTCTTGCAGACAAATCAACAGCTAGTTTGTGGGGGGAGGAAGTTCACTTTCATCTTGAATACAGTGATCAGCCATTGTATATCAGGTATGGAAATGAGGAGGAAAGTGCATAAAATTTTGAAGTAAGTGAAGGATCTTTGCCTTTTTGTTTTGCTTCGTTTCAAATCATCAGAGACAACTTTCATGCAATCAGAAATCAACCGTCGATAAGTTTCGATCTTGACCATCTTGAGGGCAATGAAATCCTTGTTCAAGACTTGTCATATCCATATTTGTAACCCCTGAATGCCATTGAATGTCAGGTTGCAAATGAAGACTTGGAAGCTGGCACATATGATCAAATGATGCAAGATGATTCCGTACCATTCTGTTTTGAATCATTTCAGTTTTTGAAGGGAAATTTGCATAGTATATCTTCAAATGAGCAACTTTTAGGAAATCATGCAATCTCATTAGAATCAATAGAAAATGGGTTACAACAGTCTTTTCAAGTTTTTCATAATCCAATAGCTAATGTGTTGGATGATGTTTGCAGTCAAAGTCCTTCTCTAGTAGCTAACTGTGAGATTGAAATAAGAAATGATACAAACATGATCTGGTAGTTGGTTTATTTGTCATTTTCAGCATGAGTCTCATCACAAAGCTTAGATGAAAGTTTGCATTCATGGTACGAGGAGAAGAAAAGTAATCCATTGGATCAGCTAACTCCTAGTGTGCATGAATTTAAAGATCCTTATGTAGTGTTTTTGGAGTCAAATAGAGAATCCATATTATTCAACGCATCTGTTTACAAGTTTTCATGGGAGTTTCCTTTCAGTTGTTCTTGTAGGATGTAAAAGTGAAATAATGAAGAAAAATAGAAACTCAACAGCCAAGACACAAAACTGAATAAGAAACTGAATTGGAATTAACAATGAATCTCCGCATTACATTTCATGTGCATTTCATAGCTTTATATCACCAACTATCGTTACATAACTAATTATTCGGTATAAAACTGACTATTTACATTTTACCTAAAATTACTAATTCGTTGTCAAACTAACAAACTCCACCTTGACAACAATTTTCCCATTCATCATCTTTCCTGCAAGCCAAGAGAAGCTAAACACCACCACATCTTCTCTACTGTAACTGGCTTTGTGAATATGTCTGCACAATTTTCTTGTGTATGGACCAATTCAAGAGATACTTTTCCGCCATCGATCATATGTCTCAGAAAATGATACCTTACATCAATGTGCTTGGTTCTTCTATGATAGGCAGGGTTTGTAGCCAAGTGAATAGCACTTTGAGTGTCACAAAGTACATTCACTTTCTCCTGCGTTCTTCCAATTTCATCGAGCAGACCCTTTAACCGGATTGCTCCTTTACTAGCATCTGAAGCAGCAATATATTCGGCTTCGACAGTGGACAATGCAACTATTTCTTGAAGCTTTGACATCCAACTAATTGCTCCACCTGCAAGAGTAAAGACATAACCTGTAGTAGATCTTCTTTTTTCCAAATCACCTGCATAGTTAGCTTCTACATATCCGCAGACTAATCCTTCACTACCGTTAAAGACGATGCAATGGTCACTTGTGCTTCTTAGATATCGAAGCACCCATTTCACTACTTGCCAATGTTCTTTACCTGGATTTGCCATGAACCTGCTGACAACTCCAACATTTTTTCTCTCTCTGTATATCTCCATGCCCAAGATATGTTTTGCTGCTCTAAGATCCTTGATATCAAACATCCTAGAGAGTTGAGCCTTTAACCTATTGATTTCTTCCATGCTTTTGCTTGCAATAAGCATACTGTCAACATACAAAGCTAAGATAATGAATATGCCATTGAAACTTTTGAAGTACACACAATGATCAAACTCACTTCTTATAAAGTTCTGGCCCACCATGAAGGAATCAAACTTCTTCTACCATTGTCTCGGAGACTGCCTCAGACCATACAATGATTTCCTGAGCTTGCAAACTAATCTTCTGCTGCGACCTCGTACAAAACCTTCCGGTTGTTCCATATATATCTCTTCGTTCAAATCACCATGTAGAAAAGTTGTTCTAACTCAAGATTAAGCAACGTAGTTAGTGCCAACACAGTACGTATAGAAACAAGTTTTACAACTGGAGAAAAAATCTCATGAAAGTCTATACCTTCAACCTGAGAATACCCTTTCGCTACCAGTCGTGCCTTATACCTTTCAATACTACCATCAACTTTCTGTTTCAGCTTGAAGACCCATTTACATCCAACAACACTTCTTCCTTTAGGAAGCTCTACAAGATCCCAGGTATTGTTCTTGGCTAAGGAGTCCATTTCTTCTTCCATAGCCATTTTCCATTTCTCGCTATCTGTATCGTCTACTGCTTCCTGATAACAAGAAGGTTCCCCACTTCAGTAATCAAAGCAAAAGATGAAGCAGAATCTTCATACCTTTTGGGAGTTTTCCTTTCCCTTGTAGACCTTCTCAGAGCGACTGGTTGTTGAACTGGTTCAGAAACTTGCACTGGTTCAGAAGCTTCAACGGCTTCCTTTGTGTCTTCAACACCTTTCTCTCCAAAAGTCTCTCCTTCCTTTCGACTGTCACCAAAAGGTCTAGCCTCCAACTGAACTTGTTGACTCGGCGATACCTATTCCTATTAAATTATTTCAACATTTGATTTTAACAAAGAGGATTCATCAAATGTTACATCTCTACTAATGACTATCTTTCGCAATGTAGGAACCCACAACCTATATCCTTTCACTACATAGTCATACCCAACAAAGACATAACATTTCGACTTTGGATCTAATTTTGAACGCTGATTTTTGGGAATAAGAGAATAAGCATCATAACCAAATATCCTCAAATGTGAATAGTCACAAGACTGACCTGTCCAAACTTCTTCAGGAATTTTACAATCAATTGCTACTGAAGGTGACCTGTTAACTAAATAACAAGCAGTAGATATTGCTTCTGCCCACAACTCTTTTTGCAAGTTAGCATTGCTGATCATGCTTTTGGCTCTTTCCATAAGAGTCTGATTCATACGCTCAGCAACACCATTTTGTTGAGGAGTATAAACAGTAGTTTTGTGTCTAACAATGCCCTCATCCTTACGATATTGTTCAAATTCAACAGAAATGAACTCACCACCATTTTCAGTTCTTAGACATTTAATAGATTTGCCTGTTCTTTTCTCTACCATTACTCTAAATTGTTTAAATACATTTAATACATCAGCTTTCCTTTTTATCATATAGATCCAAAATTTACGGGAGTAATCATCAATGAATGTTAAAAAATACAATGCACCTCCATATGACATAATAGGGCAAGGCCCCCACAGATCAGAATGAATGTAGTCTAAAACATCTTTACTATTATGATTTCCAACTTTAAATCTCTGTTTACACTGTTTTCCATACACACAATGTTTACAGAAATCTAAATTCAAGGATTTCAGACCTGGAAGAGATTTACGTTTCATCAGTATATGAAGACCTTTCTCGCTCATATGACCCAAACGCTGATGCCACAGATGAGTAACTGCTTCTTCCTTTTCTGACGCAACCGCTGCTTCACTGATCTGAGTACTTCATTATAACCTGTAAAGATTTCTGACCTTTTCTGCCTTCATAACCACAAGGGCTCCTTTAAAGACTTTTAAGATGCCATCCTGACCTGTAAACTTATAACCATCTGAATCCAACACTCCCAAAGAGATTAATTTTTTCTTCAAATCAGGTACATGTCTAACACTAGTTAATGTCCTAACTATGTTATCATACATCTTAATCCTGATATCTCCCATCCCAACAGTCTAACATGACACATTGTTACCCATAAACACAGAACTACCGTTTACATTTTCATACGAGGTAAACCAATTTCTATGTGGGCACATGTGATGCGAAGCACCAGATTCTAACAGCCAGCTATTAAAACTCTGAGAGACATTACATTCAGGTGAAGTTTCATCTATCATACATAATTCTTCAGCAGATAAAACTTCATCTATCATACCTGAATCGACCTGATTTGCTTCGTTCTCCAGGTTTTCGGATTCCTTCCGTGTCCAACAATCCTTCTTCAAGTGTCCAACTTTAGTGCAGTTCCAACATTTTGCCTTACACTTCTTGCCCTTCGATTTCGACCTGGAAGACCCCCTTAGTTTTTCTCCTCTTTCCTTTGAGCGTCCTTTAGCGACCATGGATTCTGATCCAACTGTTTTAGTGCTGGATTTCCTTCGTACTTCTTCAGACAGAAGAGCTCCCACGACTGATTCAAATTTCAAAGAATCAGCAGAGCTGAAGCTGATTGAAGTTACGAAGTGATCCCATGATTTAGGCAGAGAACACAGCAAGGTTATGGCTTTATCTTCTTCCTGTATCTTGACTTTCATATCTGTTAATTTACAAATTAGTGTATTAAAAACATTCAAATGTTCTGCAATGTTTGAACCTTCTTTCATTCGAAGACTGTATAACTGCCATTTCACATAAATTCTCTTGGTTAATGATTTTGTCATATAGAGGTTTTCAAGTTTTTCCCACAATCTTGACATCGTAGTCTCTTCAACAATGTTGAAGAGAACTTCATCCACTAGGCATAATCGGATGGTACTGAGAGCTCGGGCATCTAAGTCCTCCCAGTCTGAAGTAGTCATGGTTGTAGGTTTCTTAGTTACCCCATCCAATGCCTTCTGCAACCCTTGTTGCACAAGCAGATCCTTAACCTTCAATTTCCAAAGAGAAAAATTGCTTTTTCCCGTGAATTTCTCCACCTTGAATCTTGCATTTGACATCTTGGCCATTTTTCCTCCTTCCTAGGGTTTCAGTCTTTCTAGGGTTTTATATTTTTTTTTTTTTTTTTAAGTTTTCCTTCAACTAAAGAGTATATCTCCTTATTTCTCCAAATAGAAAGAACCCTAAGGAGTATATCTCCTTATTTCTCCAAATAGAAAAAACCCTAAGGAGTATATCTCCTTATTTCTCCAAATAGAAAGAACCCCTAAAATTTTTCTTTTCTTCAATAAAAAAACTGCCTTCTTTTCCTTCTATTTCACTCACACATTCCTTTTATTAAAAAAAAAAAATCTGAAACTATTGCTGAATACAAGCCCAGAATTTATTTAGCAATGGCTGAAAGGAAAAAATGATACCCGGTCTTTCACGCAGCTTTAATCAGCACAGTTCTTCTCTGGTACGTAACAGTGCCACAGTTCCGGCACCCTTTAGAACCTCCACGCAACAGCATGCAGGCAAGGAAATCAATGCAGCGGTCTTTCCTCACCCATCCTCAAGAAGGCAAATTACTGGCCTCACGCAGGCTCTCACGCAGTTGGTCTCCACGCTGACCTCGTCTCACGCAGCTTCTGCTAGTCTTTACGCAGGTTCTGAAACATGCAGGCCGGTTCTGGAACTCTAACCTCCTCTCACACAGCTTCTGCTGGTCTTTACATAGGTTCTGAAACGTGCAGGCCAGTTCTGGAACGCTAACCTCCTCTCACACAGCTTCTGCTGCTCTTTACGCAGGTTCTGAAACGTGTAGGTCGGTTCTGGACTCTCGTTGGATGCCTGACAGAGATAACTCTCACGGGATTTCCTTTTCTTCAACGTGCAGGCCGGTTCTGGACTCTCGCTGGATGCGGGTTCACTTTCTTTCACACTCAGGCTCTGATACCACTTGTAGGATGTAAAAGTGAAATAATGAAGAAAACAAGAAACTCAACAGCCAAGACACGAAACTGAATAAGAAACTGAATTGGAATTAACAATGAATCTCCGCATTACATTTCATGTGCATTTGATAGTTTTATATCACCAACTATTGTTACATAACTAATTATTCGGTATACAACTGTCTATTTACATTTTACCTAAAATTACTAATTCGTTGTCAAACTAACAGTTCTTTCTTGTTTTTCATAAGAAAGCACTTGCAGAGAATTAAAACAGCAACCATAATTCTTACTTGGTTGCATTGGTTATTTCATTTCACTTGATCAGGTGATGAACAGAACAACTAGAGTAGGTTTTATTGAATAAGCTCCATTTTGAGCATATTTTTAGTTTGTTAGTTGTGTTTTAGTATTGATTCAATTTCAAGTCAGTTTGTGTCTTTGAGTCATCAGTATTCATTTGTGTAATTTCAGCTTGAGTCTATTAACTCCATATTGCCCAATTGATAAGGCACTGGTCTACTCTCCCAAAGATCTATGTTTCTTGGTACCTCCAAGGAGTTACCATCCCCATTGGAGCCAATGTTAGTGTCAGCCTTTGAAACCTTCCACCAGTGATCAAATATGGTCTGACAAAGTGGTATTACGGTGTCTAAGTCAAATTTTGTCATTTCAGTGAGTCTTCAAGTAAAATTTGGTCACTAGGTATTATGTCTAGGATTTGTTTTCACTCCTTCCAAAACTTTCCAAGTGTCATTCCATGTCACCATTCAGCTGAGTGTACCATGATTAAGAGAGTTTTCATCATCATTTCAGGTTCCAATGGGTAATTTTACACCTTGTTCATGCTTCAGTTGTACTTGGGTAAGGCTCATTTCCCTCTCATAGGGTTTTGAAGGTAATTTCTCTTGGATGGTCAAATCATAAACAATATTGTATCTTGATGCTCATACAACTTCCCCTATCCTTAATGTGCCTTCTTAAGGACTTCCCATCACTGATATCCTTCAGATTCATCATTTTCCCACAAACCCTAGCTTCTTGCTACAACTTGACAATTTTCTAGGCTAGGCCTGTGTTTTGCCCTTTTGGACCTCTTCCGGTCACCCAATATTTGAAATTCCACTTTCCCTTACTTCCTGACATCCTTCCCTACTTCCCAAAATTTTCTCAAGATTTTAGAAGCCTCTTAGCCCCTTCATTAACCTTCATTTCTACAAATCGCATGTTCCACACATCAGGATAGATTTTACTCAAATGATGTTTCTGAGCAAGAAAAAATTAATTTGGAAAAAGTAAGAGAGGTTTTTGTCCATAAAAGTCCAAGGAAGAAAAAATCCTTCATTTTCTAAATAGGTGTCATGGTTTTAGAGAAATGTCAAAAATACAGTTGCCTCAGGAGAATTGATGCACTTCTGGAGTGACTTTGGGAAAATCAATATTTCTCCTAGATTAAATGTCCAAATGACTTGCTTGATGAGTCAAATGATATCTAGACAAAGAGAAATTTCCAATGAGCTATCATGAGCTCAATTTGAGTTTGAGAAAGTCCTTCAAAAGTTGACTGGAACAACACTCTGCATTTAGGCAGCCTCATTTTTCACATTTTGACCAGTCTTGGGAGATTTTACTTTTGACAGTAAAAATGACATCCAAATTGGAGAATTCAGGATGTTCTGGATGTTGGCATTTTGGCACACGTATGGCACTATGGTAGAGGTGTTGTGGAGATTGTTGGCGTTTTGGCACAAGTATGGCACTATGGTACAGGTGTTGTCCTTGATGGCAACTCACTTTGGTGACAGATCTCAGTTCAGATGCTCAAAATGAAGGAAATCTTGCATACACGGGTACACCTTGCATAAGATGCGTATACACGCGGTTTATACGTTCATAAGTCGCGTATGCGTATACACGCACTTTTATGCACATAAAAGCGCGTACATGGTGGGAAACTTACTTTTGGTCCGTGGTTGTTAGTCCTTGGAATTCGAACCCATGATTGTGGACCATTGTATCTTGTCAGAAGAGTTGACCCCAGGTTTTGGGCCCTCGGTATTGTTTATTATGGTTTTGGCCTGTGGTATTGTGCAAGGCCTATAACTATAAAAGAGGAAGGAGATCATGTGGCAAGGCATCATCTAATTTATTGAATATATGATATCGTGCTAGATCTGGAATAGGTGTGATTGGGTTATGGTGCAGATCTAGATCTGAAAAGGAGGAACCTAAGCGCAAGAAGGATAAGGGCTATTGATGGATCAAAATCTCAATGCTTGAACATTGGTATCTCTGTATAATTTTGATCTATTTGGCGCTCTCTTGATCTATAAATCTGGGTTAACTAATATCTGAATACTTAAAAGAATAAATTATCCTTTATAGATCTATACGCAGGTTCAGTGAATTGCAGGTGCGTATACACGCCTTTTCTGTGAATGAAAGGAGCGTATACGCATGTTGGTTGTGGTACAGACGCGTATACTCGCAGGTTGATGAAAAGTGAAGTAGTGTATATATCTTGATTTATGTTCTAGCTGCCTCTGTTTTATTACTACAGTGCTCCGGGTTCAGAATTGGTGTTTGATTACAGTTACTGTGTTCTGGGTACAATGGTCAGAGAAGTGCTTATTTGTTTCGGATTTTGATTGATGAAAAGGAGTTTTGGGTTATGCAGAAATTCTTGATGTTTTATTAATGTTACTTGTGGATCCAGTTTGAAAATTAATGAAATGAGGTCCCTGAAAGCAAAGAGAAGGTTGCAGCCTTCTGCAGGTAGGAGCCCGCGTACTAATATCTCAAGCTAGTACAAGAACTAAGGGGGTTGGAGCTCCCTTCCAAGAAAGCTGAAAAACGAGAGAGAGTTGTAGCTCTCTACGAGTTGCAGCCTGCGTACTAGTAAAGTCTGCTCTAGTAAAAGACATTGTAAAGAGAAGTTTCTAATTAATAGAAGATAGAGAGGAATTGCAGCAGGAGATTTTCACCCACATTGGGTTTCCTCCTTATATGTTGTGTTCTTGTGTGTGACTGTCTTCTGCTCTGTTTCACTGTTTCTGGTACTTTTTATGTGCATCTGAATCACAGATTAATAACTGCCATCTGAAAGATAATTCAAATTATAAGTCTGCTTTATATACGCGAGTTTCTTTATCTGTAGTTGCGTATATATGTTGTTCTTATTAACTGAAGTAGCGTATATCATCTGGAATTTAAAAAGGAAATAATTGGCTTGATAATACTGATTCACCCCCCCTCTCAGTATTATTTCCAACAATTGGTATCAGAGTAGGTCCTTCAGAGAAGCTTGATCGCTTGAAGGAAGATCATTCATCATGAGAAACTACGAGAGGGAAGCATCAATTAGGCCACCAATTTTTGATGGGACAAACATCAATTATTGGAAGGTAAGAGTTACTGCCTATCTTCAATCTCTTGGTACAGAAGTTTGGGATATCATAGATACGGGCTACACTTTTCCTTCAGCTACTCCTACAGATCCGGCCGAGAAGAAGAAATATGAAACAAATGCTAAAGCAGTCAATACCCTGTTGGGATGCTTATGTCAAATAGAATTCCTGAAGGTTATTCAATATAAATCTGCAAAAGAAATATGGGACAAGATTGTCTTGAGCTACGAAGGAGATGAACAGGTAAAGCGTGCTAAACTTCAAACCCTCAGGATTCAGTATGAGAATCTCAGAATGTATAATGATGAAAGTGTGGCTAACTATTTCCTTCGGGTAGACGAGATTGTTAATTGCATGAAAAACTTGGGTGAAGAAATAAAAGAGGCTATTGTGGTTGAAAAAGTTCTAAGATCATTGTCCCCCAAGTTTGAATCTAAAGTATCTGCAATAGAAGAAAAGGAAAATCTACGAACTCTTACTATGTCTCAGCTACACGGAATTCTAACTGCTTATGAAATGAGAAAAGGAGGTCCTTCAGACAGGAGAGAAGCTGCTTTCAAGGCTTCAGGCCAAGGAGACTACTATGAAGAAAGTCACGTGCCAGAAGAAGAAGAAGAATCAAATTTTGTCAGAAATCTTCAACGGGGTACTGGAAGGTTCATAGGTAAGTTACCTTTTAAATGTTTTGCTTGTGGAAGAGTAGGTCATTATGCTGCCAAATGTCCTCATAAGGATAAGATTGACAAATGAAAGGAATCTGCTAAATGGAACAAGAAACAGAGTGCAAATAAGAAAAGCTACTACACTGATGAAGACAGTGATGGTCTATCAAATAGTGATGAAGATGAACGAGGTAATGACTATAAACTTTTAATGGCCTGTGAAGATGATGATTACATGGATGCTATAGATGTGGATAGCTTTTATGAAGAAATCTCTAGACTCAAGACATGTATAGAAGAAAAGAATATGATCATTGATACTTTACAATTTCAAATAGATGAAAAAGAAAAATATCTTGAAAAGTTAGAAGGTGAAATTGTTGGCTTTAGGAAAGAGATTGAGAAAACAAAGGTTATTAATCTTAATTTTGTCAAAGGATCTGAAACTCTGGATGAGATCATCCATGTACAGCATTATCCACTAAACAAGATAGGTCTGGGGTATAATGGAGAAGCTTCTCAAGCATCCACCTCAAGAAGTTATCTTGATGCAACAAGAAGGAATGAGAAAAATCACAATGAAGATCACCAGGTAAAGCAGGGATGAACTACATCAAGAACAAACAAAGACTATCAGGGGCAATATGTCTTAAGGGTGAACAAAAGCTACAACCAGCCACAGGTAAAATCCTCTCAATTTGCTTCAAGAATGGATGACAATAGAAATTACAATCATTTGGCCGATAGATTTGATAACCGCAGAAGTTTCTTCAGTGGACAATGTTTCTCTTGCCATAACTTTGGTCACAAAGCAGCTCAATGTGTTGCATATAAAACAATCATGACTAGAGAAGCTCAAAATCAAAGAAGTATGACTGGGATTACAAAAAGGACCTATAACAACTTTTCGGCTCTTGAAAATGAAGTTGAATGTTCTATTTGCAATAAATTTGGTCATGAAGATTCTGAATGCAGGTGCAGGTTTCAGCAGAAAAAGGAACAAGCCTCAAACACTAGAACTTGGAGAATAAAGGAACCACAAACAGAAAGATGTGGGATAGCCTTTTATGCAGAGGGACAGGAAAATCTATGGTACATTGACAGTGGATGCTCGAAGCATATGACAGGTGATAAGGAAAAACTTGAATCATATTCTTCTTTAGAAAAGGGAAAGAAAGTTTCTTTTGGAAATGATACTCCTGCAGCTATAAAAGGGAAAGGCACTACTCAGTTGAAAGAAAAAGTCAAAGCTGGAAATGTTTTGTATGTTGATGGATTGAAGCATAATCTTCTGAGTGTCAGCGAGATGTGTGATCAAGGAACCGAGGTAATATTTATATCAAATGGATGTCGTGTTCGTGATCTTGATACAAGTGAAACAGTGATCAAAGGTAGAAGAACTCCAAATAATCTATACATATTTGAAGAAGGACAACAACAATGCTACTTGAGCAAGGATGATGAACACTGGTTATGGCATCGGAGGTTGGGGCATCTAAGATTTTCACAAATAAGGAAAGCATGCAAATACCAGGCAGTTCGTGGTCTTCCAGATATCAAAATTCCAGACAACACCATATGCAAATCATGTCAGTTTGGAAAGAAAACCAGAACTAACTTTCCGGAGAAGGATCAGCTAGCATGCCTCTTGAGCTAGTCCATACAGATGTATGTGGTCCATTTAGGAAAAGGACACCTCGAGGAGAAGAGTACTTGATATTATTCATGACGATTTCTCCAGGTTTGTTTGGTTAGGATTTATGAAGCACAAAGACGAAGCATTCAAAAAATTAAAATCCTTCAAAGCCTTGGTTGAAAATGAATCAGGTTACAAAATTAAGTGCCTCAGGTCCGACAGAGGTGGGGAGTTTACCTCAAATGATTTTTTCGATTTCTATGAAGAACATGGGATAAGAAGAGAATTCTCTACAGCTAGAACTCCTCAGCAAAAGGGAGTGGTGGAAAGGATGAACAGAACAGTCCAACAAATGGCTCGTGCTATGCTTGATGAGTCTAGAACTCCCGCAAATTTCTAGGGTGAAGCTACATATGATGCGGTTGTTATTCTCAACAAAACAAATGTCCGGGTGAACAGAACTCAAACTCCTCATGAGCTCTGGTATGGTGAGACTCCTTCGGTAAGCATTTCAAAATCTTTGGGAGAAAATGCTATATTAAGAATATTGATGAGCAACTTGGCAAACATGAACCTAGAGTAGATGAAGGCATTCTTCTTGGTTATTCTCCACATAGCAAAGCATATAAGTGCTACAATAAAATACTTGGAAGAATTGTTGACAACATTGATGTAGTGGTTGACAAAAAGGGATACATTCCTAGGCAAGTAAATCATGAAAATATCAAAGAAGATGAAGACTACCCTCAAAGATAGAATGATGAAGAAGAAGAACCTCAAGAAGCACCAGAGGAACATATAAGGATAGAAGAGAAGACTCCATCCAGGTACGTTCAGAAGAATCATCCAGAATCTCAGATTTTGGGACAGAAAGAAGCAGGTGTACAAACAAGAAGAACAATTGCAGAAGCTTCAAGCTATTTGGCATTACTCTCCTCCACTGAACCACAAAATGTAAAAGAGGCATGCAAAGATGAATGTTGGGTCAAAGCAATGGATGAAGAACTTGAGCAGATCGAAAAGAACAACACTTTGGAGTTGGTTCCTAGACCAAAGGATAAGAATGTTATAGGGACAAAATGGGTCTTCAAAAATAAGTTGAATGAAAATGGGGAAGTAATTAGAAACAAGGCAAGACTTGTTTGTAAAGGGTATGCGCAGCAAGAAGGAATAGATTTTGAGGAAACTTTTGCTCCTGTTGCAAGACTTGAGGCCATCCAAATGTTCCTTGCTCTCTCAAGCTTTCAAAAGTTCAAAGTATTTCAAATGGACGTGAAATCAGCCTTTCTGAATGGAGACTTAGAAGAAGAAGTATACATTGAGCAGCCAGATGGTTTCATTCTTGGAAATGATCCAAATCTTGTATGCAGACTGAAAAAGGCTCTCTATGGTCTCAAGCAAGCTCCAAGGGCTTGGTACTATCGGTTGGACAAATACCTTCATCAACAACGTTTTTCAAAAGGATCAACATATAGCAATCTCTATATAAAAATTGAAAATAACAAATTGCTAATAATTGTTGTGTATGTAGATGATATTATCTTTGGAAGCAATGAAGAATCTATGAGTCAAAGCTTTGCCTTGGTAATGCAGAAAGAATTCGAAATGTCCTTACTTGGAGAATTGACATATTTTCTTGGATTGCAAATCCAACAAAATGAAGGCGGTATTTTCTTGTCTCAAACCAAGTACCTCAAGCAGATCTTGAAGAAGTATGGCATGTAAGATTCGAAACCAGTATGTACCCCCATGGTTACAGGATGCAGCCTTAGTGCAAATGATGAATCGGCAGCAGTGCATCAACCAACCTATAGATCCATGATTGGGAGTTTGCTTTATTTGACAGGTACCTGACCAGATATTATGCATGCAGTGGGAATAGTTGGAAGGTTTTAGGCAAATCCAAAAGAAACTCATCTTCAGGCAGTAAAGAGAATCTTCAAGTACCTTCAAGGAACTCAAAACTATGGCTTATGGTATCCTAGAGATACAGATCTCACACTTCATGCTTACACAGATGCAGATCGGGCCGGAAGCATGGATGACAGGAAGAGCACAAGTGGTGGTGCATTCTTTATGGGTTCCAGATTAGTATCTTGGTTCAGCAAGAAACAGAGTTCGATTGCTTTATCTACAGCAGAAGCGGAATATGTGGCTGTTGCATCTTGTTGCACACAACTCCTTTGGATGATGCAAACCTTGCAGGATTTTCAAATCATGTGTACTCCACCTGTCTCTATCTTATGTGATAATACAAGTGCAATAACCATTTCAAAGAACCCAGTCATGCATTCAAAGACCAAGCACATACCGATCAAGTATCACTTTCTCCGGGAACAAGTGTTGGAACAAAAGGTCAAATTGGAGTATGTTCCTTCTAAGGAACAAGTTGCTGATATTCTCACCAAACCACTACCCAGGGAAACTTTTGAATATCTCAGACAGAAGCTGGGAGTCATTAATGCTTCAGCCTGTTGTTGAAGCTTGTGTGTTCCAAAGAAAAGTTGGTGTACGCGAGTTGGATGAGGGTAATCCACGTACATACGCCGATTTATGCAGGTGCAGTCGTGTATATGGAGTTCTGAAGAAAATCAGCAAGGGCAGACTCTGGTTGAAGAGTGTCTGATATGGTTCTGTCAGCGATCATCAGGCACAGGTTCAGGGGGAGCAGTTAATCTTCTAATAATGCATTTTTGGCATTAACTTAGAAGTTCTTGGTTTTAGTACTCAAGCTGTTTTGGTTCAGGTGGAACAACTGCAAAAAGGAGATCAGAAGGAGATCATGATTGCTGATATCTATAGTGATTGTCAGATGCTGCTGATAATTGTTATTGATGATTTGCATAGTCTTGATATTTCATCTCTATGTCATGTATACCTTCTTTTTTATTATGAAGGTCATGTAACGGCCTATTTTGGTTTCCCCACTATGCCTCGGATGATTAATGCAATTGGTTTTCATATGTGAATTTCTGATGAATCCCCACTTGGATGGGTTATGGTTGTATGTATTGAGTCTCTTGGTGATAGGAAGGTCTTTTTTGATGTATAAGTCATATTTCTTCATTGAAGAACACCTTTCTGTAGATCTTGCCTACAGTCAGGGGGAGCATGTTCAGCATAGTAGAGCAGAGATATCAGCATGTACTCAGGGGGAGCACAGCCCTTTGCCCTTGATGACAAAGGGGGAGAATGACTTTGAGGATCTTGGGGTTGCCATCAAGTCCAAAGGGGGAGATTGTTGGCATTTTGGCACACGTATGGCGCTATGGTACAGGTGTTGTGGAGATTGTTGGCATTTTCGCACAAGTATGGTGCTATGGTACAGGTGTTGTCCTTGATGGCAACTCACTTTGGTGACAGACCTCAGTTCAGATGCTCAAAATGAAGGAAATCTTGTATACACAGGTACACCTTGCATAAGACGCGTATACACGTGGTTTATACATTCATAAGTCGCGTATGCGTATACACGCACTTTTATGCACATAAAAGCGCAGTGCGTACATGGTGGGAAACTTACTTTTGGCCTGTGGTTGTTAGTCCTTCGAATTTGAACCCATGATTGTGGACCATTTTATCTCGTCAGAAGAGTTGACCCCAGGTTTTGGGCCCTTGGTATTGTTTATTATGGTTTTGGCCCGTGGTATTGTGCAAGGCTTATAACTATAAAAGAGGAAGGAGATCATGTGGCAAGGCATCATCTGATTTATTGAATATCTGATATCGTGCTAGATCTGGAATAGGTGTGATTGGGTTATGGTGCAGATCTAGATCTGAAAAGGAGCAACAAAAGCGCAAGAAGGATAAGGGCTATTTATGGATCAAAATCTCAAGGCTTGAACATTGGTATCTCTGTATAATTTTGATCTATTTGGCGCTCTCTTGATCTGTAAATCTGGGTTAACTAATATCTGAATACTTAAAAGAATAAATTATCCTTTATAGATCTATACGCAGGTTCAGTGAATTGCAGGTGCGTATACACACCTTTTCTGTGACTGAAAGGAGCGTATACACAGGTTGGTTGTGGTACAGTCGCATATACTCCCAGGTTGATGAACAGTGAAGTAGCGTATATATCTTGATTTATGTTCTAGCTGCCTCTGTTTTATTACTGTAGTGCTCTGGGTTCAGAATTGGTGTTTGGTTACAGTTACTGTGTTTTGGGTACAGTGGTCAGAGAAGTGCTTATTTGTTTCGGATTTTGATTGATGAAAAGGAGTTTTGGGTTATGCAGAAATTCTT
The DNA here is from genome assembly GCA_031772625.1 of Pinus tabuliformis. Classification (NCBI taxonomy): domain Eukaryota; kingdom Viridiplantae; phylum Streptophyta; class Pinopsida; order Pinales; family Pinaceae; genus Pinus; species Pinus tabuliformis. The sequence continues at coordinate 640,350,037 of CM062816.1, read as the reverse complement.
GATGTTTGATTAATGTTACTTGTGGATCCAGTTTGAAAATTAATGAAACGAGGTCCCTGAAAGCAAAGAGAAGGTTGCAACCTTCTGCAGGTAGGAGCCTGCGTACTAATATCTCAAGCTAGTACAACAACTAAGGGGGTTGGAGCTCCCTTCCAGGAAAGCTGGAAAACGAGAGAGTTGTAGCTCTCTGCGGGTTGCAGCCTGCGTACTGGTAAATTCTGCTGCAGTACAAGACATTGTAAAGAGAAGTTTCTAATTAAAGGAAGATAGAGACGAACTGTAGCAGGAGGTTTTCACCCACATTGGGTTTCCTCCTTATATCTTGTGTTCTTGTGTGTGACTGTCTTCTGCTTTGTTTCACTATTTCTGGTACTATTTATGTGCATCTGAATCACAGATTAATAACTGCCATCTGAAAGATAATTCAAATTATAAGTCTGCTTTATGTACGCGAGTTTCTTTATCTATAATTGCGTATATACACGGTTCTTATTAACTGAAGTAGCGTATATCATCTGGAATTTAAAAAGGAAATAATTGGCTTGATAATACTAATTCACCCCCCCTCTCAGTATTATTTCCAACACTGGAAAATAGGCTAAATCAGCTTTCGAAAGAGCTATCGCACGCCCAATTTGGACAATAGAAAGGCCTCCAAAAGTGGTCTTCAAACATGCATTATACATTAAATTGGTGTTGCGCAAGTTAGCGCAACTGTAGCAGGTTTCCAGTCCAAATTTGTTCAGGCGTTGCGCATTAAATTGGCATTCCGCACCTGTATGAAACACCTCAAAATTGCTATCAAAACAACTCGAAGTCTGTTTAATGCTTGTACCAAGTAATTTTACCATTCCTCCTTATTAAGAAAGAAGTGTGCTTGATTTCTTGAGTGTGTCTCGCATCATTTTGTAGCAAACCCTATCAACATTGAAAATTTCTCTCATAAACCCTAAATAAGATAAAACTACCTCTCATAAGCCACCAAGGGTGATTTGATTCTCTTCTCCTTCATTTACACTTAGTTTACCAATTCTTTTTACCAATTCATTTTCATGATCCATTAGTCATCAAGCTTCATTTCGCTAAACCCTGCTTTCTACATCAAACCCTAGCCCTAATACACTATTCACTTACCCTAATTCCCAATTCTTACTTTCCTGCTATTCCCCATTCCCTTATCAAAATCTATACCTTAACTCCCTCAAGTATTCACATCCCCATACATCTCACTTACCTTATAAAACAAATCTCTTCACACTCATCTTGTTATCACTACAAACCTTCATTTCACATCACGAGAAAAACCCATGGAGAGAGACATAGACTATGAGAGGGAGGAGGAAACTTTCAGTGACACTTCCAGAGAAGCACATGTGCCAAGAAAGCTACAAAAAGGGGAAACATCATCAAGAAGCAAATTATTAGTCTCATAGAGTTGCTTTCTTGTCCTCTTTCTATATCTTGTTTTAGACATCATTCTTGCTATGAGTTTTGTGAAATGGTGGACAAGGTAAAGTTTAATCATGAGCTTGCTCGGTTGTTTGTCACTGATCTGCATAATGGCCAAGTGAACCTTGCTGGTGTCTCCCTCACCTTTTCACCTAACACCATCTCAAAAGCGACAGGTATTCCAAATGTTGGTGAACAATGGAACAAAGGACAGTATGTTGACAGTATGATGAAGAGGCTCAAGGCTAAGTTGGAAAAGGCCTTAAGAAGAAAAAGGATCACGATAAAATCAAAATATTGGCTGAAACTTCATTAGCTCAAAGCACCTAACAAGGATCCCTCATGCCAAATTTCAAGAAATTGGAGAAAATTTTGTCATTTTTGAATTTTTGAACTGGAAAAATAGGTTTTTCCATTAGGTGGAGTTGCACTTTTGTTGGGGGCATCATCTTGCAAAATGGTTTATATATTTGGAGTCAACATGGAAAAATAAGAAAGCTCAAAAATAGTGGGGAATTTTGGACAATTTCTAGGTCTCCAAAAGGGCAATAAACACCCAAAAAGTGCCCTCTTTGCCACTTTTTTGCCACAGAGGAAGTAGTATTGGGAGAATCAATTTTTGGAGGGGCAAATGGACTCGAAATTCAGAAATTCAAGTTGTTCTAGAAAGCAGATTCAATAGGATTTCAAATGAGATACCCTTCACCTGATTTGTACTCCAGAAAGGATTCTAAAATTGGCCTAGAAAATGTGTTGCGCATTAAAATTTTGGCGCTGCGCATTAAATGGATTTTTCCAATTTTGCCTGATTTTCCAAATTTTTCCTAGTTTTCTTGGGTGATCACTTTTCCCTAATTTCTTGGTAAATGTAAGCATGGTAAATGATTAATTTGATGTAAATATGGTTGAAAATCACTTCATAAGCTAGATACATCAAGTTCCAAGTGGTTTTAAGCTGTAATGAGTTGGTTTCCTTGGTTTTAGAGGCAAGCTGTTCCACTACCTATATTCTTGTTATTAGTTTAGATATGGTTGAAACCACCCCTCTTCTCATGGATTCAACCTTGATAGCTAGCTTGAGTAGTTTCCTTGCCTATATCATGTACTTTTTGATTCATTTGTAAACGTTGGACTTCGGTAGAAGTGGTGGCACTCAGTAAACATTTGTATCAGTAGTTTGGTAAGGAATAAAAATAGGTTTCATAGCTATTTTTATCGAATTCTTATGACAGTGAGTTTATTTATTATTCCTTCTTTGTAATGAGTTTCTTCTAATTTTTTATATGTCTCCACATCTCTCTCTATTCTAAACTAAATGAATCAAGGTGAATAGACAAAATACACTAATTTACAGTGCTTTGTCTTGGGAATGCATTTAGTTCTCAATGTTTTCAATTGGTTGAAGAGGATTCATATTTTATTTATCACCCTCCTCAACTCCTCAACTATCTTAATCTACCATCTTAATCCTTTTCTAGTACATAAACACTTGTCTACCTCACCCCACAGAACATGACTGTATCCCTGAGTTTATTTTCTAGACCCAATCTGCCTTCTCCAATTGATCCAGCAACCAAAACCTAAAATCAAACTAGAAACATTAATCTACTATACCTAGGCTAAAACTAGCATTCATTTTAGTCATCTCAAGCCCTAGTTGCCAATATTCTAATGATCTGGCAACCAAAACCTAAAAACAAACTGGAAACCCTAATCTAGTATACCTAGGCTAAAATTAGCATTTATTTCAGTCATCTCAAACCCTAGTTTCCAATATTCTAATTGAGATTGACAAGTAGAGAGCCCTCTCCTGACCTAGTAGGGCTAGCTACTAGGTTAAACGTGGTTTGATATTACCCTATACCTACCTTCCTTCAGCCTGAGGTAGATCTAGGATCTAATAGGAGGTTTATAAAAGAATTTAGCAAGTTGGATTCTCCTTTATTTTGGTTGTTGGCCAAAGAATCTGAGTTTATATGGTCAAAAAGTTGTTAAGAGGCGTTGGGCACTGTTACACAGTAATTTGTCACCATTGGTCACCGTCCCTATCGCCCCGTTTCCATACATTGGAGGACGCATTTCGGGACCTGTGAGCAGTGACATAACCCAAAAACACTTGCATTATGTTCCCCTGAGTATGTACTTCATGTTCCCTGAAGACACCTTCTGCAAATTATCCCTGGAAAGTACTCTTTTTTCATTGGCGCAGGTCCACATTATCTTACCCGCGCCAATCACTGAGATCCTCAAAAGAGGGCACGACCATTGGCGCTCTGTCACAGAACAACACCCGCGCCAGCCCAGTTTGGAAATGATTTTTGACAAACGCACGCCCATCTTCTTTTTCCCTTCGGATCACGAGGTCTTTTGAGGGTAAAATCCATCTGATAGAGGTCTAGAGTCATCATCTATCCTTGACATCTATCCACAGTGGCTTTTCAGAGATAATGCCAATCCACAATGGGTGTCCTGGTTCATCGAATCTTTCTCCCTTCTCCATCTATAAATATCTGTCCTCATGCATTAGACAAGCTAGTTTTGAGTCTTTAGAGTTTTGGAGGAATGCTAGTTGTGGTTACGCTTGTTGTGAGTGATAGTGAAGCATAGAGAGGTTATGCTGCCGGAGAGGAGGTACATTGCAAGACACACATAGTTGCTCGCCCAGCCAGAGGAGAGGTTCAACGTCAGAACCTTGGTTGTAACTTTTCCTGTCTATTATCTATTAATGAACGACTGCTGTTATGGTTCCAATCTCATTGTCTATTATACTGATGTTTGATTTATTTCCTTTCTGACTGAAATATAGTTGTGCCTTGGTGGATTTTATGCTTGTATCTGTCTCTTCCTTTGCATGTGCAGGTGTCCGTTTGCAAGGATCGCAAGGATTGTGACCTGCCGGAGTGAGGGAGCGGGAATACCAACTCTGCTTCGACTATAGCGTTGGATTCCAGGTTGGTCTTCTTAATTCACCTTTAATGTACGACTAGGAACTTGCGTGGCAGCGTGAATCGATTGTGGCTAGTTTTGTTTTAAGCTAGTGGGATCACCTCTGTCCGTAGAGGGGATTTACCTATCCAACAATTTGGCGACTCCGCTGGGGAAAAGCTATTTGGAGTTTGTCTTGCATGTTAATTTTCTCTTGCTTGCCTGAGTGAATTCGCTTTCTGGGTCAGTTTTCTTTACTGTTTGATCCATTTGAACACTGTCGGCCCGACCTGGGGTCGTGTTATTTATTTTTTTAGCCGGCAAGCTTAGTTGGCGCGGTTTTTACTCTGACAGTCGCGCCAGTTGGCACATGTTGCCCAACAGCAACCCGCGCCAATCCTTTGGTAGCGCAAGTTGCAGGTTGACAGTCACGCCAGCCCTGTGAATTTTGCCTGTGTGTTGGTTGGAAGCTCTTTCAACTCAGATTTTTATCTTTTTATATCTCTTACAGCCTCTGGAAGTGTGTTGAACCTCTGTTTGACTGGTTTTGCCTTTATCCTTCAGTTGTTTGCTTATTTCTATTGATTTTCGTCCTAGCCCTAGAACATCTAGTGGCTTCGCGTGTCTAGCCTTCTGTGGGAAGTTTCGGTCTTTTGATTTTCCAGTCAACTTGTTGGTTGTGTTCTGCACCTATCTAGTGGTTTGTTAAAGCTTGGTCTTCTATGCTTTGAGTAATTCACTTCTAGCTTGTTGGATTTTACTTGATTTCATTTGAACTTAGATTACATGGTTCATTGAAAGTCTTTGTGTTTTTCCTTGCTTGCATAGTTCATTTTGGTGTTTCAGAATTGGTTCTATTTCATTGAGTAAACTTGGATTGTGTACATTTGTGAATATCTCTTAAGATTTGTTTAAATACATCATGCCATCTTAAAGGAAAGAAAAAAAAAAGATCTTTTGCATCATATTAGCTAGTGTTTATTGTTATTTGTTGCTATTAAAAAGAAAAAGAAAAATTTTCATTTCTTGTTATTAGCTGCATTAGGATCTTTGCTGTTTGTTGAGTGATCATTTCGTTTGTGTAAAGATCTCAACTCTCCTGTAGATAGAATTCATTGAATGAAATGGTACAGTTTTGGCATGTAGTTTGCATCTAAGAAGCTTTTGAGATATCACATACGGTAGGACCAAAAAACTGAAACATAATTGAAGATAAACTTTAAAATAAACTCAATGAACATAACAACGCGTTGGAACATAACGCAAACATTCTAGAGGTCTAGGTTAGAGACGTGTTCCGGCGTCTTTAAACCTGGTAGCTTACCGTTGAGTGGTTGGGTGATTCCTCCACGGTGAAATGATAGGTGCCAATACGGACTGAGCTCCCACGTACCGTCGTGTATATACGGGAGACCCCACTAGGCTATCATCCTTTATCCATAGGAAGCCGAGTCTGCCGCCTTACAAGCCGTAATGCACTGAACACAGAATTCGGGAAGATTGACTGCAGTACGAGAAGTCCTTGGTTTTCATCTAATTACCAAGGTGTATAAGCAGTTTTACGGATTGTTTGGTAAACCTTTTGCCTAGAGTCTCCAGAGTAGTCACTTTTGATCCTTTTCGGACTCCGTAAAAGAAAAGGTGCCTGTGAGCGTCTTGTCACTTCGTGCTCATTAAACATTCGAAGGAGACTAGAGTCATCTTTTGTCCTTTTCTCGACTCTTAAAACATGAAAAGGTCAAGTCATGTCTTTGCGTTTTAAAATTTATTTGGCTACGATAACATCTACCCAATTAGATTTTGTTTGCGTTAGCTTGAGTAGGATTCTTTCTCGCTCAATGGAATCCTTCCCTGAGTCCACTGGCCAAGGTGTTCCCCATGATGGAAACCCTAGTCCATTTCCTTCCGTTGGAAATGTCGGTGCTCAGTATATGGCAACTTTGTCTTTGCCTAGGTTAACCATCGGTTTGCCCGTATGGTTGTTTTCAACCTCGGTGGTCCTGAGTGTGATGACTCCTGTTCCACCGTCTACTCCACCTGAACAACATCATGTTGATTCCAAGGTGGACCCCTCCCCTTCTTCGCCTATTGTTGCATCCTCATCTTCTACTTCGCCTAGTGAAACTCTGGATTCAAGTAACCAGGTGGCTAAGAAGAAGAAGAAGAAGAAAACAAAGAAGAAGAAGCCTCATAAACCAGAGGTTAAAGGTATAACCCAAGTCGAGCCACCTTGTGCTCCTCCGCGGAAGGTCAAATTTCCTTGTAAGTTGTGCAAGGAAGACCACCTTCTCCGCGATTGTCCTGGCATTCCCAGGGTTTTAGAAGTATGGTCTCATGATCCGGACCGCCCTGCATCATCCTCTGTAGATCATAGCGATCTTACCTTATCACCTGGAAACGGTAAGGGAAAAGAGAAGATTCGAATCCCTTGTAAACTTTGTGAAGGAAATCATCCCCTTCACCTTTTTCCATTCATGGATAGAGCCTCTATTGTATTGGAAAGTCTTACAGCTCCCTCAACCCAACTTCCTACTGGTTATCAACGTCTTTCTGCAATTGCAGAACGTTCCCCTGCTGACAAAGAAATCAACCAAGATTCCTCTCTTGTCCAGCCTCCTCTTCCTGAATCTGGCTCTGCCAAGCCTGTTCCAGACCAACCATTGGTCGAAAAGAGTGTCGACTCCAGTTCACCTCCCGCCGACCACTCTATTTCGGAAGAGCATCATTCTCATGTTCTTCTCGTCTCCTCAGCTTCTCCTACATCTGAGAGTCCTACTGCGCTCTCTCCCGAGCAGGGGGGCAATCATACGATTCCCCCACCAAGTAGTTCAGTCGCTTCCTTCGACTGGAGACGTTTGACTACCTTCCGCCTCCCATCTCATGTGCCTTTTTGGGTCACGGTACATGCCTATGACAAGGCAATACCTGGCACTATTTTGGATGAGGATGCATCTGTTAGTCTTATGTCTGCCACTACTTGGCAAGCTTTGGGTTCCCCATGGCTTGTGCCCGTAGCATCGAATCTGACTGCTTTTGACGGAGGAACTAGCCAACCATTAGGGCTCCTTCCAAAGTTCCCAATTACTTTGGGAGGCAAGACCGTCTATGTAGACGTATGGGTTACCCAAGGTGCTTTGGACTTCAATCTTCTCCTTGGTCGTGACTATGTTTATGCCATGGGGGCCCTCATTTCTTCACTTTTCCGTGTGGTTTGCTTTCCACACAATGGAAGAATTGTGACTATCGATCAATTATCGTTCGTTCGTCCACGGGCCCCCCCTACGCAGTTGTCGTCCCCTTCTGGTTGTCATCCACCAGTTGCATCTACCCCATCGCAGGTCAGCTACGTGGCCACCTATCCCATGCCTGTATCGAGCGATGCCGCCGTCGTGCATAGTGTCCTGGGGGCATTATGTTCTGACTTCCGAGACGTTGACCTCCCACTGGGAGAGCCACTCTTGGAAGCCCCGACTTCCTATTCATTATGATGAAGTTCGGGTGGAGCCTAGTTCCTTTCCTATGTCAAGCTCCTTAAAAAATGAAACTAGGTCTACACAGAGCATAGTTCGTTTTCCTATGTCAAGCTCATTAAAAAATGAAACTAGGTGTCCGAGGATAGTTTTGATTTGTGTCGACCTCGTTAAAAAATGAAACAAGGGTTATGAGGATAGTTCTTTTACTACGTCAACCTCATTAAAAAATGAAACAACTCCCTTTCCAAATCGAGTCTTTTGATTAAGATCTCGTAAAATACAAGTCGAGTCTTTCACAGATCTCGAGAGTGAACCTTCACTCCATTTTCAATGGAGTGAAGCTTGGGGGGCATGTACCTCGATTTGCATTATCATGCTGGGGGCATGCAAACTTATAACAAGCATAGTTTTTCGTTTCAAGCTTGTGTAAACATGAAACCGAATCCAAGCAGAGTTCTTCATGGTTCAAGCTTGTGTAAAAATGAACCCATATCTGATTTACATCTCGTGACTGCTGCCTATCTGCTAAATTCTGCTAGATGAGCCTTGGTTGTTTCATTCCATCGCGACCATCTCTTTGGCCGATCATATGCTTTCACTTGGTTGTTTTTCCTTACCTGAGGAACCACAGCGATGAGTGGTTTTATTAGCCAGCCTCTTGACCATTACATGTTTTGAGTAGTTCCACCATTGCTAGAACCAATTGCTACCCTTTATACCACTCATTCCTCTAGGACGAGTCACCTTTAAGCTCTTTTCTGACTCGTAAAATATGAAAATATTTCCGAGTATTTTTCCCTTTTCGACTCGTTAAAGAGAATAAAAATGGAGGTCTGCTTTCAGCTCTTTTTCTGACCATTTAAAGAGGAAAAGATTGCCAAGTCGCTCCTCTTGACTCGTTAAACGTTAATAAGGGGCAGTCGTTTTAAGTTCTTTTTGTCGACCGTTAAAACATAAAAAGATTACCGGGTTTTTGTCGTTTCAAACTCGTTAATGGTTATGAAACGACGTGGTTTTGATCGCTTTTTTACTTTTTCAGGTCGAAATCACTATTTATGAAAAGTACTCCTCGATCGTAATGATCGGGCGGTTCTTTCGGGCATTATTTTATACTTTTTCGGGCCCGAGAGACACAACTTTACGAAAAAGGACACCCCTGGAGTTTCCTTTTCTGTTGTCTTTTCAAACTCTCTAAACATGAAAAGACGCCGAGTTCTTCCTTTGTCAGACTCGTTAAAACCTGATGACATCGGATTTTGTCGAAATGACACACCACAAGCATATGCTATCCCCATCAAGCTTGTTGAAAATAATTGGGGTACTTGCCAGAAATGGCGGGGGAAAAAAGGAACCATAATTACTATCGTGTCGGCAGTATGTCGCTCTTGAACATGGCACTTTTCTGCTTTCATGTCCACGATGGGGATATCTCATCTCATTTTTCACTTGCTTCCATGGACTTGGGTACCCTATTTGACCTCTCATCTACTCATTGCCTCGTCATCATGACCTTTGATACATTGATGTCAAATACTGCCAATTCCATTAATGTGCCGCCGATATGTTCAAGAGAAGTTGACCTTTGCAAAGAAACAACCTCCCTTTGCTAGCTCGTACAATCTTGATTCACAACATTATCTCTCTGTCTTGTGTCGATGATGTGGGAAACATTATGGCCCACCTTCGATCAAACTTACTTCCTGTCGACTTCAGCTCATTATCCGGGAAGTTGATCTAGAGACTCCCTTCTGGTGCCTTGGAGCCTGCATGCCTCAATGGCAGGTTCTTCGTGTTCGACGTGAGGTTTTCACCATTGGCCTCCGATCGAATGATTCTACGGGTGTTCGATGCCAACTCATTAATTCACACGCCATAGATTGTACCTATAGTACCTTGAGGGCCATTGTCATTATTGATGGTACCTCTCGCGTCTGTTAACAGTTTCCAATATTGACTGGTAATCAGATGATGTTCATGCATGTTCGACTTCATCTTACATGTTCACATGCTTGAACTTGTACTCTTGTTCGGGTCGAGATGGAGCGCAAGACCCTGGATTGTGTCTGTTGAAATCCAGGCATGATTCTTGATACATGACTCATTCACTGGATGGCTGCGACCATACCTGAGTCAATTCGTTGATCCTAACCAGATGGATGCGTCCATACTATGGATCTAGATTATTTATGTAATCTCTTATGGATGGCTACGACCATACCACGTACATCATGTAATTGAACTATCAGTCCTGTCTCTCAATGCAGATCCTCGGCGGCAGCTATATGTGTTCTTGTAAAGCATTTCACCCCTCTCTCTCCCTCTCGGACTTCATGCTTTAGGGGGCATCTGTTACACAGTAATTTGTCACCATTGGTCACCGTCCCTATCGCCCCATTTCCATACATTGGAGGATGCATTCCGGGACCTGTGAGCAGTGACATAACCCAAAAACACTTGCATTATGTTCCCCTGAGTATGTACTTCATGTTCCCTGAAGACACCTTCTGCAAATTATCCCTGGAAAGTACTCTTTTTTCATTGGCGCAGGTCCACATTATCTTACCCGCACCAATCACTGAGATCCTCAAAAGAGGGCGCGACCATTGGTGCTCTGTCATAGAACAACACCCGCGCTAGCCCAGTTTGGAAATGATTTTTGACAAACGCACGCCCATCTGCTTTTTCCCTTCAGATCACGAAGTCTTTTGAGGGTAAAATCCATCTAATAGAGGTCAAGAGTCATCATCTATCCTTGACATCTATCCACAGTGGCTTTTCAGAGATAATGCCAATCCACAATGGGTGTCCTGATTCATCGAATCTTTCTCCCTTCTCCATCTATAAATATCTGTCCTCTAGCATTAGACAAGCTAGTTTTGAGTCTTTAGAGTTTTGGAGGTATGCTAGTTGTGGTTACGCTTGTTGTGAGTGATAGTGCAGCATAGAGAGGTTATGCTGTCGGAGAGGAGGTACATTGCAAGACACACATAGTTGCTCGCCCAGCCAGAGGAGAGGTTCAACGTCAGGACCTTGGTTGTAACTTTTCCTGTCTATTATCTATTAATGAACGACTGCTGTTATGGTTCCAATCTCATTGTCTATTATAATGATGTTTGATTTATTTCCTTTCTGACTGAAATATAGTTGTGCCTTGGTGGATTTTATGCTTGTATCTATCTCTTCCTTTGCATGTGCAGGTGTCCGTTTGCAAGGATCGCAAGGATTGTGACCTGCCGGAGTGAGGGAGCGGGAATACCAACTCTGCTTCGACTATAGCGTTGGATTCCAGGTTGGTCTTCTTAATTCACCTTTAATGCACAACTAGGAACTTGCGTGGCAGCGTGAATCGATTGTGGCTAGTTTTGTTTTAAGCTAGTGGGATCGCCTCTGTCCGCAGAGGGGATTTGCCTATCCAACAGGCACCATGAAGAACAAATTAACCACTATATCAATTTTTCGAGGCCCAAATTGGGCCCTTCCTTTTCATGTACATGTTGATGCCTCACACAATGCCATAGGAGAAGCCCTAGGTTAGATAGATGAAAAATTGTCTTGTGCCATTTAGTTTATTAGTAAGAATTTGTCAAAGGGTGAACTGAACTACACGGTGACTAAAAAGGAGCTCCTGGTTGTTGTGTATTCATTGAAAAACTTTAGGCATTATATCATAGGCTATCAAACATTTGTACACACTGACCATGTTGCAATGAAATATTTAATAAATAAACCTGATGTGAATGCCCAGATTATTAGATGGTTACTTTTGTTACAACAGTTTGATCTAAGTATTGTTGATAAGCCTGGGAAGAAAAATGTTGTTGTAGATTTTTTGTCTACAAGAGAGGAAGGAATGGTTGATGATCAATTAATGGATGAATACTTATTCACCATTTTATTTCTCTCTCCATGGTTTGCTGACATAGCAAACTATTTCGTCTCTGCACAGTTCCCACCGAATTTTTCCTCTAAAGAGAAAAGAAAGATTGTGAGGAAGAGCACCCCATTCGCTTGGATTAGGGGCAACCTCTTAAAACTAGGCCCGGATCAAATTCTGAGAAGATGTGTGAGGGAGGAGGAATTCTTTGATATCCTTACGACCTGTCATGATGGGCCTTGTGGAGGTCACTTTACATCAAAGAGGATAGCATTTAAAGTGTTACGAGTTGACTATTATTGGCCCACTCTTCATTAGGTGTTGTGGGGAAAAATGCCTATGCAGGACGATCCTATCCACCTAAGGCATAATAGTGCCTTAGCAACAAATGAATGCAGCTACTTCGGTTTCTTCCTTTATGAAATATGAAAGAGAGGAGATTGGTAGACTTACCGTTATCTTTCGGTTGTCCCTCGATCTGGATCCTCTCCTCTTTGGGTGTCCACAGCTACTTGCCTCCTTGCTTTTGGTCCCACGAGATCGCAAGAGAACAACTACCTATGACAAGAGAACAGCTACATGCAACAAGAGAAGGACAAAACACAAAGGGAAATATACATATTCATAAATGATTCAGGATTAGAAGTAAATCAAATACACTAATGCAAATCATACAATAAACACCAGCATATAGGAAAGAACCGAGAAGCTTTATTGATTGATAAACAAGGTTCAGGAAGAGATGCAACCCGTAGGGTTCCAACCCAGCATCTCCTTCCCAGCAGAATGGAATTCCTTCTTCAGCCCCTTTCAAAGCATAAACACCCAATGATCCAACCACAAACCAACAACAATTCTTTGCAATTACAATCCAGCCTCCTTAGACCTCATGAGAGAGATCTATATATAGGAGTTTTGGAGAAAGGATGAGTCAGCTTGAGGCTTGCATGGAGCTGACTAGTGTCCTCTCCCACTTCAGTTCTTGAGTCCACTTGGAGGTTCTTGCTTCCACTTGGAGATTTGGAACCTCTTACTCATCAACAGTCGAATTCTCTGATCCAAGTGTCATTTTGGAAGGTTCCTGGGCATTGACACCTTGAGAAATGAGTCTGCCACTTGTCCAGTTACGCTCAGCGCAGGTAGCCTTCTTTGCAGTTGACATTCAGCGTAGGTAGATAGTGGAGCAATTGACATTCAGCGCAAATGCTTAGTGGAGAAGTTGACATGATCCAGAATTGCCTTGTTTTTGAGTGTTTTCAGGTGGAGAACTTTTGTAAACTGCTGTGGTTTGTTGGCCTTGTTCCTCTAGGGATAGGAACAACATGTTTAGGGACTTTGGATCCCTTAATTATTGACATTTCATGCTCAGTGATGCAAGGCACAAAAATGTCTATAACAGTTGCCCCCTAAAGTATGAGGCCATTTATCGGGTGAAATGCTTTATCCAGGGGAGTCCGCAGTTCATCCATTTGTTGGGAGCAGACCTGTAATAAGATAAAATACAATACATTATGATTCATTCTGCTTTCATGATCTAGCTGAGGCGGGCATTCCCATGCTCAGATTTATAAATACATTTTGGTACATAGAATAGACGATCGTTTGATGGTAGACTGATAATTCTGGCGAAACTATCATCCTTTGAGTAGGATGATCATCTTTTGCAATGATGTACATGTCAAATGTCTTTATTTTCCTGAATATATATCGCAGCCCAGATGGATGAAACTAGATCCAGGGTATTCAATACTCGTTCGATCTTCACTCTAAGTACAAGTCGATCCATGTGAGAATTGCGCTGAAATCGAACATGGAAAGACATCGCCTGATTACCGGTCAATAATGTAAACCGTTAACAAGCGCGAGAGGAATCACCGATAACGATAATGACCCTCAAGGTACTGCAGTACAATTCACGTGGTGTGAATAAAGGAATTGGCGTCGAACACCACGCAAAATCTTCTGGTCGAAGGTCATTGATGTATACCTGTCGCCGGAAGTGAGAAACTTGCCATTGAGGCATGCAAGCTTCAAAGTACTGAAGGGGTTGCTCCTAGATCAACTTCTTGGATAATGAGCTGATGTCGACAAGAAGCAACCCGTCAAAGGAGGGCCTTAATGAATCCCACATCAGTGACACGGAACGGAGCTAATGATTTTAGTGGAGGTGAAAACAATCTGTGACATATGATTGAGGGTGGCGGTCATGAATGGATGAAGGATAATGTATGGCAGTGGATGGGACCTGGTTGACTCTTTCTGAACGACTTCTCTTGAACATATGGCGACACTGATGCGATGGATCGGTAGCATTACCCCAAGTATGGATGGTGTGGCAAAGACCATGGTGATGTGACCGGTGAATGAAACAACCCAACCCGATGTGGTACAGAGGAAAAGTGTCATGTTCAAGAGCGACCTGCTACCATCAAAGACTTCTTGATTTTTCCCAATTTTTCCCCAGTCATTGCTGACCAGTACCTCTTTATTTTTGTCAAGCTTGAGGAGGATAACATATGTTTGTTCTATAACCTGCCCTTCGGGCAAGCCCATTGCTATGTTTTAACGAGCCTAGCGATAGGGAAACGCGTTCTCGTCTAAAGACAAGTTTGTCGCTATTTAGTGATTTTAACGAGTCTAACGACAAGGAAAACTCGGCCCTTTTCATTTTTAGAGAGTCTGAAAAGGTACATAAAGTTAACTCCAAAATTCCTTTTTCATCATCTAATCCCTTAAGTCCGAAAAAGTATAAAACAATACAGAAGGGATGAGTTTTCGGTACTTTTAACGAGCTGAACAAAACAAGCACTCGATCTTTTTGTGCAATAATCCCTCAGGTCCAAAAAGATTAAAATCTAGAGGAGGGATAGCTCTTCCGGTCGTTTAACGAGCTGGAAGGCCAAAACTTGGCAATCTTTTCATATTTTACGAGTCAATTGAAAAAAGCTTAAAGAAGACTCGTCTTCTGAGGAACGAGTGATGAGCAGGGATAGCAGCTGATTCCAGGTACAGGTTGGAATTTTCCAATCACGGAAGTGTCACAAGGATGGTTAGGTGAAATCACTCTTCGCAGCTATTCCTCAAAATGGGTAAACAATCATATGGAGGTAAACAATCGGCTAAATGAACGGTGGAAGTGACGGGGCACAAACACGACCAAGGTCTTTTTATGGTTGATCAGGTTACACACTTCAATGGTTATTTACCGGGATGGGTTTATTTTTTAACGAGCTTGAATGTGCCGCTAAAACTGCTCAAAGCTTATGTTTATTTTTTAACGAGCATGAACTATGCTGCTAAAATTGCTCAAAGCTTATGTTTATTTTTTAACGAGCATGAACTATGCTGCTAAAACTGCTCGAATATATGGTCAAATTTTGATTTTTTACCATTACTAGCTTTCCTCTTTTCAAGGATAGTACTACATTTTCAATTGCTGCATCAAAATTAGTTAGGAATACATAATCATGAGATGAAAACCCTAATATTTTGCTTTGAACTACGTAAAAATCCATTAAAAAGTGTTTTTACCGCTTATTTTACCATTTCATTTGCACTTGGTTTGTTGGAGCTTTGGAGGTGCCTCTTCCCCCTTGATTTTCAACAGCTGATTTCGGGAGATTCTGTGGACGATTCTCGGTGCCGTCTGGACCAGGTAGGAGCTAAACCCTAGCTCTTTCTTTTCATGGTTTCCTTTTTCCATTCTGTGCCTGTTTTCTAGCCTTTCTGAGCCTCAGGGGTTTTGCCAGGGCGCCCTCACATCAGCGCAGGTTCTCCATTCGAAACCTGCGTTGAATGTCAAGCTGCCTTAAGGCAGCCTGACCTTCAACGCAGGTAGGACACTGCCTGCCTGCGTTGGGCTCAGAAAACTGAGTTTTTAGCACAATTTTTGATAAAATTTCGCCAGTTTTTCATCAAATCCAGGATCTTACTCATTCTCTTGTTTGTTTTGCAGGAACCTTTGAGCAAAATGTCCCTTACATGGCGAGAACGAGAACATGAAGAAGAAGATATGATTGCTCTCCATGACCCAGTCACGGTGAACACGCTGCGGAACTGTGGCCTGCTGAAGTTTTTCCGTATCTTTAGTATGAGAGCACAGATTTCTTTGCTACAGTACATGCTTGATGCTTGGGATCCCATCAACCAAGTATTCCAGATTAGGGGAAGAGCCATCCCCTTGACCATAGTAGAAATTTACTTCTTGACTGGGTTGTCAAGGCGGGGTGCCCCCATTTCTTTGTCAGGTTCGACCTGGGGGAATGACTCTGCGAGGGACTATGTTCGCCAGTACTGCAGGGAAGGTTCCCAGCCAAGCAGAGATGGCAAGGTTGTTATCTGTGAGATTGCTGATAGGTCTCTTAGGTCCATTCTGTATACTATTGGTAGGATGGCCGGTAGCGCATCTCTACATGTTGCCAACAGGTCTTATGTGCAGCACGCCTTGGAGTGTCTCCAAACGAAAGTATTCAACTGGTGTGATGCAGTACTTGTTCAGATGAAAAGTCAATTGACCAAGGTAAAGGATGGGAAGCTGAAGAACTTTGGATTTGGTTCTATTCTGACTGCCTTCGCCTTGGAGAAAATCCCATTGATGCAGCCTCAGTATATTGTACTCGACTTGCCTTCTCCGACCGAGCCACGCATGCAGAGGTGGGTCGATCACATGTCTAGGCATGCTGGTCAACATTAGATTACTTTTACTGATGCCTTCTTCAGGTGGTTCGAGCACCAGGAGATGGTCTTTTCCGAGTATCCATATGTGGGTATGGATTTTCGAGGTGATCTAGATTTGGTGTTACTGGATGGTGAACAGTGGGGCGCTATTGGTAAAATCTTTGACCATATCACTGTTTACTATTTTTATTCATAATGTTGTTGTGCTTTATTCTATCAAGACTTTTAATCAAACTCTTGGGTGCATGCAGATGTTGGTCCTGTTCGTCCAGCAGTTCGTCCGCGACCGCCAGTTGCTGCCCCGGCAGTGGAGCCTGCTGGGAGAGTTATTCTTCGCGACCTTGACGACGCTGAGACCCTTACAGCTATGCAGGAGCAGGTTGGGAGCCTTACTCTCGGTATTCCGGATGTACGGATTGATGAGTTACCTTTACAGTTGCAGCGGCATAGTACTGGTGTGCCTAGATGATGGACTCGTCTCTTGCGCATGATCGCACAGGCCGTGACGTGCTATCATGAGCACCACCAGGCTAGGGTGTCCCCTAGCACTTTTGAGTTTTTGGGTCACATGACCAATTTTTGTCTTGGTTACAGAACATTATGTATAAACGATAAACAACTTTTATATATTTTGATTTTCGAGGTTTATTCTGGTTGATTTACGTGATCCACTTGCATAACACTGATGCATTTCTTTTTATAAATGTCATAAATGTCTATCTAATACATAGTTTGCTAATGAATCGGTTAATGTGTTTAAGTTCTTGGAAATATGCTGGTATTGAATTGAATCAAACTGTCTTTCCAAAATCTTAACCCTTAGAAACTTTCGATAAATAGCTGGATTGCGGACAGAATATATACCATTGAGTTGTAGTATCACAAGTTATGAGTCTAGCCTGACGATTAGTCGGCGTATACCATGGGCGATGACATCAGAGAGGAGTTATATCAACGCGCTATACTCAGCGATGTTATTCGTTGATTGCCCAATACACACACCTCTGAAACTCACTAACTCGCCGCTTGGATCAAAAATGGCCCAGGCTGCGGAGGATAAATTCCGCGAACTACAAATCGCTCCGTCGGCATATCCCACATATGTCTCAGAAAAGTTCGACATCTGCAACAAATGAAAAAGGTGGATTACTCGACCGAAACAAACACTTTAGCGAAAAAAAAATACAACAAAAGCACTCAGGTTACTATTTAGGCATAGTAACGCTTGAGGTACAACCCGTTGCGGGGTTGTGCCAGTGGGATTCCGTCATAATCCATTAACTCGTAGGCTCCTTTTGCTAACACTCGTTTAACAATATAGGGACCCATCCATAAAGAATTAAATTTTCCTGCTCCCAATTTGTCGGATTCTTGGTCGTAAAGTAAGACCAAGTCACCTTCGGAGAAGACACGGGGTTTGACATTTTTGTCGAACTGCGCCTTGACTCGTTTCTTATGGGCTTCGTTAGCCAAAGCGGCGTCATGACGGGTTTCATCCAATTGGATTAATTCCAAGAAACGGGCCTCTTCTTCTGAAGTTCCGGGGAGGAGGTCAATTGCAAGTTTAAGAGACGAAATTTCACACTGGATTGGTAAGACTGCCTCCAGGCCATACACCAGTTGGAACGGTGTGAACCCAGTGGCATTTTTTACCGATGTTCAGTAAGCCCACAAGGCTGAGTACAGGATTAGGTGCCATCTTTTTTTGTGAACCCCGATCATCCTTTGCAACATACGCTTCAGGACTTTGTTGATTGCTTCAACTTGTCCGTTTGCTTGCGGATAATATGGGGTAGATCTGTCGTGAGATAGCCCTAGTTTGGCAGCTAATTCAACCATCATGTGATTGCGAAAATGTGATCCATGATCTGTAACTATAGCCTGCGGTACGCCGAACCTGGCGACTACATGATTGAAAAAGAAAAGGGCAGCTGTTTTACCAGTGTTATCCAATGTAGAAAATCGCCTCGGCCCATTTGGTAAAGTAGTCAACGGCGACTATAATATACCCATGCCCCCCGGTCGAGGTGGGGTTACATTGCATGAAATCGATGCCCCATTTGGTGAAAGGCCCAACAGCAGCTATTGGCTGTAAAGGTGCCGGTGGTCTTCTGGTTTTGCTATCAAAAATCTGACATGCATGGCAACTTCTGACTGCGATTATGCAATCTTTGAACATGGTTGGCCAGAAATATCCTGCTCGTAAGATTTTTTGTGCTGTTGCATATCCAGATTGATGTCCCCCACACGCGCCTGAACGACAATCATTCAGGGCTTTCTCGGCCTCCTCATGGGTAAGGCACCTCCTCATAACTGTATCGATACCACGACGGTAAAGCGTATCACCGACGATCATGTAGTCTTTAGCTTGGTATCGTATACGTTTCTGTTCAGAGTGAGAGGTGTTAGGCCTGAACTTTTGGGTTTGGAGATAAACTATGATATCTCCATACCACTCATCGCTTGTAGATATCAGAAACAAATTTTCATCCACGATTGACTCTTCCGATGTTTCATCGTTGGACGACGATGGGAGATCGCACAATAATTCTGCGAAAACTAGAGCTTTCTTTGATTTGGATTTTACAAATTCCAGATCAAACTCTTGAAGGATCGCTATCCATTTTGAATATTTGCCCCCAGCAACTGTCGCAACAGTATATAAGTCATGGGGTTGCAATCTGATAAAATGGTAGTTTTCTGAAAGAGGACATAATGTCGAAACCTTTGAATCGCTTGAACAGCTGCAAGCGCTAGTTTTTCAACATAAGAATATTTTCTCTCTGTATCATTTAAGTTTTTACTTAAATAATATATAGGATGTTCAATTCCATCGACTTCTTGTACTAAAACCATCGCAATGGTCGTATCTGTTGCAGCCAGATACAGGTTAAAATCTCTTTGATAGTCCGGGGTATACATTAATGATGCTCTTACTAGAGAATATTTCAGAGCATCAAAGGAAGCTTGCGTGACCTGATCCCAGACAAAAGGTACATCCTTTTTCAAAAGACGAGTGTAACCTTTAGCAAGTTCTGCGTAATTTGGAATGAACCTCCTCAGAAAGTTTGCTTTCCCTTGGAGTTTCTGAATCTGAAGCACATTTGAAGGTGGAGGCAAATTAATGATTGCCTGAACCTTGCAGGGATCGAGACGAATCCCATCCTTAGAGACTACAAAGCCAAGTAAACGACCAGAACCGACACAAAACACACACTTGTGCGGATTGAGTCTTATCTTGTAGTGTCGGCAACGTAGAAATATCGCTCTTAAATGCTGCGGATGATCAGTCCGCTTTCGCGAATGAGCCGGAAGGTCGTCGAGATATGGTTGAATGATGTTCTTGATGTCATGGAAGGCATAATTCATTGCCCTCTGAAACGTCGCCCCTGCGTTCTTTAAACCAAAGGGTAATTTTCGATAAGTGAATGTGCCCCACGGACAAATAAATGTAGTCTTTGACTGGTCCTGTGGGCGGATATTTATTTGATTATACCCGGAAAATCCATCCATAAATGAAAAGATTTCACATCCGGCGCATTCATCAATTATCTAGTCGATGAAGGGTGTAGGGTAGTTGTCCTTTGGACAAGCTTGGTTTACATCCCTATAGTCGACACACACTCTGATCGTCCCTTGTTTCTTCATAACAGGGACAATATTCGATACCCAATCGGTTAGAGGAACCGGGTAGATGAAACCAGCATGGAGCAGTTTTTCAACTTCTGCTTTAATGGCAGCGGCTTTCTTAGGGTGTACCTGTCGAAGCCGTTGTCTTACTGGTTTGACATCAGGATACATTTTAATCTCATGTTCAACAATACTCGAGTCAATGCCTGGAATTTCATCATATGACCAAGCAAAGACATCTCTGAACTCGCGAAAAAGAGCGTTATATATTTCCAGTTCTGAAGGGGAACAACTTTTGCTGACATAAATATTCTCTACAACATCTGGTTTAGTTGAGATATTTATGGCTATAGTCTCTTCAATATTGGATAAGTTTCGCTCAGAATCCACCGTATTTACAGTATTTGATAGGAATTCAAAAACTGAAGGGTGGTAAAGGTCCTGTTGAGTATCTTCTTCACACTCTGGAAGAAGGGAATGATGGTGGTGATCATTCCACGGTGCCCCCTCAATAAACATTGATTGTAAGATTCCTTCGTCAGTCCCATGTACTTTCGACCAAGGATATAATGGGGTACCATATTCTCTAGACTTATCTACCCAAACGCTTGACAAGCTTTGACTTGGGTTCGCCTCCCATGCCTGAAATATTGATTGCTACAATATATCTATAGGGCTTGGGGGCAAAACCATTGCATGATCCATGACGACTTTGTCTTCTGCGACCTTCAAGGAAGATATCATGTTGCATGTTGCTACAAATGGTATATTTCCTATGTAGATAGGAGGTGGCAGCGCGAAAGTTCCCATCATGGTGGGGTCTTTCAGTATGCCTACTCCGATATCTTGAATTGGATGGTCGCTCCCATGGATCATGGGAATGCTTCCTGTAACTTGTGAACCATTAGGGAGGAAGTTCTCTTGGTCGACGACCGTAATCCCTCCTTCAAACGGGAATGTGATCTTCCTAAAATAAGTCGACACTACAGCTGCCATGGCATATATCCATGGTCTTCCCAGTAGGATGTTATAGTCAAGATTGCCATCGATGACTTCAACATCAATTTCCACTGTTTTTCCTCCTAGTTCAACCTTCAAGTTATTTAGGATGCCGTACGGGGTGTACGTCCTTCCGTCGAATGCTTTTAGTGTCATCGAAGATCGCGACAAGGTTGGAGATCCGAGAGTTTTCCAGCAACTCATCGACATGATACATGTAGATGCCCCCTCATCAATAATTGTTTGGTGAACAGTTTTGTTGAGGGCTTTCACTTGAATAAGGAAAGCTAGTTGAGATGGTAACTGAGGATCATATCCTTTGTGATCAAAGGATACAAGATTGGAATCCTTAGGATCCACTCCACCAATGGCCGATAACAACGCCGCCCTTTGGGATGGGCAATTTTGCAGCACCTCAAGAGTCGACATAGCGGATGGCGATTGGGCCAAATCTTCCACTATGTTATAATTCTGCACCGCCCTGGCGCGAGGATTAAATGTCGACTTGTGTACTACTCCCTTTGGCGGTTTTATTGTTAACTCATGCATGATGGGGGGTACAACTTCTGCCGAAGTTGTTGTCGAACCACTAGGTTGATCTTTACCTTTGTCGTTCGACACCTGTGGATTCCCGTAATCTTTACTCCTTGTCGAAATCAAAGCATCATTTTGTTGCTTTGAGATCGATAACATTAGCACTTGCGACGAGGAAGCATTTCCACTATCAACCATATTTTGACCTGGCTTAGGAAATGGATCAGTCAATACAGCTGAGGTTTTAGAACTCGTAAAGAATTTCTTTAGCTCAGCTTTTAACGGACAATCTGTTGTCCGATGATCCTCCTCATCCCATATCTGACAAGGGAATTTCCTATTTCCAGGAGGGTTTGAAGAAGTTTTTTGAGGGGATGACTCACCCTGTTTCTTCTTCTTCCCTTTGTTTTGCTTTTTCTTGCTTCCTGGTTGATTGGAATTTTTGGCTTTATCTGCTGATATGGTATTTATTTCTGAAGCAAGAATCTCTTGATTTGCCTTTTGATTCGGAGTCTTACGGGCTTTCTTATTCGAATCCCTTGTCGACTTTGTGTTTGTAGTGCCAATCACACCATCGCTGGCATGAGAGTCACTATTTGATCCAGGAGGAGGAGGAATTGAAAATTCCGGTCTGGGGGCGTCAGGTATCTTGTCATAGAGCGTGCCAGACTGAGTATATACTAAGTCTAAATACTGGGCACGAGCGATAACCTGCTCCTCTGTTACAACCCCTCCCTTGGCCACATCTTCTGTTATAGCAGGAAGAAGCGACTTTACAAACCACTCAGCTAATAGCTGATCTGGAACATAAGTCTTTACCACTCTGTGACGATGACGCCACTCATGTATATGATCAGATATATGTGTGGCTGTTGTTTGCTTGAAATTGGTTAAGATTTCTGTTCTAGTTTCGTACCTTATCGGTAACTGAAAGTGGGTTAAGAAAGTCGTGGCTAAGGAACTAAAATTTTTGAAAGAGGCTCTAGGTAATTCAATATACCATTTAGCCGCTGGACCTGTCAATGTCCTCTGAAAAAGGTGAAGCCTTATCGAATCATCATTCAAGGTGTTCGACGAACACCACAGATGAAAAGTCATCACATGATTCGACGGGTCTTCGCCAGGATTTCCATTGAATTTAGGAATGTCCGATGGAAGCTTGTGAGGAATCGTTGGCCACCAATGGGCATAAGCAATTGGATCGTTCGTCAATCGGTGTAAATCTGGTAATTCTAAAGTTGCCACGAATGGTAACTGTTGATTCAGGTTTGGCGAGGCGTACCCAGGATACGATGGAATCGCCTGAGCAGTAGGCCTTTGCATACCAGCATAATGCAATTGATGTTGGTATGACTGATACGGCTGGTGGACTTGACCACTGTAAAGCGGTTGATTTAACCCATTTTGAATATACGGTTGTCCACTATTCGCAAAGATCTGTTGCTCATATCCTTGGTACACCTGCTGGAATTGTGGTTGTTGGTATTGCACCATCCACGGCTGTGAAGCCATGTTCTGCTGTGCTATACTAACCGACAGACCAAGATGTGGGGTAATTGTACCCGTTTGGACCTGTGTCGTCCCGGCAGTTGGCGATTGTGGTTGTGTCACAGGGTCAAGGGGCTGTTGCATTACAACCTGAGGTTGACACACAACAGGCATCGTTTGAACTTGCGACACTGTTACAATAGCTGGCGTCGTCGGGATGCTCGACATAGGTACACATTGTTGCATAGAATACACAACTCTTGGCTGTTGGGGTAACATAGGTACCCAACCACTTGTCGTAACTCCAGTAAAACCTGAATACGGTTGAGAACTGTCGTATGGGTATCCTCCCGGAGGGGGTAATGAAAGGGCATATTGCCCCCCATACGGTAGCAACCCGGAACTCAAGGGTATGGTTGGCCCTTGGGTACTGGATGGCCCAAATTGACCTCCATAGGGATCAATTTGTCTAGTTTCAACATAAGAATTACCGGATATTATTCCGGAAGAACAAACTGGAACAGACCACACTGTCGAAATAGTCCCTGGGTGGACTCCTTCTAGCTGTTGAGGGCTAGTTGGGACAGATGGTACGCCGGCAAACATCGTCGGAGTGGCGGCGGGGAGCTCTGTCGTTGCTGTATCATTTGACACAGTCCTAGATGTCGACGGTTGCTCAGACATTTTAAGTCTATCCAATAAACTGCCTAGCGATTCTACAGGAACTTCCACTGGTGATGGACAAACTTCTGATTTAGAAGGAAAAAGAGTGACACCTACTCCAAAATGAGTTGGAGTACTTGCTTGCGGATCCTCTACAATTTCCTCTATCGCAATCAAACCAGGTGGAAGAGGAAGACCGTCAGGTCCGTAAAAGATTTCTGGTGCCGAAGAAGGGGTTGTTTCGACAGCGATAGTTTTTTGAGGAACAATACTCTCTGGACCGGTTACAGATGGAACTGGTTCAGTAATGCAAGTACTTGTTCTCAGACTAGGATCAGTGCTATTGTCCCTCTATGGTTGTTGAACTTCTTCAATAGAGGCAGGGGTTCCAGAAATTCTTGGGGTAACCGGGATCTCAGATGTTGTTGGAACAGTTGTTCTAACTTTCATGGGAGATTTTGAACCGGTTAAGCGAGTTCGCTTTGTCCGTACTACTTTCGATTCCGGGGACAAAGATGGTTGACTCACAAGCCTCCACGAACGACGGGGTTTCAATTGACTTTCTTCCACGGTGGCAGATTACTCGATGAACTAAAATACAAAAGGGGAATTATGTTTCCGAATTGAATGAATTTTATTAGACGCTTTTAGACACAACTTGCTTTTTTAGTTTTAAAGAGTCGAGAAAAAGCTAAAGATGACTCTAGTCTCCTTCGATGTTTTAACGAGCCCGAAGTGACAAATGCTCGATTGGACTTTTTCTGTTATAGAGTCTGAAAAAGGCCAAAAGAAACTGCTCTGGAGATCTAGGCAGAGGGTGTGCCAAACTTTTCGCAAAACCACATAATACGTTTTACAGTACGGGTGGTCGATATTCATGAATGCTGTGTTCACTGCATTGCGATCAGTAGGGCAGCCGACACGGTTTCCTAAGGATAAAGGATATATGCCTATAGGGGTCTCCCAATATATACGTGACGGTACGTGGCAGCACAAGTCCGTATTAGTGCTATCGTCCCTCAGGAGGAATCACCCACCTTCTTAGAGATCGACAGTCACTACGTTTAACGACGCCGGAACACGTCTCTACCTAGACCTCTACGATGAGCGTTATGTTGCAAAGCGTTGTTAGGTTCATTCAATATATTTTAAGTTCATATTTTTAAAGTTTGTCTTTCAGGATCACCACGAGATGTATTGGTACAAATTCCTAAATGTAGTCTAAGATGATAAGCAAGCTTTATAATCTTTTAACTTTGAAAATCCTAGCTACTAAGGGAAAAGAGAGCGACTATCTTTTCTCAAAGAGCAATCAAAACACTCTAATGCACTCTTCCTAAATCCAACATGCAAACTTATCAAAATGCAAATGCACAATGCAGGTGTTTTTTTTCACTTTCTTAGTATAAATGCCTACAAAGAAAGCTTTTTGCACAACTTCGAATTTGCTTTTAAATGACTGAAAATAAACAAGTTTACTTTTTCCCAAATCAGCAAGGGTAGAAGAGATTACAATCACTTTGTGATTTTTCGAAAGAAATACTTGTTTCGACACTTAAAAGTGACAAATTCAAACCAATAAGCAAAAGCAAACGATAATCAAACTGCAAACAGCCAATGAACTCTCTCCTAAGATCACAATCAATCACACAATCAGATCTGAATCAAGGCTACAGGATGACTATTTCGCTCATGCAAAGGAAAACTGTAAATGACACCACAAACACATAAAAACACTTACAGTCTTTTTGTACAAAAATGAGGCAGAATACAAGCAAAGAAAAGGGGTATCAGAGGTTGTACCTATGCTGGTTAAAGGCTGCAAAAACAAAGATCAAAACAGGGCAAAAGACAGCAAGGAACCCCAGCTGCACAAGGCCACACTGGATCAGCGCAGGTACAACACTGTCAGTTTGACATTCAGCGCAGGTAGCCTTCACGGGACCTGCGTTGAAATGCAGACTGCCTTCACAGTGTCTGCACTGAAAGGAGAAACTCTCGTTTCTCTTGGTTTCCGGGTCATAAAATGCTCAAAAATCAACTGTTTCAGGCCAAATCAGAAACACAAGCAAGGTATAAATAGAGGGATGCTTTGAAAGGGTACTAAAGACTATCACAAAGGATCATCAAGTCATTTGTGAGTCCATTGTTAAGATCATAGACAAAGACCCAGTGAAGGATCAAAGCAGCAACATTCTACTTTGCAAAGCAGTTCGATTGTTGCTGTTGAGTCTATGAAGTAAACAATGATGCAAACTCAACAAAATGACTAGAACAAAGTTCTTCCCCAGTGGATTCGCCAATTTGTTGTGGGGAAAAATGCCTATGCAGGATGATCCTATCCACCTAAGGCGTGATAGTGCCTTAGCAACAAACGAATACAACTACTTCGGTTTCTTCCTTTATGAAATATGAAAGAGAGGAGATTGGTAGACTTACCGTTATCTTTCGGTTGTCCCTCGATCTGGATCCTCTCCTCTTTGGGTGTCTACAGCTACTTGCCTCCTTGCTTTTGCTCCCACGAGATCGCAAGAGAACAGCTACCTGTGACAAGAGAACAGCTACATGCAACAAGAGAAGGACACAACACAAAGTCAAATATACATATTCATAAATGATTCAGGATTAGAAGTAAATCAAATACACTAATGCAAATCATACAATAAACACCAGCATATAGGAAAGAACCGAGAAGCTTTATTGATAGATAAACAAGGTTCAGGAAGAGATGCAACCCGTAGGGTTCCAACCCAGCATCTCCTTCCCAGCAGAATGGAATTCCTTCTTCAGCCCCTTTCAAAGCATAAACACCCAATGATCCAACCACAACCAACAGCAATTCTTTGCAATTACAATCCAGCCTCCTTAGACCTCATGAGAGAGATCTATATATAGGAGTTTTGGAGAAAGGATGAGTCAACTTGAGGCTTGCATGGAGCTGACTAGTGTCCTCTCCCACTTCAGTTCTTGAGTCCACTTGGAGGTTCTTGCTTCCACTTGGAGATTTGGAACCTCTTACTCATCACTAGTCGAATTCTCTGATCCAAGTGTCATTTTGGAAGGTTCCTGGGCATTGACACCTTGAGAAATGAGTCTGCCACTTGTCCAGTTACAGTCAGCACAGGTAGCCTTCTTTTCAGTTGACATTCAGCGCAGGCAGACAGTGGAGCAGTTGACATTCAGCGCAGATGCTCAGTGGAGCAGTTGACATGATCCAGAATTGCCTTGTTTTTGAGTGTTTTCAGGTGGAGAACTTTTGTAAACTGTTGTGGTTTTCTGGCCTTGTTCCTCTAGGGGTAGGAACAACATGTTTAGGGACTTTGGATCCCTTAATTATTGACATTTCATGCTCAATGATGCAAGGCACAAAAATGTCTATAACATTAGGATGTGCAGAGATATACTAGTCAGTGTGATCGGTGCCAAAGGTTGGGAAAGCCTACTCTAAGAGATGAAATGCCTCTGCAACCTAAAGTGACTTTCGAGCCATTTGGCAAATGGGGCATGGAATTCATTAGACCTATTGACCCTCCTTCCAAGAAAAAGCAGTATGTCATTGTGTGAACTAACTATCTCACTAAGTGGGCTGATACCAAGGCAATTAAGGTAGCGACAGAGGAGAAGGTGGCTGAGTTATTAAGGGAGAATTTATTTTACAAATTTGGGTACCCTAGAGAGTTGGTCACTGATCAAGGCAGCCAATTTACCTCCAACATTATTGAAGAGTTGTTAGGCCAGCATAAGATCAAGCATAAAACCTCCACTCCCTATCACCCACAAGCTAACGGTAAAGTGGAGGTGACCAACAAAGAGCTGGAGGGAATCCTGACCAAAGTTTCCAGCAGCAGTAGGAAATACTGGGCAAATAGACTAGTCGAGGCCACTTGAGCCTATAATACCACCTGGAAAACCACCACTAGATTCACGCCCTATGAGATTGTCTATGGGAAAAAGGCCTTGTTGTCCATTGAATTTGAGTATAATACATTGAGGATGGTAGCCCAACTAGATCTAGATCTCAGCAGTGCACAAAAAGAGAGATTACTCTAGATGAATGGTTTAGTTGAGTTCATAATGTAGGCCCTCCTACACACGAAGGTAACTCAAATTTAGAGGAAGATCTAGCATGACAAGAACATCAAGTATAATCAATTTCAAGAAGGAGATTGGGCTTTGTTACATGATTCTAGATATAAATAATTTAAGGGCAAGTTAAGGACAATATGGTTAGGGCCTTATGTTATACAAATATGTCATGATAATGGTTTACTATAGATCAGAACCATAGATGCAAAGGCCATTCCTTTACTTGTTAATGGGCATCAATTGAAAATTTACAAAAGGCCATTGTCAAAGCAATAGTTCATTTATGGTATCAATAAAATAGTGATGGTGGTGGAGCAAGTCTCATCTCTTGCCTCATCAAGTCACTAAGAAAAGAAAAAAATAAAGAGACTCAGGTGAAAACCTTCATGACGTGGCCCAATGGTCTAAAAAAAGAGAAATAAAAATATCTGTGGGTGAAAACCTCTCTTGAGGCACCTAGTGCAAGTAGCTAGGATGAAAACCTCTTGGAGGCATACTAGTTGTTTTCATATATATATATATATATATATATATATATATATGTATATATATATATATATATATATATATATATATATATATATAGATATATATAGATATATAAAGAGAAATCAAAAATCATGAAAAATTGTTTGCAGGTCAGTAGGAGGATGATCAAAGATCAAAGGAGAATCAAAACAAACCTATTCCACTAGTATTTTTATTTATCCATCCATTATCCTTCAACCTTCCACCCTTCCTATCATTCTTTCACTCATTTTCCTCAGTTTTCAAGGATACTGTGTTTTTTACAGGATTCCCTCTAAACATATAGTATCCCCTAAAAACCTATAGGATGATCGTGTAGGAATTACAGTGGATTTGGAATCCTAAAGGAAGTAACCCTAGGTCAAGGAAATGACCTACTGATGTAAAAAAGAAAAAATCCCTACATCACCACTCCATTACCATACCTCTCTCCACCTTGATCACCCCCGCATTCATCATTAAAAAAATCATTTTAAAAAAAAAATGCAGTATTCAAGAAAAAACACAGAGAAAAAAATGAGACATAGCAAAGGGAAAAAACACCTGAAGGTTATTTCTAATTATTCACACACCCCTAGACCTCCTCTCTATCCATTTTCACCATCCGCTAGTCCCATTAGTAGAAATTATTAAAACTTTTGAGGGAGAAGCAACTACAGGACATCCTGTAGGAAATCCTATAACAACCTATCCCACAAAATAAAAATCATAAGTTGTAGCAAGGTATTGTTACGATAGGAGATACAAGGGTAGAAGAAGCTCTAGAGCAACAGAAGCACCATCATGTTCAACACCATGTACCTGCATATCAAGGAAATCATCAAAGGT
Source organism: Pinus tabuliformis (assembly GCA_031772625.1). Taxonomy (NCBI): domain Eukaryota; kingdom Viridiplantae; phylum Streptophyta; class Pinopsida; order Pinales; family Pinaceae; genus Pinus; species Pinus tabuliformis. Next base: position 640,320,883 of record CM062816.1, on the reverse strand, counting down.
CGATAATAAAAAAAGAATAAGGAGAGATCACATGCAGCCAACATATAGAAAAAAAACTCATTTCTTCAACAAACTGCAATAAGGTATTTTTACCATAGGTAAGTATCTCACTTTTCTCTCTCATTTTCATAATATAGTAATCAAAGGATGTAAATATTTTGGATGAGTTGGTTTATAAGCTAAAGGTGGCTAGTTAAATTTTCCACCTTCATTTACTCAATGAGGAAAAAACAATTATTCCTCACACATGTGGCAATAGTCAAGTCAAAGAAAAGGAGAATGAGGTCAGAAGCCGTTGAGACTATGGATGCCAAAAGTTGGAGTTGGTTATGAGGTGAGGGGAATGATGATGCGGTAGTGGGGATCAATGGTCCAAAAATATAAATTTGTACCCCGGTTTCTAGCACACCACCTCACTCAACTCAACCGTAAGAGGAAATAAATGTTGATCCCCATGAACTCATGCATTCATCTTCTTGAGGCCCACTCTAGATAGCTCTCTCTTGTCCCCAAGAAACCTACAGGAGAGGAAAACTTCATTTTTTCCTACACAGGAATTCCTACAGGATCCTATAGTATCACACAGGAATCCTACAGGATATAGTCAGGTTGTCTACAAGATTGGCAAAGAGAAATTCAGAGGGGAAAGCATAGGGGTTGGTTACTTCAAGAACTATGAGGAGGTAGGCACTAAATTTTCTCCGATTTTTCCAAGTAAAAAGACTATAAAAATCTCCTATTTTGATTAAAATTAATACTTGTATAAGGGAATTATATCCATAGAAATTTTAGTCCCATTTCCTCCTTCATTAGAATTTTGTATCATACATCTCTGCTCCTAAAATTCACCAGACAAAATGACAAGGAGGCTTAATAGAAGGGAGCCCATTAACACTGTAAGGATTCACCAACACCATCCTTTGTTAGAATTATTGACAAGGCACAACTGGATGGGGTACATTGAGAAATTGAGGGGGTATGATGATGAACTGGCCCGATATTTTTCTCTCTCTCTCATTCCACTGACTAGAACCCATGCCATTATTGTGGTGAAAGACCTCTCCATAGAACTCACCCTTGAACTAATAAGCAGAATTACCACACTTCCCTTAGGAGTGCCTTAGAGAAAGGAAGACAAGGGAAATAACCAAACTGCAAAGAAGAAATTCTTTTTAGATGAAGAGCATCCCATTGAAAACAAAAAGTGGAGTGAAGAGAGCAAGCCAACCATACCCTGGAATGAGGTAAGCCACCACCTTATAAAATAAATATCATGTGAAGGTAGGTATAGTGTGGTATATGGATATCAATTTAGGCTTCTTGAAGAAATGAGGCTTGGAGTAGAAGCACCTCCTCAGCATAGGCTCAACATACTATACTTCCTTCTGCAATCACTGATAGATACAAGCATGAAGGTGTAGGAAGGAAACTACCAATAGCTAGCCCACCATGGGTTAATTAGAATCATAATAGAAGATACCCTTCAAAAGCATAGAATTCCTATCACTTGGGAAATTTTCAAAGATGTGCTCACACTAGAGGATATCAACACCGTCACATATGATAGAAGCCCTACTATTAGTGAAAGGATGAAGAAGAGACTAAAATAGATGAAGAAGAAGTAGATAGGGATGAAGCGGAAATATATGAGGAGGAAGAGGAAGAGAAAGAGAAGGGAAGTGATGAAGAAATAGAGGAATATGTCAAGGAGGAAATTGATAAACAAGATAAGGATCTAGAGGGAGAAGAAGAGGAGAAGAACAAAGGTGAAAATGGCAATGGAAAAGAGGAGGCAGAGGACAAGGAGCAGTCACCCAAGGTCATTCCGCAAAATTTTCCATCCCATTATTTTTTGAGCTTGAGAAGGAAAGGGCTAGAACACATAGATGGATGCAGATTTCCAAGTCCAAGGGAGTGGAGGACATTGGTCACATGGAGGAAAATCTCAAATAGATGGGAAGAGAACTAAGTAGCCTTAGGGATAGAGAGGCCATAATGAAAACTCAGTTGGAGGAATAAAATGCATGGTTGAAAGGACAACTACAGGAAAGAGAGAGTCAATTAGCATCCATGTTCAGTCTATCGTTGGAAGAAATCCAATGCACAATGCCAACTAACTCCTATGCATTATGCCTTTATGAACAATGGCTTCAGTTCCAAATCAAGAACCTAGCATAGAGAGGCACTATGTCATTCCAGGATTATAGACAATTCATTGATCTTCGTCATCAAAGCACATTGTAAGATAGGACTAGGATGTTTGAGTTCTACTTACATAACATGGCCTTGATAGATATGAATGTATGGTACCCTAATGCAAAGCTAGGGGATTTCCAATTGATGTATTTAGGATCATGGATGAACTATGAGGAAGAAAGTGATGCAGAAATGAAGAAGATATTGGCAAGGGAATAAACAGAGCCTCTCATCATAAGAGTTGAGCAGTCAAATCCAATGCTTGTCATCAACACACATAATTTAATTGCAAATGATCCTGAACTTACACCTAGGTATCTTCTTGCCCAAGAGCAAGCATTTACACATTTTGAGGATATGTTCAAACTATTAGGGGATGACATCATGCAAGATTTCCAAAGGAGATGGAATAATTCTCCATATAGTTTGAAAATCAGAGAGTACCATACTCCTCAAATGATGAGACGAGCACTAAATAGGACACCCATGTACAAAAAAACCATCCAAAGGCTCAATGTCTATTGGATTTGCTTGACACTTAGTCCACCACTACTCTTGGGGATGTTAGAAGGAAGGAAGGAAAGGGAAGAAAGAAAGCAATGGGAGGAGGTAGAAAGGAAGGCAACATTCTATGCACAAGAAGAGGAAACCATAGAAGAAGCAGGGGATGTGAGGGAGGCGACTAGAGCTATGAAAGACATGTATATTGATTGAGTTGCTCAGAGGATGAGAAACACTTTCGCTAGGGGGTGATGATGAGCCTCATCATTGGCTAACTATATGAACCTTGATTCACCTCCTAGCTCAGTCAAATCAACTCTTCTCACAATTTATTACATGTTTTAATTATATTTTGTTTAATGAGATGAGTTAAAGTGAGATATTATTCCTAGTGGACTAATGTGCATTGAATGCAGGTTTGAAAGAGAAAATCATGGAATTTTGGCAAGATTAAGTGTTGAAAATCGAATGGGAAAAGGAAGAGAGATTGTAGGAGGTAAATCCTCTTCATTTATTCCTCACTCATTCGAATATTCCTCCATCAATCATACCATCTCGGAGTACAAGCAGCCAAGTCATGAAGATCAAAAGGAAGCCGAGCAAGTGATAGTGAAAGAGTTAGTTCATCTCGATTTGGGAGCCGAGCCTCCCTAGCTTTAAGGAATTTGTTGGGAACTTTAGTTGTATAAATAAATAGGCCTAGAAACTCATTAGGATTCAAATTTTTGTTATAAAAACACTAGTTATTTTTGAGCTCAGACTTGTCGAAGACATCGCTATCTAAGTTTCCATTTGTGCTTTACCTCAGTAATAGGTTAGAGGGGATAAAAGGAGCATCAAAAATATATCATTAGGTGTCTTTGCCTCACTTTTTCCTTCAGGGATCATGATTTGAGGAAAGGACCCCCATGCAGCCCCAAAAAAGACAGAATTCTACTTTCTCATAGAATTTAGAGTTTCATGTGCTTAAGACAACGTTTGATCACTTTGGAAGTGTAGGAATTAGCCATAATTTCTTCCATATTCATTCTTACAGTAGACTTCATTAATAACTTCATCTTATTTTGCAAATTTTCCTCATGCATGAAGTAGACAGCTAGCTCATTAAACTCTGTTTTTCTAGCTTATTGAAATTCTTCTTGTTTACATGATTTTTGAGCAAATGTCATTATTTGATGCAGTGCAGATGTTCTAGAAGTAGAGAAATATTTCATAGCAAGAAACCTCCTTCCAACTTCATCCATCCATGATCATTCCTCACTTTCACTAAGACCCTCACCAATTTCATCATTCTTCAGCGAAACTTCTTCAAGCATGTTGAGAAAATCCAACCATCTCCCAAACTTAGTTTTGAGTTCAGATTGATCCTATTCATTTTCTCACTCCATTCCATCTACTAAGCACCTTCCCTAATCCTTCCATCTCCTTCAACACCCATCATTTTTCTCTCAGTTGCATCCTGTAGAAATACAGGGAACCCTGTAGGTTTTTAGGACATCGTGTAGGTTTTCTTGTAGTGGCATGTTTTGAGGCCAAATTTAGGGAAAACATATAGGAAGACACATAAGGTCACCTAAAGGTCTCCCAAACCTTCCAACCATCCACCACTATCACTAAGCCATCTTCCACATCACCAATAGATATTAGATTTCACTTGTTTCTTCATAAAAAGATAAAGACAAAAAATAGATTTGTTGTAGCTAATTACATGCACAATATTAGAATGTTTATGCTTCAAAATTTACATGCTTAAGATAGTGAAATTTAATCCATGTTAATCAAGAATTATTTCTGAAACATAGTCTCTTAGCAATTAGGTAGGAAATGGTTTATTTTAACATTGGATTTCAGTCTTTTTTTCCTTACTGCGGTAGACAAGATTTCTCTTAGAGTAGATTTATCTTTCCCTCATTAATAAGAAATCTTCTTATGAATCCGTAGAAGTCTTTCTCGAAATCCCTAGTGGTTTCTCACCAGCTGAACAATGAAAAAAGGTAGAACCATCACTTTTACATGTGTATAAAACATTATCACCTCCATGTTTGTACTAACCTCGGGATGATAAAGTAAAGTTGGTAGCCCCAATAGTTGAAGCACTCTTGCTGCAATACTGGTGCTCAATAGACCTTATCCATTGGGAAGTTCTTTGAAAGATATTTCCAACTAAGTGTGGATATCTAAAATGGCCCCTTAAATCAAAATTTATGGTATGCCAAAGTCACGGCCTTGAAGTCCTAAGTAGACCAGAATATTCGAGGTCAATAGTAAGGAAGCATGAATATCGAAGTATTAGAGTAGGCTATATTAAAGGTTGTATAATATCAAAACCTAAAATAAGGTCATATTAGTATATCAGAAGCTGAAGGCCATCGAAACATCAAAGGTAAGATCATATCAGGATATTGAAATGTTGAAAGGTTTAAGCCATCAAAACTTCAAAAGTTGTTTAGGCTTTAAGTTTGGGAAGTTACGATATATGGAGATTCCAATGTTGTTAAAAGTATCGGGGAATTCATAACAAAATTAAAAAAGGACTTGATTGCAAAAGCAAGGCTTGTCAGGACTCCCTATCTCTCATGTGGTAGGACACATGGAAACAGGTGATTGGTCCTGAAGAACTGAAGTGGCGATTAACGTCGGCATGAGGTGACAATATTATGGACACGTGCCATATTGTTTTGGAATTTTTGGTGGCTCAATGGAGAATCTTAGGGTGACACATGTCACCACTCAAGAGGTGCCACATGGATAGATGATGATAGAATGACATCATCCCGGAGGTCAGAATATCAAAGGTTGAGGACCTCATAACTAAACCCACTAGCACAAGCTACACTCTCACCCGAAGAAATATTGGGGGATGAAAGAACTAGTTTTCTACATTCAAAGGTCTGTGGGAAGGGTTCTTGCAGCTTATAGGGCTTAGTTCTATCTTTGTGACCCCTTACTCTTCTGAAATAGATAATTACAGTAACTTACATTAACAAAAATCATACCTTCACGAAGGTCACCAAACATTCATAACAAATGTAAATTATACTGATCTACTACTTTCACGCATTAGATAAACATTTATTCATGTAATTCCAAATTAAGAATGAAAACACAGAAACTGCAGAAGTAATGACAGATCAACAGATGTACCATTTACACATAAAAATTGTCTTTATTAGATGTATTCTTTCAAAGTACAAAATCTACTTCCCTACGCACTCAACTATAGGGTCATGCGCACTCAGCATGTAGACTTACCAAGGTGTTTGCACACTTAGCTACAAGAGCCTTCCCCTTCGCCTAAGTACAAAAAACATACTTTCCTACCTTAACTTTGATGCCCCAAAAAATGATCTTCCATTGTTGGATGACCTCGTATACTGACTATGACTCCTCTGTTTATATCCTTTCCTTTCACAATACCATGGTCTGTGGGACATTAGTGGGTATTAAAACTTCTTATATCCTAACAACATAAGGGACTAAAACCCCTTCGAATCATATTATATCCACGCTTTCTTCCATAAATGGTGGAGACTTCACATTTATACAAAAAGGAAATAAAAAAATTTAACCCTAGGGAACCTATCCCAATAGGCCCGCAACACAATTTCGTGACTTGTCTTCAAGTCACTAAACTAGCATTTCAATCTTTGCTTGGAGTTTGTAGAACTCCAGCTTTAAAACCTATAGGTCAATTGCTCCCTGTGTAGCAGCCTGCTACACTTCTTCAACCAATTTCTCTATAGTTGGGCCTTCCACAAAGAGGCCCATGGTCCTTTGAGTCTATTTCATGCCCTTAAGTTTGCTTTGTACTGACAGATTCAATTGGTTGGCCTCCTCTATCCAAGGTTGTATTCATGCTATGAGAATGGCCTCTTTTCAATGCAACTCTTCAATTTCATTCTGGAGCTATTTTCCTTCTTGTAATATTGAAAACTGCTATACTAGCACCAAGGTTTGTGTAGTCAATCGAATATCATCAAACTACCATTATTTTTCTCTGAGATCCACTCCAATCTTCTGTATTGTAGTGTCGTCCTTCAAGGATTTCCATAACTCTATGTCCTTCTTGAACAACTCTATGAAACCATTAACTTCTTCTTCTAATTATGCCATGCCCTTTTTTATAGTAGTGCCACACTGCTCTCGAACCTCTAGTGGAGTCATAGGCTAGAGCTTCAATTGCAACTATGATATCTATAACTATAGTTCAAATCAGACTTGGTCATTTTCATGTTTATACTCTTTGACTATCACGACTATCTTTTGGATCTTATCCATGGAAGTTGCATTAGTTTAAATGTTAAGTTTTGGGAGCTCATTACAGGCATGTGTAATTGATGCTTCTAATTGCTGGTTACGCATAACAATTTCTTATTTTCCTTCAACACCTATGCATTTTATTCAAGTATCTGCTAGTTTTTTGTTTTCACTTCTCTAATGACCAACATTGCATGCTTCTCCCTAACCTGCAATTCATGAGACACTCCTTGTTGCAGCTCATGAAGGGTTTGGATAGGGAGTGCCATGAGGTTGAGGCATTTCCCTCTTCTGTCTTGGTGTGTAGCGTCCCATCTGGAAACTAAATGACATGAAGATTCAAGGTCCTATTCATGTCAAACACTATCATTCTCACTTGATGTAGGATCACTTGAATCCTAGTCTCTTGACCCACACTCACTTGTAATTAGCCTATCTATATCTGCAGCTCGCACAGATCCTTCTGCACATTTTCCAATCTTACTAGGGATTAGTTATGTCTTCGTGAACCTTAACTCTTTCGAAATAGATAATCACAATAAATTTTATAAACAACAATTATACCTTCTCGAAGGTCACCAAACATTCATAACATGTGTAAATTATACTAATCTTCTACTTTCATGTTTTAGATAAACATTTATTCATGTAATTCCAAATACATAGATAAAACACAGAAATTGCAGAAGTAAATACACCTAAGTAGATGCACCATTTACGGATCAAAACTTTCTTTATTAGATGTATTATTTCAAAGTACATAATTTTCTTCCTTACGCACTCAGCTACAGGGGCCGACGCACTCATCCCACGAACATACCAAGGTCTCCACACACTTAGTTGCATGAGGCTTCCCCTCCGCCTAAGTAGAGGAAACAAATTTTCTTGCCTTATTTTTCTTACCCAAAAAAATGATCTTCTATTACTGGATGATCTCCAAGCCTCACTACGATTCCTGAACTTCTATTCCTGGATGACCTGCTAGCCTTGTTATGACTCCTATATTTATACCTTTTCCTTTTACAATACCATGGTCCATGGACCATGGGCAGGTCTCAAAACCTATTATCTCCTAACAAAATAAGGGACTAAATCCCTAGTCTGACTTTTATTATCTTCATACTATGCTTCCGTAAATCACAGAGACTTTACTTTTATACAAAAATGAAATAACAAAATTTAACTCTAGGGACCGTATCCCAATAAACCCTCGCCACTATGTTTTGACTCATCTTCGAGTCACTTGATTGGCGCTTCAACCCTTGCTTGAAGTTTGAAGAAATCCAACTTCAAAACCTGCAGATCAGTTGTTCCCTGCATAGCATCCTATTGCACTTCTTCAACCAATTTATCTATAGTTGGGCTTTCCACAGTGAGGCCCATGGTCATTTGAGTCTGCTACATTCCCTTCAGTTTGCCTTGTACTCACAGAGTCAACTGGATGCCATCCTCTATCCAAGGTTGTGTTCATGCTATGAGAATGGCCTCTTTTCAGCGCAGCTCTTTAATCTCGTTATGGAGGTGCTGTCCATCCTGGAATCTCGCGGACCACTATACTAGCACCAAAGTTCATGTCGTCGATCTAATCTCATCAAACTGCCATTGTTTTTATCTGAGGTATGTGCCAATCTTCAACAAAGTGGGATCGTCCCGCAATAAACTCCATAACTGCATGGTGTTCTTGAACAACACTATGTAGCCCTTGACTACTTCTTCTATTGTGGCCATGCCCTCTTTTATAGCAACATTGCACTGCTCACGAACCTCTGGTGGAGTCATAGGTTGTAACTTCAATTATAGATCTCATATATGTAGTTGTAGTTAAAATTGGACTCAGTCTATTTCATTCTTGGACTCTTTGACTGTCACAACTAGAATTTGGATCTACTCTACAGAAGCTACATCAGCTGAAATATTAAGTTCTAGCAACTCACTACAAGCTTGTGTGATTTCTACCTAATTCTTAGCTACTCGTAGAAATTTATTCTTTTCCTTCAGTGCCTACACCTTTTCTTCAAAGATTTGCTAGTTTTTTTCTTAAACTTCGTTAATGACCAGTAGTGCGCATTTCTCCCTAACTGACATCTCATCAAATACTCCTTGGTGCATCTCATGCAGAGTTTGGATAAGGAGTGCAGTGAGATTGAGGCCCAAATTCTTGGTCTGTGATAGCTAGGCATTGGCCTCTTCTGTATCGGTGCACAGGAACTCACCTAGAAACTTAATGACACATATATCCAAGGTCCTATCCATGTTCAACATTGTCAGACTCCCTTGACATAGGATTTCTTGAATCCCTCTTGCTTGACCCATGCTCACTTATAGTCAGTCTCTCTGCATCTTTCCCAACCCCTGCTGGTATTGGTTTACAAAATGGGTCAATAATTTTTTCATGTTATCTTGAACCATATCACCAATTTCATCCAAGTCCCCCTCAGTAAGGACTAACAGGTTCACATGGGCATTTGTGTTTGATTTATGTTTCTTTTATGGCCTTGTGGATGTATGCTTCATTCGTTTCCTGACCACAAAGGGGGTTTCTAGCTCTGTGCTCCCTCCCTCTTCTCCATCCGACCCTTCTTAGTCTTATGTGTGTGGAGTATCAAACTCTTCAACAGTAATGCTAGCATGCGACATTGCGGTTTTCTGGGTTGCTCGCTCTTTGTTAGCCTCTTCCTTTTCTCAAGCAACAACCTCTTTCCACTATGCAGCCTTCTCCTAGGCTGTAGACTTTTGTGCTTCATTTTGTTGTTCTACTATTGCTGTCTGTGCAATGGTACCCTCCATTGCCTTACTCATACCTGTGCCCACATCTGATGGGTAAAGCTATTCTCCTGGCAATTTTCCTACAATCTCTGCTACGTTATCCTAACTGACTAGATAAGGCAGCTTGCCCCATGTCTTTTTGGGTTCCTTCTCACGTGAATATATAAGTTGTGGAAGTTGGATTTGAAATCAACATAAGGCTCATATTGCTCATACAACATGGGTGACAAACTCGGTCACTAATTGATCATTGTACGTAGATCCATCTCCACCAAGACCTATAATATCTTGGTTTCCATGACTCATGCAGTGTCCTTCGTTGCGTAGAGCGAGGTGAACTTCGTTGCCTTTGGAAGGTTTGATTCTTGGGGAGGAAACTAGTTTTTCTCCTACATCCTCCATGCTACTAATGCTATCAACAATAGCAACTAGGCATAATGAAATGCCTTGCCCTCATCATGGGCCTCCTTGCAGTTCTCTAAAAACTCTTTCCAGACATACTGAGCCCAGCTACACTAGACTTCTTTGGCACCCTATGTAGCCAAAGAAATTATGGTTGTTAGAACCTTGTTTATCTAGCAATTCTGCATGATATTTCCAGCCAATATCTACATGGTGAACTGCATCATGGGGTTCGAAATGAAGCGGATGGAATATCCACATAACTGCTTGATCAACCCAAACTCGCTCTTCATTTAGTCAGCAAGTTTCTTCTCCCTGATTCTGCTGGCTCCATAGCTTAATATGGTAGCAAGGTGATCCAATGGATCAATATGTCTGTGATTGGGATGGGTTCTTCCAACCAAAGACACCCATTATGCACCAAATTAAGTACTTACGAGACACATAGAGTATTAATGACGGTGTGACTGAAATTTGGCACCCAGAGCATGTTTAGGAGGCCCACGGCCTCAACACCGACGACCCATTCATAGGCTCCAATATTTTAACCCCTATTTCTTCTTAAGGTATCTTTGAGTGATACTTGGATGCCGCAAGTTGAGGGAACTTTTCATGATCCCATAGGTCCCAATCCTTCAATTTGAGCATCATAATGTGGGTCAACAACATCCCCTTAAACACCACCTTCTCTGACATAAATGGTGTAGATACCATGAATTTGGCATTGTTAGGGTCCTTAGGAACCTTATTTATACCTTTGCATGGAGGCATATAGTTGGGGATCCAAGTCATTTTCTCACCCTCCTCAACTTCTATCTCCTCTACGCCATAGCATAGTTCTTCCTCATCCGAATCAAAGGGCTTAGTTGACTACTGAGATCTATCCATCTTCCCCTTCTAGAGGATTTTCGTGGGGTTTTCCCGTGGTAATTTCCTCACTAGGTTTTGCTGCGGTTTCTTCTGCTTCTTATCAATTATAGAAGGCTTAGGAACAAAGGGCTTAGGTCTGGGAGACCTCATTGTCGTAGTATGAAATCTGTAGGAACATAGGATACTTCTTCTGTTGTGGGGCGGGGGGGGGGGGGGGTGGGGGTTGTGTATTCATGATCACTATAAATTCCTTACGAAAATCTTCAGGTACATTAGCGAATCTTGTTCGTGAGAAGAGATCCTCCCAATAAGGCCCAGACATACACTTCATCTCTTGGCACAACACAAGGATAAAGGGCTCAATATCGACACTTAGGAAGCAAAGTGTTCAAATGCGTAGTGGTATGCTAGATTTATAGGTGAATTTGAATTTAAATCCAACTGTTCCCTAGAAATTCCTATCATTAATGGATATTTTGTGGTAGATTTCCAAATATTCCCCCATAAATATGCCTTCCCCTCTCCTTCCAATGGAAATTTCGCCATCTAATCATCTCCAGTGCTTCTAATGGTTATTTTTTGTCGAGGCCACTCAACACCAACTCTTGTGGCACAACTTCTTTGACATAACTCCCCTCAACACCTTACTTCCATCCATCGTGCAACACTCTTGCTCAGTCTTTCCCACTCTTAGGTAGTGTAGTTTATAGTCCTGTACTTCCTTGCCGCTATTTGGAGTACTATGACTACCCCACAATTATATAGTTATTTCACAGGGGCAAGATCAGCCTTGTACAACTTCAATCGACTACCAATGAACCTTCCTGGAAACAATTCCTTGTTTAGCTTCGCAAGTTGAACTATGCCACCATTTATTATTTATTTTATGAAATAGGGTCCCAGACAATGCATTTGAAAAATTCTAGGTAATTTTATAAATTTGTAGTCATATCACAATACTAGATCGTTAACTTCGAAGGTGTGCTACTTTATATGGTGATCATGCCATGCCTTTTCGAAATCCCTTCACACCTGTCGATGAAATCCTGCTAGAAATTGATCCTCTTCTAGTTCTACCAGCCATGTGAGATTCTCATCCATAGTATCACGATCAACTATATATGTTCGTGCTGCAATCTACAAACTTGGAACAATATATTCCATGGATTTTATAGCCTCCTTCCCATAGACAAACCTAAAAGGTATTTGGCCTATCAATGTTTTACAAGTGGTCCTCTACACCCACAAGATTGTTGGTATGCACACAACCGAGTCATTCTGCTTAGTGTTGCAAACCTTTGTCAAAGTGTTCTCCAAAATTTTATTGAAGGATTCTATCATAGCATTAACTTGTTGGTGATATGGAATACTCTTATGATGATAGAATTGGAATTCTTCAAGCATCGTAGCAATCTTTTCGTTTAAGAAGTGCATGCCCCTATCAATCATTAAGATTTTAGGGCAACTAAATTGGGACAAAATAAACCTAAAAATGAACTCCACAATAGTATCTGTGCTACAGTCCTTTACCAGCTGTGCCTATACCCATCATGTCAAGTATTTAGTTGCTATAATAATGTATCAAACCCTTGTCTTTTTCCCTTGCGGCTTAATCAAACCCACAAAATTAATCACCCATTTGGTGAGCACCTGCAAGGTTATTTGCAAATTTAAGGCAAATTCATCCCCTTTTTATTGTCTCCCCATCCTATGGCAAGCATCAAATGCCCTCTAATATTACTTCTAATCCTTATGCATTGTTGGCCATCAAAGTCATATGCGCGGGATCTTATGTGCGTTCACTCTACCTGTATAGTGTCCTAGCGCTGCTCCACCATGAGCTTCTGCGAGGATGCTTTGTCACTCATACTTTGAGACATCTCTGTGCAATATCTCATCAAATCCATCTTATATAATTGTCCATAGATCATAGAGTAGTTGATCGCATGAGCCACCAGTTCCTTCTTCTACTATGTTGAGTATCCTTTTGGCATTGTTTTTGTAGACAAAAACTAGATTTTATCCACAAAGTGGTTGTATATGACTTGAACAATAAAGAGATGTGCATTAGGAAACCGCTCTTCCAAACTTGTAGGCTCATCACCAGTCTCAGTCCAGGATAAGTGATCAGGACTAGCATTCAAGCACCCAGGCTTCATGATCACCTCAAAATCATACTCCTGAAAGAGCAACAACCATCTACAGATCTTCCCTCACAACACAAGCTTATTGACCAGGTATTTTAGAGCATAATGGTGTGTATACATTTTGAAGTGTGTGCCTAATAGATAGTGCCAAAATTTATATAGTGCGTACAACATTTCAAGTCCTTTCTGCTTTGTAGTCAAGTAGTTTTTATCTGCCTTTGAAAATTTTCTACTTGCAAATGCTATAGAACGATCAATATCGCCCTTACTTGATTGAGTCAGCACTACACCCAATGCAATACATGATGCAGCATCATGAACGTTAAACTCATTTTTCAATCCATCAACATTAGAATGGGAACGGTAACCATTCTCTCCTTCAAAATGTCCAAACTACTTTGACAATGTTTGTCCCATAAAAGTGTTGCATCCTTCTTCAACAAATTCTCCATTGGCAGAGTTAGTTGTACTTATGCCTTGATAAACTTTCTATAGTACCCCATATGGCCCAATGTTGCACACAACTATTTTACATTCTCCAGGGTCTCTAAATTGACAATAATAACAACTACCTTGGAAAGGTTGACCATCAATCCATTCTTGCAAACCACATGGCCCAACAATATTCCATATGGTATAGAGAAGACGCGCTTTTTCAGATTTACGGTGATTTGATGTCCTCGATAAGTATCCAGCATAAGGCGCAAACTCACAACATGGCACTTTACTAACCCAAATACGGTCCAATCATCAAAGTAGTATTCTAAGAACTTGTGGATAAATTCTTTAAAATCCACAATTACTACTCTTGAAAAGATCGTAAGGACACTATTTAGCCCAAACAACATTATCGTGTATTGAAAACAACCCCATTTTGTCACAAAGTTGGTCTTGTTGTGATCCTTCAGTGGGATCTTGACCTGAAGTTATCCCAAGAACCCATCGGTGTATGAGTAGGCTTTGTGTCATCCAAAATTCTCCAGTACCTCATCTATAAACGGAATTGGGAACATGGCATGGATTAATGCATCATTTAACTTCTTCAAATCCACACATATCCTAATCTCATCCTACTGCTTCTTTTCATGTATTAACATGGGACTCACCTAGTCTAATTCCTCTATAGGCTCAATGATTCCAACCTTTAGCATTTTATCCAACTCCCTGCTCACCTTTTTCCTATATTTGGGATTTAATTGGTAGGGCGACTACTTTACAAGCTTCGCATTGGGTTACAAATTAATCTTCATAATGCCCAAATCCCCTACTATCCCTTTCAAATCTAAGACCTTGGTGGGAAACAAATCTTATTACTCATGCAACAATTTGCAACCTTGTCAATTGTATCCTCATCCCAATAGTTTCCTATCTTAGCAAACTTCAGTTTCATCTGATCCGATATTTGACTCTTTAGTCTTGAAAGGCTCTGATAAGTGAGGGATTTCTACTTTGGGTCCCTCAACTAGATGTTGTCATTCAGACTCACGAAATTTGATATTTCTAGGGTCATCTTCGCCTTCTCCTATGGTCACATTATAATATTCTAGTGCATGGTGCAGCATGCAGACTTACCAAGGTCTTTGCACACTCAGTTGGATGATCCTTCCCCTTCACCTAAGTACATGAAATAGACTTTCCTTCCTTAGTTTTCTTACCCAAAACAATGATATTATGTTATTGTATGACCTACTAGCCTCTCTATGACTCTTGATCTTCTATTTCTAGATTACCTCCTAGCCTCATTATGACTCTTCTTATGATGTAGGAAAGTGTTCCCTCTACGGACAGAGGCAACCCCTCTAGCCCTAGATTGGGTCTATTCACAAACAAGGACAAATCAACGATAGCTTTCCTTAAACAATCATAGTTGTAGGCCTACCTTAACCGGTGGTCGATGGAGTTCCGTTGCGCTACTCTAGCCTTGGCTTCCTTCTCCTAATGAGTGATCAAACTGAAACAATGCATAGGAAATACAACAAAGCATGTAACCAGAAAAAAAACAATGATCTATTTACTCATGAAGTCAATAAGTCATGAGATATCAAGTAAATTACATAAAACACATAGGAAAACATCATTGATTGTATTAATAATGAAATAAGAGCATGCTTACAACCAAAGTCTTGATGTCGCAAGCCTTCTCAGAGGGATCCAGATAGCACGTTCCTCAAGCATTCACTCTTTGAAGATGGATCTCCCAACATACAAGATTCTCTCTCTCACTCATAAGTTTTACAAAAAATTAAGGGCACTTCACAATCTTCCACAAGCTATCAACAATCCCACACTTGTCACACTCACACCAGCTACACTAACAACACTACTCAATCCAAGAATTTACCAACTAGTCAACTATTAAAAACTAGCAATGCATAGCAATGGTGAGAGTTTAAATAGGAGAAGGAGTCTCCATGAAAAGTGGAATATTGAGCTTATCCCCAAGGAAGGTAGCACAATTGATGGAACTGCCACGCCTGAGAAAGGAGGGTGATACAAACTATGCCAACAACTAGGTCTGGAGTCATCCATAAGCCCAATTGTTGGAACAAATTCTCCCAATCTGGATCATCACCGGGACATAACTGATCTTTAGCGTTGACATCGCCAGTGAGAAATGTAGCTAGTCAGATCATCACTAAAGATAATAAGTAACCTTGCGCTGGAGCATGAAATCGGACCATCGTGGGAATCAGATGTACTTTTGTGATGGCAGCGCAATTGGAGTGTTCATGAGACCCATTCAATGCGTATATTAAGTCCACAATCGCGATGAGGAAGAAACATAGGAAAAAAGGGTCATTCGGCAGCACAAGAGAGCATTTTTTCAATATGAACATGTTTGACTTGGACACATGACACAGTAGAAGGAATGGAGTGAAGGTAGTGACAAATTATTGTGTAACAGATGCCCCCTAAAGTATGAAGCCTGAGAGAGTGGGAGGGGTGAAATGCTTTACGGAACTGACTAAGCTGGAACACCATCTAGAAGAACCTGCACACAAGTACAACTGATATCTCTGATAATGAAGTACATGTAGTCTAAGCATGGGCGCAGCCATCCAAAAGACATATGAACTAGGTATGTGGTATGGAAGTAGCCATCCAGCTAATAAGACCATGATAGTGATAAAGGTATGGTGGGAGCCATCCATGAAGACTCAGGTATGGTCATAGCCATCCATCAATGAGTCACGTAATCACGAACCAATCCATGCAGCCTGAACATGTGTATTCTGAGTTCGGGGTCTTGAACCAAACTGATCATAGTACAAATTATAGCATGCGAATAGATGTGCTGAAGTCGAGCATGATAGAAAGTCACTTGATTACTGGTCAATGATTAAAACTTTTAACAAGCGTGCAAGAAACCACCAATAATGAAAATGGTTCTCAAGGTACTGTCTAGCACAATCCACGAAGTGTGAGGAAGGAACTAAAGTCGAACACTCATGGAATCACCCAATCGATGACCAATGATGGAAGTCGACCGTCAGGTGCGAAGAACTTGTCATTGAGGCATCCAAGCTCTAAGGTACCAAAGGGGATCTCTAAATCAATCTCCTCGATAATGAGTTGATGTCGACAGGAGCCGACCCGTCATAGGAGGGCCATAATGTTTCCCCCATCAACGACATGAGATAAGGAACAAGTGGTAGATGGTGAAATAGAGTATTAGAGGAGGAGGCAAAGTTGTAAACTGCAGAAGGATTATACTCTTGAACATGTCGGCAACACGACTGCAGAGGGTGGCAACATTTAGGTACCAAGGGATCAGAGGCTCGATGGAGACGGCGTGAATTGGATGGAATGAGGCTAACTGGAAACCCAAACCCATATAAGGCCAAACAACAATGTATGGATGTCCCAAACCGATAATAAGCAAAAGTGTCGATGTTCAAGAGTGACTAGATGCCAATGATGATTTCCAAATTTTTCCCCACCATTACTGCTGAGTACCCCTATTATTTTTTAAAACAAGCTTGAAGGGGATAGCATATGCTTGTAATATAAGTTCAACCGTCGGTCGAATCCAACCTAGTAATAGTTTAACAAGCCCTAGGGAGGAGAAGCTCGAGTCTCGTCATTGTGACAAGTCCAATGTCGTCAGGGTTTAACGAGTCTGACACAGGTAAAACTCGAAGTCCTTTTCATGTTCAGAGAGTTTGAAAAAACAAGGAAAAGAAAACTCCAGGGGGGTCCTTTTTCATAGATTTGTGTCTCTCAAGCCCAAAAAAGTATAAAATGATACTCGAAAGAACCACTCAACCATTATGATCGAGGAGTACTTTTCGTGATTAGTCACCTCGACCTAAAAAAGTAGAAAAGCGATCGAAATCATGTCATTTCATAACCAGTAATGAACTCGAAACGACAAAGGCTGGGTAATATTTTCATTTTTACATGGTCGGAAAAGAGCTTAAAGCTGACCGCCTCTTATTTCATTTAACAAGTCAAGAGGAATAACTCAGCTATTTTTTCGTCTTTTAAGTTTGAAAAGAGCATTAAAGAAGGCTTCCATTTTTATTTTCTTTAACGAGTCAAAAGGGGAGAAAATACTCGGCAATCGTTTCATCTTTTATGAGTCAGAAAAGGGCTTAAAGGTGACTCGTCCTAGAGTAACAAGTAGTATAAAGAGTAGCAACTAGTCTCAGAAATGGTGAAGCTGCTCAAAACATGTAATGGTCAAGAGGCTGGCTAATAAAACCACTCATCACTGTGGTTCCTCAGGAAAGGAAAAACAACCAAGTGAAAGCATATGATTGGCCAAAGAGATGGTGGTGATGGAATGAAACAACCAAGGCTCATCTAGCAGAATTTAGCAGATAACATGGCAATCACGAGGTGTAAATCAGGTATGGGTTCATTTTTACACAAGCTTGAACCATGGAGAACTCTGCTTGGATTCAGCTTGAAACGAAAAGCTATTCTTTTCATAAATTCGCATGTGCCTATGTTGTTGGGAAAAGTATCCAATTCGCAATACCCCTATCCCACTCTAAGAGGTGATAGTGCCTTAGCAACAAACAAGGAAAACTATCTGAGTATTCTTCTTTATGAGATGTAAATAGAGAAAGAAGGATGTAACTAACCGGTGTCTTCCGCTAGTTTTTCGATCCAATCACTCTCTCTTTTGTTCACTTCCCACTACCTGCTCTTTCACTGGTCCAGCTTCACCCAGTTCCTGCAAGATCACAAGAGAGGAAAACTACACAAAAGACATAGATTCACATTCATAACTAGTTTAGGATGAGATATAAACTAAATATGCACATATAACAAAACATCATTGAAATACAAGCATATAGGAGAAACTCAAATAGCTTTATTGATATGATAACAAGGTTCAAGAGGAGATACAACCAAGTGAGTCCCGATCCAGCATCTACCTCCCAGCAAAGGAATCCCTTCCTCTCCTCCAACAAAGCATAAATCACCCAATGTACTAATCTCAATCTCAAACCAACAACAATTCTCTGCAAAGTACAAAATTCCAGCCCCCTGAACCTCTAGGTGAGAGATCCATGTATAGATGTAAGCAGAGGGGATGAGTCAGCTTATGTTTTGACTTGTGGCTTCCCTCTGTCAGTTCTTGCTTCCACTTGGAGGTTGAGAACCTCTTACTCATCACTAGTCGAATTCATTGAGGCAAGTGTCATTGAGGAAGATTCTGGAAGCTTCCAGGGTCTTTCCACCTCGTTGAATGAACTTGCCATTTGTCATTTCCCGCTCAGTGCACCCTGGTAGTGCTTCTACCTGCGTTGCAGTGCACCTAGCCAGTGTAATCTCTGCATTTTAGCGCAGACAGCTAGTGGAGCCTCTGAATTGATCCTGAATTGATTGTTTCTGAGTTGTTTTTGGTGGAGAACTTTTGGGAGAAGCTGTCATTGGTTGACCTTGTTCCTTTAGGGGTAGGAACAACTCATTTAGGGACTTTGGATCCCTTGGATTATGGACATTTCATGCTCAATGTTGTAAGGCACAAAAATGTCTATAACAGTTGCCCCCTAAAGTATGAGGCCGTTTATCGGGTGAAATGCTTTATTAAGAGGATTCGAAGTTCTTCCAATGCTGGGAGGAGACCTGTAATAAGATACAATACAATACATTATTTTTCATACTACTTTCATGATCTAGCTGAGGCGGGCATTCCCATGCTCAGCTTTATAAATTCATTTTTCTGTACATAAAACAGACAATCGTCTGATGGTAGACTGATGATTTTGATGAAATCATCATCCTTTTGGTAGGATGATTATCTGTTGCAATGTTGTACATGTCAATGTCTTTATTTTTCCTGAATATATATCGCAGCCCGGATGGATGAAACTAGATCCGGGGTCTTCAATCTCATCTGATCTTCACTCTAAGTACAAGTCGATCCATGTGAGAAATGTTCTGAAGTCGAACATGGACAGACATCACTTGATTACCAGTCAATGATGTAAACTGTTAACAAGTGTGATAGGAGTCACCGATAATGATAATGACCCTCAAGGTACTGCAGTAAAATTCACGTGGTGTGAGTAAAGGACTTGGCGTCGAACACCACGCAAAATCTTTCGGTCGAAGGTCATTGATGTATACCTGTTGCCGGAAGTGAGAAACTTGCCATTGAGGCATGCAAGCTTCAAAGTACTGAAGGGGTTGTTCCTAGATCAACTTCTTGGATAATGAGCTGATGTCGACAAGAAGCGATCCGTCAAAGGAGGGTCTTAAGGTATCCCACATCAGTGACACGGAACAGAGCAAATGATTTTGATAGAGGTGAAAACGATCTGATGATATATGGTTCAGGGTGGCGGCCATGAAAGGATGAAGGATAATGTATGGTAGTGGATGGGACACGGTTGACTTCTCTGGATGACTTCTCTTGAACATATCGGCGACACTTGTGTGATGGATCGGTAGCATTTACCCCAACAGTGGATGGTATGGCAAGACCATGGCGATGTGACCTGTTAGTGTCAGTCTTTCCAGCCTTCCTACAGTGATCAAATATGCTCTTACAAAGTGGTATCAGAGTGTCAAGGTCAAATTTTGTCATTTCAAAGAGTTTTCAAGCAAAATTTGGTCACTAGGCATTAGGTCTAGGGTTTGCTTTCACTGCTTGCAAAGTTGCCCAATGCCAATCTATGTCACTATTCAGTTGAGTCTATCATCATTCATAGGGTTTTCATTATCATGTCAGTGTCTAATGAGTCATTTTACATCTTGTTCATGCTTCAGTTGTGCTTTGGCAAGTTCATTTCCCTCTCCTAGGGTTTTGAAGCCAATTTCTCTTGGACGGTCAAATCATCGGTAAAACTTGTATCCAGATGTTCATACACCTTCCCCTATCCTTAAAGTACCTTATCAAACACTTCCCATCTCTTAGATCCGCCAAATTCCTCATTTTTGCACAAACCCTAGTTTCTAGCTACAACCTGGCAATTTTCTAGGTTGGGCCTATGTTTTGCCCTTTTGGACCCCTTCCCCTCACTCAATCTCTGAGATTCCACTTTCCCCTACTTCCTAACATCCCTCCCTACTCCCCAAAATTTCCCCAAGAATTTAGAAGCCCCTTATTCCCTTTATTTCGCTTCATTTCGACAAAATTCCTTGTTTCACACATCGGGACAAGTTTCACTCAAATGATGTTTCAGAGCAATCAAAGATGAATTTTTGAAACCTGAGAGAGGTTTTTGTCCAAAACATGCCAAAGAAGAAAAAACTCCTTCACTTTTTTCACAGGTGTCATTGTTTGAGAGAAATGTCAAGAATACCGTAGCCTCAGGAGAATCAAAGACACCTCTGTAGTGACCTTGGGAAAATCAAGTTTTCTCCTAGCTTGGTTGGCCAAATTATTTTCTTGATGGGTAAAATGATAACTAGATACAAAGATATTTCCAATGAGCTATCATGAGCTCAATTTGGGGTTGAGGAAGGCATTCAAAATTTGACTGCAACAGCACTCTTCCTTGAGGCAGCCTCATTTGGCACTTTTTGACCAGTCTTGGGAGATTTGATTTTTGACAGGTCAAATCAACTCCAAATTGAAAAATTCTAGTTGGGTTAGAAAGTAGACCAAAATACCTTTCCAACAAGCTATCCTTCGCTCAATTCCAACACATGTAAGGCCTCCAAAAGCCTCCTGCAAAAGCGCAACCCGTTGAGTGGTGTGCGACCTGTTGAGAGCTCTTCCACAGTTCAGAAAAGCAATGTGCGTGACCCGTTGGGAGGGGCGCGACCCGTTGGGAGGGGCGCGATCCGTTGGGGATTTCTCCACAGAAATTTGCTAGTAAGCTGCCAAATTACCCCAAATCTCTTCAAGGTTGTAGGTAGGCCTCTGATCATCAAAGTATTTTGCTTGATAGAGAAAAATGAGCATGGGAAATGTGTTTTAATGCCATCAAGTTGAAATGAGAAGTTCATGTATATTTGCTTCAAAAATGTCAAAATGCAAGTAGAGATCGACTTTTGTTTTGCTGCTCTCAAGGTTATCCCTTTCACCCCCTGAGGTTGTTCATGAGGAGGGAAGGCCATCCAAGTAGCATGATATTCTTGAGACCAGACATGTCAGCTCTCCTCCATTGGTCACTTATTAGAGAGGCCCAAGGGCCTTATTTGCCACAGCTAGGCGAGTACTATCTCCACAGCAGGTGGAAGGGATCTCGCCTTCATCATCAGTTCAGTGAGTGTTATCTCCACATCAGGTGGAAGGGGCCTCGTTTTCTTCACCAGCACAGGTACCAGAGAGGGGAAAGCAGCCCATGATTCATGAGGGTCCATCAGGAGTTTCAGACACCGAGGTGATTGATCTTGAGGCCAGTTCTCCTAGCCAAGAGGCGAAGGAGATCATTCGGCATCTCAAGGCCGAGAATGAGGTTTTGCAGAGGAGACTTGAGGATGCCCAATGGACTATTACTTACCTAGAGCAGCAGAACACACAGTTAGAGGAGGAGAAGGCACTTGATGAGCTATGGAGGATTCGTAGCGATCTAGTCTTGAACCGTAGGAGGCCCGGTGATCCATTGCCTGCTGACCGAG
Source organism: Pinus tabuliformis (assembly GCA_031772625.1). NCBI lineage: Eukaryota > Viridiplantae > Streptophyta > Pinopsida > Pinales > Pinaceae > Pinus > Pinus tabuliformis. The sequence continues at coordinate 640,298,717 of CM062816.1, read as the reverse complement.
AGTCACTGCTCATTCAGGAGAATGCCCACTTGGAGAGGCTGTTGGCTAAGGCCAACCAATAGAAAAAGCTGCTAAGAAACATGAAGAGTCACTATTGGGCGAGGATGCATGTATGCAAAGCCAAGATGAAAATGTTCCAAAGGAGGTTGTCCGAGGCTCTTAGGCGGAGGAAGAGGACCAATCGACTCCGTATCTTGGCTGAGGCATCCCTCAAAGATCATGGCACTAACTAGCATCAGCTACAGCCCAAATCCCAAAATTGTTTGAGAATTTTGGGTAATTTTGGCATTTTTTGGAAATTTACAGGTTTTGGCTCCTCAACGGGTCTTGCCCCCGGTGAGACCCTTTGTCATCGTAGCTCCTTTTTGCAAAAACTCAGCATTTCTAGATTTTTCATGCAAAGTTACATATGCCTATGGATGGAATTGAGTTTTTATGGGGTTTTGGGCCTCCAGAAGGTCAAAATACATGCAAAATTTGACTTTCTGCCCCCTTTTTGAGTTGCAGAAACTAGTCTTGGGAGAACTAAGTTTTGACAGGGCAAATGACCTCCAAATTCAAAAATTCTAGTTGGGTTGGAAAGTAGACTCACAGACCTTTCCAACAAGCCCACTTTTGCTCAATTCTGATACCGGGAAGGCCTCCAAACAGAGCTTCCAATGTGCACGACCCGTTGAGAAAATGTGCGCGACCCGTTGAGGAAATTGTGCCAGATTTGACCAGTTCAGCCCAGAAAACGCAGTTTGGCTCCAGTTTGACTTTTTGAGGTTGATGGTGATCCTCTTGGATGTAATTGTGACACTTTTTGGATACTTTTACTCTTGTTTAACTCTTCTAGAAGATTCTTTCATGTAAAGGGTAAAAATTGAATGTATGAACTGGTTTCCAAGTTTATAGAGGCAAGTTGTTTTGACTGCCTAGTTTGTAGTGCTTAGTTTAGAAGTGGTTGAAACAGCTCCTAGGATAGTGAGCTCGACCCATGGAGGCAGGGAAAGAGGTTAGATCATCTATATTATGTACTTTCTTGCTCATTTTCATGGTTGGACTCTTGAGGGAGAAGCTATCATTGTATATTTTCACTGTATCTCTGCAATTTTTGGCTAAGGAAGACCAGGGTTTTGCAGTCATCTTTGGGATTCTTGTGGACTCATGTGTTGATGATGTGTATCTTAATGTACTTGTAAGTTTGTTTATGTGTTTCATCTCCTTTCTTTACTTCTGCATATTAAACAAATGAGGTGTTAAAGTATGAATTCATGCCTGCCATGCTTTGCTTTTAAATTTGTTTAATTTCGATGTTTTCTGCTGTCTAAAGAGAATTCAAAGTCATTATTTGCTCTCTTTAGCTCCTCCTCTTTCTTTCTTAATCATCCACTTCAACTAAAGGCATCAATACTGTTTCCTACCTCGCCCCAAGGAACCCCCTGCAGAAACTGTGTCCAATCCCCGCACCCTAAATTGCAGCTCCTCAATTTTCCACCAAAAACCCCAAAAACCCCAAATCAACCTTTATAATCAGTTTACTAGCCTAATATCAGTGTTACCTTTGTTGGTCATCTCATCCCATTGAAGATCTACCGAGATTGAATGGAGAGAGCCTTCTCCTACCCCGTAGGGCTAGCTACGAGGCTGAATGGTTTGATGTAGCCTTGAGGTTTACCTTTCTCAGCCTGAGGTGAAATTTCAAGCACTAACATGACCGGTGAATGAAAAAACCCAACCCGACTCAGGCACGGAGTGGAAGTGTCATGTTCAAGAGTGACTTGCTACCAATAAAAGTTCTTTGAGTTTCTTCCCAATTTTTCCCCAGTCATTTCTGACCAGTACCTCTTTATTTTTGTCAAGCTTGAGGAGGATAACATATGCTTGTTCTATAATTTTCCCTTCGGGCAAACCCATCGCTATGTTTTAACGAGCCTAGCGATAGTGAAACTCGTTCTCGTCTAAAGACAAGTTTGTCGCTATTAATGCTTTTAACGAGTCTAACGACAAAGATAACTCGGTCCCTTTCAATTTTAGAGAGTCTGAAAAGGTACATAAAGTTAACTCCGGAAGTCCTTTTTCGTCATCTAATCCCTTAAGTCCGAAAAAGTATAAAACAATACAGAAGGGATGAGTTTTCGATAGTTTTAACGAGCCGAACAAAACAAGCGCTCGATCTTTTTGTGCAATAATCCCTCAGGTCCAAAAGATTAAAATTTAGAGGAGGGATAGCACTTCCGGTCACTTTAACGAGCTGGAAGGCCAAAACTCGGCAATATTTTCATATTTTATGAGTCAGATGAAAAGAGCTTAAAGAAGACTCGTATTTTGAGGAACGAGTGATGAAACGGGTTAGCAGCTGATTCCAGGTAAGGGTTGGAATTTTCCAATCACGGCAGTGTCACAAGGATGGCTAGTGAAATCACTCTTCGCAGCTGTTCCTCAAAATGGGTAAACAATCAAATGGAGGTGAATGATTGGCCAATGGAAAAGTGGAGGTGATGGTGCAAACACGACCAAGGCTTTAACGACTGATAAATTTACATTCGCAGTGGTTATTTACCGGGTAGTTCATTTTTTAACGAGCTTAAATGCGGATTGAAACACTTGCTCGATATTATGTTTATTTTTTAACGAGCATGAACTATGTGCTAAAACTTCTTGATCTTATGTTTATTTTTTAACGAGCATGAACTATGTGCTAAAACTGCTCGATGATAAGTTTGCATGCCCCCAGCATAATAACGCAAATCGAGGTGCATGCCCCCCAAACTTCATTACATTCAACTCGGTGGTTGGAATGAAGGTTTACCTTTGAGATTTCAAAAGGGGATTTGTTTCATTTTTTTTTTATTTTTTTTTAATGAGGTTGACACAGTAAAAGAACTATCCTCATGACTCCTTGTTTCATTTTTTAACGAGGTTGACACGAGATAAGAACCGTCCTCGGAGTCCAAATCCATTAGATATAGAAGGTTTCATATTCCACTGTGGCCACTTCTGCCAGATTACTCGGAGGTGGTAGGGCAAAAGTACCCATTAAGGCAGGGTCTTTTAGGAGACCTACTCCGATATTTTGGAGCGCACGATTGCTTCCATGGATCATTGGAATGCTTCCCGTAACTTGTGGACTATTGGGGAGAAATGTTTGTTGGTCGACGATTGTAATTCCTCCTTGGAAGGGAAATGCAATCTTCCTGAAGTAGGTCGACACAACTGCGGCCATGGCATATATCCAGGGTCTTCCCAATAGGATGTTGTAATCAAGGTTTCCGTCGATTACTTCAACATCAATTTCTACTGTTTTCCCTCCTAGTTCAACTTTCAAGTTACTTAGGATACCATATGGGGTATATGTCCCTCCGTCGAATGCTTTTAATGTCGTCAAAGATCGCGACAAGGTTGGAGATCCTAAAGTTTTCCAGCAACTCATCGACATAATACATGTAGATGCCCCCTCATCAATAATTGTTCGGTGAATAGTTTTGTTGAGGGCTTTCACTTGAATAAGGAAAGCTAGTTGAGCTGGTAACCGAGGATCGTACCCCTTGTGATCAAAGGATACAAGATTGGAATCCTTAGGATCAACCCCACCAATGGCCGATAACAAAGCCTGCCTTTGGGATGGACAATTTTGCAGTACTTCAAGGGTCGACATAGCGGATGGCGATTGGGCCAAATCTTCAACTATGTTATAATGTTGCGCTGCTCTGGCACGAGGATTAAATGTCGACTTGTGTACTACTCCCTTCGGCGGTTTTATTGTTAATTCAGGAATGATGGGTGGTACAACTTCTATCGAAGTTGTTGTCGAACTACTTGGTTGATCTTTACCTTGTCATTCGACAGCTGCGGATTTCGTAATCTTTGTTCCTTATCGAAATCAAAGCATCATTTTGTTGCTTGGAAATTGACAACATTAGCATTTGCGATGGGGAAGCATTTCCACTATCAACTAGATTTGTGCCTAGATTCAGAAACGGGTCAGTTAACACAGCTGAGGTTTGCGAACTTTTAAAGAATCTTTTAAGCTCAGCTTTGTATGGACATTCTTTCGTCCAGTGATTCTCATCAGATATCTGACACCCGAAAGGGGGTTTCCTATCTCTAGGAGGGTTTGAAGAAGTTTTTTCAGGAGATGACTCTCCCTGTTTCTTCTTCTTCCCTTTGCTTTGTTTTTTCTTGCTTCCTGGTTGTTTGGTTTCTTTGCCCTTATCTGCTGATACGACATTTACTACTGAAGCAAGAATTTCATCTTTTGCATTTTGATCTGAAATCTTACGGGCTTTCTTTGATGAAGCCTTTGTCGATTTCGCGTTTGTCGTGCCAATCACGCCATCGCTGGCATGAGAGTCATTATTTGATTTAGGAGGAGGAGGAATTGAGAATTCCAGTCTAGGGGCGTCAGGTGTTTTGTCGTAGAGTGTGCCGGACTGAGTATAGACCAAGTCTAGATATTGCGCACGAGCAATAACTTGCTCTTCCATTACGACTCCCCCCTTCGCCACATCTTCCGTTATGGCAGGAAGTAACGACTTGATAAACCATTCAGCTAATAGCTAATCGAGAACATACGTTTTTACCATCCTACGACGACGTCGCCACTCATGTATATGATCGGATATGTGAGTGGCCGTTGTCTGTTTGAAGTTGGTTAAGATTTCTGTTTCTGTTTCATACCTTATCGGTAATTGAAAATGGGTTAAGAAAGTCGTGGCTAAGGTGCTGAAATTGTTGAACGAAGCTCTAGGTAATTCAATATACCATTTTGCCACTAGACCCGTTAACGTCCTGTGAAAAAGGCGAAGCCTTATCGAATCATCATTTAGGGTGTTTGATGAACACCACAGATGAAATGTCATCACGTGATTCGATGGGTCTTCACCTGCATTTCCATTAAATTTAGGAATGTCTGATGGAAGTTTGTGAGGAATCGCTGGCCACCAAGGGGCGTAAGCAATTGGATCGTTTGTTAACCGGTGTAAATCGGGTAACTCTAAAGTTGCCACGAATGGTAACTGTTGATTAAGGTTAGGTGAAGCATACCCAGGGTACGATGGAATTGCCTGAACAGTTGGCCTCTGCATACCAGCATAATGTAATTGATGCTGGTATGACTAATACGGTTGGTGGACTTGTCCACTGTAAAATGGTTGATTTTGACCGTTTTGAATGTACGGTTGTCCACTGTTCGCAAAGATCTGCTGCTCAGAACCTTGGTACACTTGTTGGAATTGTGGTTGCTCGTATTGCACCAGCCACGGTTTTGAAGCCATGTTCTGTTGTGTTATACTAACCGTCGGACCAAGATGTGGGGTAATTGTACCCGTTTGGACCTATGTCACCCCACCAGTTGGCAATTATGGTTGAGTCACAGGGTCAAGGGGTTGTTGCATTATAACCTGAGAAATCTGAGGTTGACATACAACAGGCATCGTTTGGACTTGTGACACTGTTACAATAGCTGGTGTTGTCAGGATGTTCGACATAGGTACACATTGTTGCATAGAATACACAACTCTTAGTTGTTGGGGTAGTATAGGTACCCAACCACTTGTCGTAACTCCAGTATAACCTGAATACTGTTGAGAAATCCTTTATGGATATCCTCCCGGAGGGGGTAATGAAAGGGCATACTGCCCCCCATACGGTGGTAATCCGGAACTCAAGGGGATTGTTTGACCTTGGGGACTGGATGGCCCAAATTTACCTCCAAATGGATCAATTTGTCGAGTCTCAACATAAGAGTTGCCGGATATTATTCCGGAAGAACAAACAGGAACGGACCACACTGTCAAAATAATCCCTGGATGGGCTCCTTCTAGCGTTTGTGAGCTAGTTGGGACAGATGGTACGCCGATAAACATTGTCGGAGTGACGGCAGGGAGTTCTGCCATTGCTGTGTCATTTGACACAGTCCTAGATGTTGACGGTTGTTCAGACATTTTGAGTCTATACAAAAGATCACCTAGCGATTCTACAGGAACTTCCACTGGTGGTAGACTAACTTCTGATGTCGAAGGAAATAGAGTGACCCTGACTCCAAAATGTGTTGGAGTACTTGCTTGCGGATCTTCTACAATTTCCTCTATCGCAATCAAACCAGGTGGAAGGGGAAGACCGTCAGGTCCGTAAAATATTTCTGGTGCCGAAGAAGGGGTGGAATCGACAGCGACAGATGTTTGAGGAGCAAGACTCTCTGAACCGGTTGCAGATGGAACTGGTTCAGTAATGCAAGTATTTGCTCTCAGACTAGGATCAGTATCACTGTCCCTCTGTGGCTGTTGAACTTCTTCTATAGAGGCAGGGTTTCTAGAAATGTTTGGAGTAACCGGAATCTCGGATGTTGTTGGAACACTTGTTCTAACATTGATAGGAGATTTCGAACCGGTTAAACGAGTTCGCTTTGTCCGTACTGTTTTCGATTCTAGAGACAAAGACGGTTGACTCCTAAGCCTCCGCGAACGACGGGGTTTCAATTGACTTTCTTCCACGATTGCGGATTACTCGATCAACCAAAATACAAAAGGGGAAAGTGTGTTTTCGAATTAAATGAATTTTTTAGATGCTTTAGACACAACTTTCTTTTTCAATTTTAAAGAGTCGAGAAAAAGCTAAAGATGACTGTAGTCTCTTTCGATGTTTTAACGAGCCCTAAGTGACAAATGCTCGGATGGACTTTTTCTGTTATAGAGTCTGAAAAAGGACAAAAGGAACTGCTCTGGAGTTCTAGGTAGAGGGTGTGCCAAACTTTTTGCAAAACCACAGAATACTTTTTAGGGTACGGGCGATCAATCTTCCTGAATGCTGTGTTCAGTGCATTGCGATCAGTAGGGCGGCCGACATGGATTCCTATGCATAAAGGTTTTATTCCTATAGGGGTCTCCCAATATATACGCGACGGTACGTGGGAGCACAATCCGTACTGGCACTTATCGTCTCTCAGGAGGAATCACCCAACCATCAGTGAGGCGACCAGTGACCAGGTTTTACGACATCGGAACACGTCTCTAGCCTAGACCTCTATGTTGTGTGTTATGTTACAAGGCGTTGTTAAGTTCATTCAATTTATTTTAGGTTGATCTTTTTAGAAGTTTTCCTTTTTGGATCACCACGAGATGTATGATACAATTCCTAAATGCAGTCTAAAGATGATAAGCAAGCTTTTATATCTTTTCAACAATGAAAATCCTAGCTACAAGGGGAAAAGAAAGACACCATCTTTTCTCAAAGAGCATAGAGCACACAGTAATGCACCTTTCCCTAAATCAACATACAAACTGTCAAAATGCAAATGCACATATGCATGTATTTGTTTTCACTTTCTTAATATTGATGCCTAAAAAGAAAGCTGTTGTAAAAATTTGAATTCGATTTCAAGTGAAAATACAAACAAGTTCCTTTTTCGAAATAAAAAAGACGATTACGACACTTTATGATTTACTTGTTTCGACACTTCAAATGCATAAATCCAAACCAACAGACAAAAGTAAAAGCTAAATCAAGTGTGAACAGCAAGCAAACTCACTCCTAAGATCAAAACGACACTTACGACAGGTCTAGATCTAGGGGCGACAGTATGACTAGTTTACTTTTGTAATGGGAAACTGCAAATGATGTAACAAATACACAAAGAACAAATACAGTTTATTTATACAACCAAGGCGGAATTGAGGAAAATAAAATGGGTTTCAGATAGGTACACTGATTGATAACAGGCTGCAAAAAACAGAGAGAAAACTGAGCAAAAGGAAGCAAGGAACCATAGCTGCACAAGGCAAAGACTGATCAGCGCACCCTCAACACAGAGAATCTGAACTTCAGCGCAGGTAGCCTTCACAGGACCTGCGTTGAAATGCAGAACCTCTTCACAGAGTCTGCGCTGAAGCAGAAACGAGAGTTGTTTCTGGGTTCTGGGTTACGGTTTGCAGTTTAATCTACAGCTTTTGGCCGGATAAAAGCTATCAATTAGGTACAATTAGGAGGATGATTTATAGGAGGACTAAGATCTATCACAAAGGCCTGTTAGAGGACTTGTGGATCAGCTGTTCAGATCATAAACAGGCCCAGTGAATGGACTAGAGTAGCTGATCTCTACTTTGCATTTCAAAATGGCAAATGCAGTTCAATTCAGCACTCTTGATTTTATGAAATGAATAGCAATAGAAACACAAATAAACTAACAAGATACTTTCCCCAGTGGAGTCACCAATTTTTTGTTGGGAAAAGTATCCAATTCGGAATGCCCCTATCCCACTCTAAGAGGTGATAGTGCCTTAGCAACAAACAAGGAAAACTATCTGAGTATTCTTCTTTATGAGATGTAAATAGAGAAAGAAGGATGTAACTAACCGGTGTCTTCCGCTAGTTTGTCGATCCAATCACTCTCTCTTTTGTTCGCTTCCCGCTGCCTGCTCTTTCACTGGTCCAGCTTCACCCAGTTCCTGCAAGATCACAAGAGAGGAAAACTACACAAAAGACATAGATTCACATTCATAACTAGTTTAGGATGAGATATAAACTAAATATGCACATATAACAAAACATCATTGAAATACAAGCATATAGGAGAAACTCAAATAGCTTTATTAATATGATAACAAGGTTCAAGAGGAGATACAACCAAGTGAGTCCCGATCCAGCATCTACCTCCTAGCAAAGGAATCCCTTCCTCTCCTCCAACAAAGCATAAATCACCCAATGTACTAATCTCAATCTCAAACCAACAACAATTCTCTGCAAAGTACAAAATTCCAGCCCCCTGAACCTCTGGGTGAGAGATCCATATATAAATGTAAGCAGAGAGGATGAGTCAGCTTATGTTTTGACTTGTAGCTTCCCTCTATCAGTTCTTGCTTCCACTTGGAGGTTGAGAACCTCTTACTCATCACTAGTCGAATTCATTGAGGCAAGTGTCATTGAGGAAGATTCTGGAAGCTTCCAGGGTCTTTCCACCTCGTTGAATGAACTTGACATTTGTCATTTCCCGCTCAGCGCACCCTGGTAGTGCTTCTACCTGCGTTGCAGTGCACCTAGCCAGTGTAATCTCTGCATTTCAGCGCAGACAGCTAGTGGAGCCTCTGAATTGTTCCTGAATTGACTGTTTGTGAGTTGTTTTTGGTGGAGAACTTCTGGGAGAAGCTGTCAATGTTTGACCTTGTTCCTTTAGGGGTAGGAGCAACTCATTTAGGGACTTTGGATCCCTTGGATTATGGACATTTCATGCTCAATGCTGTAAGGCACAAAAATGTCTATAACAGCCTAGCATAATGGCACAAATCGAGGTACATGCACCCCAAGCTTCATTGCATTCAACGAGGTAGATGGAATGAAGGTTCACATTCGAGATCTTGGAAAGACTCGCCTTGGATTTTACGAGATCTTAATCAAAGACTCGATTTGGAAAGGGGAGTTGTTTCATTTTTGAATGAGGTTGACACAGTGAAAAAGAACTATCCTCATAACCCTTGTTTCATTTTTTAATGAGGTTGACACAAGATCAAGAACTTTCCTCAACGCCCTCTGTTTCATCTTTTAATGAGGTTGAGATAGGAAAAAAGTATCCTCATAACTCCTTGTTTCATTTTTTAACGAGGTTGACACAAGATTAAGAATTTTCCTCAAGACACCTTGTTTCATGGGCCAGATGAGAACATGGCTCCCAAGAGGTCTTCGCAGGAGGGAAGAAACACACCCTGGGAGGAATACATGTCATGATGCAGCAATGATAGATCGGGTTCCAATGCCCCCAGTACATGATGGATGAGACCATCTACATAATCATCACCATAAGCGGTGACGGAATGGGCAGCCACATAATTGACCTGTGGCAAAGAAGGTATGGCTTGTGGATAAGAACCGATAGGGGACGATGGCTGAACAAGAGGAACCGAGGGACTAAAGAACGAAAATTGATCTATGGTCACCATTCTTCCATCGTGTGGAAAAATAACCACATGGAAAAGTGAAGAGACAAGGGCCCCCATGGCATAAACAGAGTCAAGGCCAAGGAGAAGACTGAAATCTAAAGCCCCTTGGACAACCATGATGTCTATATAGACAGTTTTGCCCCCCAAAGTAACAGGAAGCTTCGGGAGGATCCTTAAAGGTTGACTAGTTCCTCCGTCAAACACCAAAAAATTCTACATGACTGGCACAAGCTGTGGGGAGCCCAAAGCTTGCCAAGTAGTGGAAGGCATAAAACTAACAAATACGCTCTCATCCAAGATAGTGCCAGGTATTGCCTTATCATAGGCATGTACTATAATCTTGAAAGGCACATAGAATGGAAGGTGGAACATAGTCAAATTACTCAAGTCGAAGGAAACAACCGAACTACTTGGTGGGGGAATTGTATGATTTCCCCCTTACTCTACAGGAACCAAAGAAGGACTCTCTTGATTAGCGGGGATAGGAGGGTCACTTTCAGACTCTGGAGAATCTGATGAGATGAGAAGAACATGAGCATGATTCTCTTCCAAAACAAAGTGATCAACAGGTGGTGAACCCAAGTCGACACTCTCTCCGACCAGTTTGTTTGGAATAGGCTTAGCACAGCCAGGCTTAGAAAGAGGAGGATGGGCAATAGAAGAATCTAGTTCAATCTCTTTGCCAACGGGGAGAGGGTTTGAAGAGATCCTGTAATAACCAACGGGATGTTGGGAGGAAGAAGCTGTAAAACTTTCCAAAACGGCGAAAGCTTTATCCATGAGTGGACAAAGGTGAAGGGGATGGTGGCCTTCACATAGCCTACAGGGGGATCGAATCTTCCCTTTCCGCTTACCGCTACGAGTTGATAGGGTAGCATTGTCATGAGCTTCAGAGGATGATGAGGGATGAACTAGATCGTGAGACCATACGTCTAAGATCCTAGGAATACTAGGACAATCATGAAGAAGATGGTCACCCTTGCACAATCTACAAGGAAACTTAACCTTCTGTGGAGGAGCAGAAGGTAGTCTAACCTAAGATGTGCTTGGAGCAATAGCTGCATAGGTGACCTCGCGTTTATCAAACTTATTCTTTGTCTTCATCTTCTTCTTCTTCTTAGACTATTGGTTACTAGATGTGAAACTTTCACTAGGCGAAGGAGGAGTGGAGGAGGAAGAAATAGGGGAAGAAGGCGTACGTTCAACCTTTGAATCAAGATGTCATGGTTCAGACAAAGGAGACGGTGGAACAAGAGTCATGAAACTCAGGACCACTGAGATTGAAAACAACCAAATGGGTAAACCGATGGTTAACCCAGGAAAGGACAATGTTGCCATATACAGAGCACCGACATTTCCAAAAGGTGGAAATAGACTAGGATTCCCATCTAGGGAAAGACCTTGGCCGGTAGACTCGGGGAATGTTGCCATCGGGAACTAGCCTAAAAAACAATCGAACTGTAAAGAAGAATTCTAACTATTACCAGGAATATTTCGTGGGCAGTAAATTTTGTGACGCAGGAACAAAACTTGACCTTTTCATGTTTGAAGAGTCGAGAAAAGGATGAAAAGGTGACTCTTTCACTTCCGAGGTTTAATGAGCCTGAAAGGACAAGTGCTCAGATGTACCTTTTCTTTTAAGGGGTTCGAAAAGGAATGAAAGTGATTACTCTAGAGAATCTAGGCAAAAGGTTTACCAAAAAACCCGTAAAACTACATGTGCACCTTGGCAGTCATACAAAAACCAAGGACTTTCCGTACAACAGTCAATCTTCCCGAATGCTGTGTTCGGTGCATTACGGTTTGTAAGGTGGTAGAAATGACTTCCTAAGGATAAAGTATGATAACCTAATGGGGTCTCCCAACATATACTCGACGGTACGTGGGAGCACAATTCCGTACTAGACCACTATTGAGTCACTGAAGGAGAAACCACCCAACCTTGAGTGAAAACAAAAATGACTAGGTTTAATGACGTTGGAGCACATCTCTAGCCTAGACCTCTAAATATTGTACATTATGTTGCAATGCATTGTTAGGTTTATTCAGTTCGTTTGAGAGTTGATCTTGGATTATGTTTCAGTTTTCAGGCCTTACCATATGTATACAACAAATCCTAGGATGCAGCTAGAATGAATGAAATATCCTTTTTCTTCAATGAACAACTACCTATGGGAGGGTAGAGAGATCATTCCCAAACCAAGATAAACGAAGACAGTCACTCAATGGATACAAACACCAATTCCTAAAGTGCATGGATACTACTAATGGGAGATTTAATCATTCACTTTCCAATATGCAAACTTGAAATGAAGATTCACTTTCACTTTCGTATACTAAATGGATGCAATTCTTCTGATTTTGATGTCTTTAAATATGGAAGAAACAAATAAGCAACAAGCAAGTGTGGAAAAAACCAGTTGATCCAAACAATTGTGATGTATGTTCGATAGTGAAAAGAAATCGAATCAATACCAAAGATTGGTCCAATAATAGTCACTAAACAATCAACCAAAAAAAATCAATGGGGAAGGCTCAATCAAACCAACAAAAGGTTGCAAACGAACCTTGAACAAACTAGCAACCAAGCCAACTGATTCAAGAAACTTGAAATAATGAACTAGGATAGACAGGAAAAAAAGAAATATTCATTCAACAAAGCTAACAAAGGAGTTCCTTAACCATAAACAATGAAAAACAAGCTACTAAGCAAGTGAGAAAAGTAAGGGACCAGCAGGACTTATTACATAAAATATTGTCACCATGACATTCTACAGTTAGTATGAGTCTATCATCCCTCATACTTTCCTCCTATGCAAGTCTTAAACCTCAGCTCTTAATGTCAAGCCTTGGAGAATGAGAGAAAGTCCTTGAAAATCTCTAAAATTCTGGTTCTGCACTTTCTCTTAGTATTACCTACGGTCCCGCACCCCTTGGTCATGTCCCCTGTGGACCTACCTACTCTTTTTCTGTGTAATGGGTGCAGACTCCTGTAAAAGTTAGAAAGGTGCAAGTACATACTTAAAAACTCACTTTGGGTTATTTCTAGAAGCTTCTAGAGAGAATCTTGAAGTGGCAAGTTCGCTCCTTTGATGTTCATGCATCCCATAACTAAAGGAGCTAACCCCTTGATGTGAGGAGCTTATCCCTTTGAAGGAGGACTCTATCCCTTCATAGGTGGACCTGCTAACTTCCTTCCTCTGCACTATAAAATGAGGCATTAGGTTGGTTACTAAGGGGGTTGAAAGCTGAATATTTTTTAGGGTAAATGTTGTTGGAATTTAGACTTCCTAATTGAGCTTGAGAGGAGAGATTACATACCTTTTGATCTCTTTGGGAAGAGTGTGAAGATTGACAAATTAGAGGAGATTCTTGCTGGACCCTGGGAGGAGATTGTACAACATCAAAGCACCAAAGGCTGTAAATTTCTTCTTATTTTTCAAAGTTAATACAATTAAGTTTATTTTTCTCAATAAGATGTCTTCTATGGTTTGTTTCATGGATTCCTTGATCGCCATGATGAATATGATTTATGATATTGTCTATGCAGGTGTTATTTGATGTGTGCTTGTTTGTGTTTGTAGGTTCTCAAAAGGAAACTGTTATGAAACTAGCTCAAGAAAAGATAGAAAAGAAAGATCAATGCCTTATAATTCAGCCTCTTCGAGGGGGAAACCTCCTTTACATTACATAAATGAACAATTCTTGGATGATACAAATGAAAAAACCTCCTTTCTATATATAGGAGTCTAAGGAGTCACAATATAATCCAGCCGACCTAACAATAATAATATAAAGCCACAAAAATAACAATAGAGGGATTCTATGGGGCACAGAAATAACAATATGGGGGTAATAGGGGCACAACAATATAAATAAGGGGTATAACTACAATAGTAATGGGGTAATCACTAGTATTATAGGGACCCAACATGCCCCTCTCCTTAAAAAAAGTGTTGTCCTCAACGCTTGAGCAGTTCTGGATACTTCTGCATAAAATTCTCATCCTCCCATGTGGAATCTTCAGCGGATAAGTTCTTCCACTTGATAAGATACTCTGAAATTGATCGATTTCGTAGCTGTCGAGTTCTTGTTTCTGTGACTGCTTCCGGTTCCAATATAATTTTTCCTTCCTCGTCAAGTTCTGGCAATATTGTTTGAACTGGGAGCTTGTTGCCTATAACCTTCTTTAAACATGAAACATGGAAAACTGGGTGCAATCGAGAAGCTGCAGGAAGCTCCAATTTGTATGCCATAGTACCAATCTTTTCCAACACCTTGTACGGACCATAATACTTTGGTGATAATTTATTATCCTTCTTAGCTTGCTTTAGGGACATTTTCTTATATGGTTGTAGCCGTAGGAATACCCAATCACCTACATCAAAACTTCTTTCACTGCGATGTTGATATGCCTGTTGTTTCATTCTATTTTGTGCCAACACGAGGTTATCCTTTAAGAGTTGGAGGACTTGTTGTTGATGTTCGATGTGATGTTCCACTGCCTGAACCTTAGAATTTTCTCTTAAATATGATGTGATTGATGGTGGTTGGTACCCATAAAGTGCCATAAATGGGGTCATTTTTGTTGTTGTATGGAAGGAAGTGTTATACCACCATTCAGCCAGAGGCAACCATTTGACCCATTGTGTCTGTTTATCAGATACAAAGCAACGAAGATATCCTTCCAAACATTTGTTTACTATCTCAGTTTTCCCATCAGATTGAGGATGATAAGATGAGCTATGAGCTAACTGAGTACCAAGACAAGAAAATAATTATGTCCAAAAATTTCCAGTGAAAATGGGATCTCTGTCACTTACAATAATCTTTGGGTTTCCATGTAGCTTTTGAACTGTTTCCATAAATGCAGTAGAAACTGTACTGGCTTTAAATGGATGTGATAATGCACAAAAGTGTGCATACTTGGTAAGTCTGTCAACTACCACCATGATGACACTCTTTCCCTCAGACTTGGGTAAACCTATGATAAAATCCATTGAAACCTCCTCCCAACGTTGGCTTGGAATGGATAAAGGTTGTAATAGACCCGGTGTCTTAATTGTTTCAACTTTATTTTGTTGGAAAACCAAACATTCCGCCACAAACTTTTGAATATCTGATTTAAGGCCATCCAAAAAAATTCCTTCTTAACCCTGTGGTAAGTTTTTAAAAATCCTGAGTGCCCTCCTAAGGGAGAAGTGTGCAATTCCATAAGAATCTTTTGTTTTAGTTGGGAATTCTTACAGAGGTATAAGCGATCTTTGTACCATAACGAATCATTTTGCCAGCTAAATGTATCAGAAGTACTGGAATCTTGTTGTAGCTTTCGAATAAGTGCCCACACTTCTTCGTCATTCTTCCATTCCTCCTTTGCTTCGTTTATCCAATCTGGTTGGATAATAGAAATGGCACACAACAATGCTTCCATATCCTCATCCTTTCTTGAGAGTGCATCTGCCACCACATTTTGCTTCCCTTTTTTGTAGATGATTTCAAAGTCATAACCCAACATCTTTGTGACCCACTTTTGTTGCTCTTCAGAGGATATTCTTTGTTCTAAAAAGTATTTAAGGCTATCATGATCCGTTTTTACCTTGAAGTGTCTTCCCATTAGGTAGGGTCGCCATTTCTTAAGTGCATGGAGTATTGCCAACATTTCCTTCTCATAAATAGCTTTGCTTAATAACTTTCCCTTGATTGGACGACTTTCAAAAGCAATGGGTCTTTCATCTTGCATTAGAACAACACCAATTCCATTTCCTGAAGCATCACATTCCACAATAAAGGTTTTTGTGAAGTCCGGTGTAGCTAAGACCGGTGCTTGGCACATTGCCTCTTTAAGATGTTTAAAGGCCTTTGTTGCTTCCGGAGTCCATGAAAATGAATCTTTCTTCAATAATGTTGTTAGAGGTGCTGCTATTCTCCCATAATTCTTAACGAACTTGCGATAATACCCTGTCAACCCAAGAAATCCTCGCAGATGCTTTATGGATGTGGGGATTTTCCATTCCTTAATGGCTTTAATTTTGTTAGGGTCTACCTTAACTCCTTCATGAGATACAATATGACCCAAATATTCCACCTCCTGGACTCCAAAGAAACATTTGGATCTTTTTGCATATAATTGTTTCTCCTCCAATAGTTGTAGCACCTTGTCAACATGTTCAACATGATCCTTCCAAGACTTGCTGTAGATTAGTATATCATCAAAAAATACTAACACAAATTTTCTAAGGAATGGTTTGAAAATTGAATTCATCAAACCTTGAAATGTTGAAGGTGCATTGGTAAGGCCAAAAGGCATGACCAAAAATTCATAATGACCCTCATGAGTTCTAAATGCCGTTTTCGGAATGTCTTCAACCTTCATTCTGATTTGATGATATCCCGAACGAAGATCCAACTTGGTGAAGTAAATTGATCCATGCAATTCATCTAGTAATTCATCAATGACAGGAATGGGGAACTTATCTTTAATAGTGAGCTTGTTGAGCTCCCTATAATCTGGACACATGCGCCATGATCCATCCTTCTTGTGCACCAATACTACTGGAGTTGAGAAAGAACTTTGAATCGGTTGAATTATACCAGCCTCTAGCATTTCTGCAACCATACGTTCAATTTCACTTTTTTGGACATATGGATATCTGTACGGCCTGATGTTTGGAGGAACACTTCCTGGAATCAGATGAATAGCATGATCATGATCATGCATAGGTGGGAGACCTTTGGGAGTCTCAAATACCTTGGAATGATTGTCCAGGACTTTTTGGAGATTTGGATAAATAGATGATTCCAATGTGGAAAAATCTAGCGAACATAATTGTGCAATTACACCTCTTTGCTCCTTTTTTAGAAGATTTGTCATGCCATTAGAGCTAATTATCTTTCCTGGTTTCCCTGCAATACCCCTTAATTCAACTTCCTTTCCTTCCACAGAAAATTTCATGAAAAGTTCTTGAAAATTAAAAGCTATTGTACCCAAGGATTGTATCCATTGGACTCCTAGTACAACATCAGCACCTCCCATTGGAATGGAAAGCATTGGGCTAGTCAATACATATTCTCCCATGGATAGCTTGATATTATGGCACTTTCCAGAACAATTTATTGTTCCTCCATTTGCAATCATCACTTGACACTCTGGTGCTGGATATAGGAAGCAATTAATTCTTTTGCTACCCTACAATGAATAAAATTGTGGGTGCTTCCTGAATCAATCAACACTATTACCTTTTTCTTCTTGATTTGTCCTTCTATCTTGATGGTTTGAGGAGTGGTAAATCCCGCCAATGCATTACAAGATATGGTCGGATTTATTTGTTCTTCATCTAGGCTTTGTTCCTGGAATATATCCTCTTCTTTTGACCTTTCTTGCTCCTTTTCTTCTTCCTCTTCACAATCTATGTAGAATAATTTCTTCTCAGCACACTTATGACCTTTTGTGTATTTTCTATCACAATTGTAACAAAGCCCTTTTGCTCTTTTTTCTTCCAATTGTTGTGGTGTCAACCTTGTAGGTTGTGGAAGACTATGGGCAACAACACTTCCGTCTTTATAGTTGTGAATGGTATGCTTCCTAGTTGCCATAATTTTGCTTTCCATTTTTCTTGCTAACCTGAATGCCTTCTCTAATGAATCAGGTTCCCAAAGGCACACATCATGTTGGATATTATCCTTTAAAGACCCTATGAACACATCAATCCTATGCTCCTCTGGAATATCTTTTACCCTTATGTTCAATTTTTGGAACTCCTCAATGTGCTCCATTATTGAACCCTTTTGTTTGAGACTTATCAATTGGCTAAAAAAAGTGTTGCTTTTTGTATCCTCATAATGTGCTATCAATTCTTCTGTAAAAATTGCCCACGTGATAAACTGTTGTAAAGAACAAAGCCATTGATACCATACAAACTGATTTGGTTCCAAATATAAAGTTGCCATACGTACCTTTTGTGTGTTTTGCACATTATTGAGATCGAAGAATTGCTCCATCTGTAATATCCATGTGGCGGGATCCTTGCCATCAAACTTCCTCATATCGATTTTTGGAACATGGTGAGTCTTCGATCCATCATTAGAGTCTATGGAATCATGATTAACATTTCTTTTGTTCTCATCATGAGTTTCCTTTAGTACTCTTTCACCCTTAGTGACCATTTCTTGTAGCAACTTATTCATATTTATCTTCAATTCTTCCATCTTATCATCCATGCCATCAATTTTAGCGTCCATGCCATTCACCTTAGCTTCCATTCCATCCATCTTAGCTTATACACCTTTCTTTAAACAGTCCATCTTAGCTTCTACACCTTTCTTTAAACCATCCATCTTAGCTTCTACATCTTTCTTTAAACCATCCATCTTAGATTCTGTTCCTTTTTGTGCAAGGGACAGTTGTTGCACTTGGTCTTGTAATTTTGATATATCATGTTGCATTTCTTCCTCTTCTTCATGAGTCATGCTAGAGATTTCAGGTTCCTTACTAGGTGTTTGCATTTTCTTTCCTCGAGGTATCAGTTACCGATAATAATGCTCTACTATGCCCTTTGAATTCCTTCAAAATAAATTTTCAAACCAAGCTTAAGCAAAAATTTAAAAAAATCTACACACCTTTTTTCACTTTGTAGGAGCTTGATATTGCCTCTGATGTATCTCTGCACTTTCCAATCATCTAGTTCTGAAATTGTGACCTGTAGTAGCTATCTGTGTCCTCTTTCCAATGCCACCAGTCTGATCCAAATTGGATTCTCCAAGAAAGAGTTATTCACAATCTCCCAAGATGACCTGATTATAGACCTTTCCAGAAGAGTGAACTTGTATGAAGTGCCACGTGTACAATTTTCGACCTTTGGTTCTGAAAAAGATATACAAGAAACTACAGTCCGTCCTCTTTCTGTAACTTCTTACAAAATTTCAATCCGATCCCCAGAGAGAAAGTTATGACGATTTTCCCTAGGTCACCTGTTTTGAATGTAATTTAGGAGTCTGTAAAAAGACCAACTTCCTCAGAGCATATCTCCGCAAATATCGTGCGAAAAGATCTGAAATTTAGACCCAAGGTTTAGCGCGATTTCTTCTCAAATGGGTTTCTTTTTTGCGACTTCTGAAACGTCACAGAAAAAAAGTTATAGCGAAAATGCCACGATGACCTGTTTGGAGCAGCGAAACCCTAGAATCCAAAGCTCTGATACCAAATGTTATGAAACCAGCACAAGAAAAGATAGAAAAGAAAGATCAATGCCTTAGAATTCAGCCTCTTCGAGGGGGAAACCTCCTTTACATTACATAAATGAACAATTCTTGGATGATACAAATGACAAAACCTCCTTTCTATATATAGGAGTCTAAGGAGTCACAATATAATCGAGCCGACCTAACAATAATAATATAAAGCCACAAAAATAACAATAGAGGGATTATATGGGGCACAGAAATAACAATATGGGGGTAATAGGGGCACAACAATATAAATAAGGGGTATAACTACAATAGTAATGGGGTAATCACTAGTATTATAGGGACCCAACAGAAACTCATTTGGACGGTCAAAGCATGGCTGCCACAAACTAGCATTGGACTTAAGGTAGGGTCTAAAACACCTCTTGGTTTTTATTTATAAATCACAATATTTAGAGAAAGGTAGATTTGCTTGTTTTGCTTGTAGCTAGATATCTGTTGATACTAGGGAGATCGGTCTTGTCCGCAAGAACGATTTATCCAGCCGATAGGACTGATGGAATCAGGAGGTAGAATTGAGAAAATAAATTCTACAACAATCAGCGCGGGTAATAGTCAAGCAACTAGCGCTAATAAAAAACTAATTGTAGCAATAGAGCGATGTCAGCGCGAAAGTACACGACTTTTCCGCGATGGTCAATTTTTCAGAACCATCACGACTGTGAGATGTAATTACGCGATGCACAGGATATTACAAAAGGGTGAGTGTGATGACAACGCGAGTGTTAAATTTTAATCCACGATGATGTTCAAAACAATGACAGGAGAACAAAAAATCCCAAATCAAAAACAGTCAATCCTTTAATCAAATAGAGGTACCTCCCAGATCAAGCTATGAAACTCAAAAGATTGATAACTAATTCCCAAACCTCAAAAGAGACCAAATCAAAAATCAAAACAAGAGAAAAAAAGGGAAAAACATAAGACAGACTCCCCAGTAGAGTCGCCAATTTGTGATGCAGGAAATTGTTCCCTCTGTGAACAGAGGCAAACCCTCTAGCCCTAGAGTGGGTCTAGTCACAAACAAGGACACATCAACAATAGCTTTCCTTAAACCGTCATAGTTGGAGGCCTACCTCAACCGGTGGTCAATGGAGTTCCATTGCACTGCTCTAGCCTTCGCTTCCTTCTCCTAAGGAGTGATCAACATGAAACAATGCAAAGGAAATACAACAAAGCACATAACCAGAAAACAACAATGATCTATTTACTCACGAAGTGAACAAGTCATGATCTATCAAGTAAATTACATACAAGACATAGGAAAACATCATTGATTGTATTAATAATGAAATAAGAGCAAGCTTACAACCAAGTATTGACATTACAAGCCTTCTTAGAGGGATCCAGCCAGCATGTTCCTCAAGAATTCACTCTTTGAAGATGGATCTCCCAACATACAAGATTCTCTCTCTCATTCATAAGTTTTACACAAAATTAAGGGCACTTCACAACCTTCCACAAGCTATTAACAATCCCAAACTTGTCACACTCACACCAGCTACATTAATAGCACTACTCAATCTAAGAATTTACCAACTAGCCAACTATCAAAAACTAGTAATGCATAGCAATGGTGAGAGTTTAAATAGGAGGAGTCTCCATGAAAAATGGAAGAGTGAGCTTATCCCCAAGGAAGGTAGCACAATTGATGGAACTGCCATGCCAGAGAAAGGAGGCGATACAAACTATGCCAACAACCAGGTCTGGAGTCATTCAGAAGGCTAATTGTTGGAACAAATTCACCCAATCTAGATCATCGAGGGGGCATAACGGATCTTTAGCACTAACATCATGAGTGAGAAATGTAGCTAGTCAGATCATCGCTAAAGATAATAAGTAACCTTGCGCTGGAGCATGAAATCAAACCATCGCAAGAATCAGATGTACTTCCATGATGGCAGTGGGGCTAGACTGTTCATGAGTTCCCTTCAGTGCGTATATTAAGTCCACAGTCATGATGAGATAGATAAATTAGGAAAAAAGGGTCATTTAGCAACACAACAGATCATTTGTTCAAAATGAGCACATTTGACTTGGACACATGACACAGTAAAGGACTCGAGTGAAGGCAATGACCAATTACTGTGTAACACCTCTATTTATATAATTTCCTAAATTTACAATACCATGGTCTGTGGACCATGGGAAAGTATAAAAACTTATTATTTCCTAAAAAAATAAGGGACTAAATCCCCTTTGACTCCTATTATCATCACGCTCTGCTTCCATAAATTGTGGAGACTTTACATTTATACAAAAAGGAAATAACAAAATTTAACTCTAGGGACCCTATCCCAACAAGCCCCCAACACTATTTTCTAACTCATCACTGACTCACTCAACTGACACTTAAATATTCTCTTGGAGTTTGAAGAACTCCAATTTCAAAACCTATAGATCAGTTGTTCCCTATGTAGCAGCCTGCTGCACTTCTTCGACGAATTTATCTGTAGTTGGGCCTTCTACCGTGAGGCCCATGATACTTTGAGTCTGTTGCATGTCTTAAAGTTTTCTTTATACTCATAGAGTTAGGTGGCTAGCCTATATCTATCCAAGGTTGTGTTCATGCTATGAGAATGGCCTCTTTTCACCACAACTCTTTAATTTAATTCTAGAGGTTTTTTTCCTTCCTATAATCTCGTGAACCGTTGTACCACCACCAAACTTCATGAAATAGATCGAATCTCATCAAACAACCATTATTTTTCTGTGAGGACTACACCAATCTTCAGTAGAGTGGGGTCATCCTACAGTAATGTCCATAACTCCATGGCATGCTTGAAAAACACTGTGTAGCCCTTGTCTGCTTCTTCTAATGTGGCCATGGAAACATTGCGTTGCTCGCAAACCTCTGGTAGAGTCATAGGTTGCAGCTTCAATTTCAACTCCAATATATGTAGCTATATTTCAAATTAGACTTGGCTAATTTCATATTTGGGCTTTTTGATAGTCACAAGCAGATTTTGGATCTTCTCCACGAAGGATGCATTAGCTGAAATATTAAGTTCTGCCAACTCATTACAAGATTGTGTAATTGTTGCTACTAATTGTTAGCTACATGTAGAAATTTCTTCTTTTTCCTTCAGCGCCTGCACCTTTTCTTCAAACATCTATGATAGTTGGGCATTTGCCTCCTCTGTCTCAATGCATAGGGCCCCATTTGGAAACTTAATGACATGGATATCCAAGGTCCTATCCATGTCCAAAATTGTCATGCTCGCTTGATGCAGGATTGCTTAAATCTCGTTCGCTTGACCCAAGCTCACTTATAATCAGCCTATCTGGATCTGGAGCTCACGTAGATCCATACGCAAATTTCCCAATGCCTATTTATATTGGTTTTCATCTAATGGGTAAATCCATTCTCCTATCCATTTTCCTACAATATCCGCTACATCCTCCTCACTGACTAGGTAAGGGAACTTGTGCCATGTCTTTTTGGGTTCCCTTCTTGCACAAACTTATAAGTTACAGAAGTTGGCTTTGAAATCAACATAAGGCTCATACTCATCATATAACATTGGTGGCAGCCTCAGTCACTGGCTCATCACCGTATGTAGATCCACCTCCATGAGGACCCAGAATATCTTGGCTTTCATGACTCATGTAGGGCCCTTCATTGCCTAGAGCAAAGAAAACTTGGTTTCCTTCGGAAGGTTTGATTCTTGGCATTATGATACAGGTATTGTCCTTGATGGCAACTCACTCAGATGAAAGATCACAATATAGTAGGTAAAGAGCAAAGAATTACATATCAGTCTTCACAGAATGAAGAAAGAGTGGTATACATAGGTTCACCATTGACCAATTTGCATATACACACAAGTTCACTATATACTAGTCAAGTATACATTCACATGCACTTTCATAGAAGGAAAAGAGCATATACCTTGGAAAACTAAGTTTTTGGTCGGAGGTATTTGGTCCATGTTATTTTGATCCATGATATTGGTCCAAGGTATCTAGTTTGAGGTATTGACCCTAGGTATTTGGTCCAAGGTATTGATCCTAAGTGGTTTTGGTCCATGGTATTGAGAAAGGCCTAAAAACTATAAAAGAGGAGAAGATCATTAGGCCAGAGTGTGTAAATATCGAATATCTGATGAAGTGTCAGATCTAGTATGTAGTTTATTGGGTTATGGTGCATTTTTAGATCTGAACCAAGGATGATCCTTAGCAAACGATGAGGGATTAGATCTAATGATGGTTCGAGATCTTAGGGCGTAAAATGAACTATCATTATGTGTTTTTGCTCATGTATATTCTAGATATGAATAGTGACACATATATTATTCTGTAAATGATATGATCTGGGTATAACTAAAGTCTGGAATAGCTGCAAAACTACGAATTTATATTTGCAGATGTATACACTGGTTTGATTTGAAAAAAGTGCATATACGTGTAGGTTCGCCACATGGAAGTAGCATATAACTTATAAAATATGTTTCAGTTGTTTCTCTTTACTGTTGCACAGTTCTAGGTTCTGCTTTGAGTTCTGGTTACTGCATTCTAATGACAGTTTTCTAAATGATTAGATTGATGGGTTGTCTAAGTGGATGATTGATTCAATTGTGTTCGGTTCGAAAGGTGATTGGTTGATGCAGATGTATTTGATTATTGAATGATGTTGTTGATGGATCCAGTCTAAAAATTTATGAAACATTGTCCTTGGAGGAAGAGAGAAGGTCATAGCCTTTTGTAGGCCAATGCCTACGTACTGGCAAACGTATCGGCTAGTACAAGAGCTAGGGGGTTGTAGCTCCCTTCCAAGAGAAGCTGGAGAACAAGAGATGGTTGTAACCTTCTGTACTGGTATAAGTCTGCACCAGTACAAAAATTGTAAACATATTTTTCTTATTATTAAAAGAAGATAGAGATGATAGCAAGAGGTGGTTTTCACCCACATTGGATTTCCACCTTATATCTTGGTGTTCATGCGTATTTCTTATTTGTGTTGCTTTATTCTTCTTTTACTACACTGTTTAATGAATTCCTAATATACTGGTTAAATTTCAATGCATGATAAATTGGGTATATCAAAAGATCTCTGCATATACACTGGTTTCCTTAAGTACAATTACATATACATGCTAGTTCACTTAACTGAAGTAGCATATACAAATATATTTTGAAAAATAAGCTACTGATGTGATAATACTGACTCACCCCACCACTCAGTATTAATTCCAACAATTGGGATCAGAGCAGGTCCTTCAAAAGAAGCTTGATCGCTTGAAGGAAGATCCATCATCATGAGTAATCAAGAAAGAAGGGGATCCATCAGACCACCAATCTTTGATGGGAGAAACTTTGTTTATTCGAAGATAAGAACCACAACCTATCTTTAATCACTTGGAACAAATGTATGGGAAATCGAGGGAGGATATACATTTCCATAAGCAATTCCTACAGATATGGCAGGTAAAAAGAAATATGAAATCAATGCCAAGACTGTTAATACATTATTGGGAAGTCTGTCATAATCAGAGTTTGTCAAAGTTATGCAGCTCAAATCAGCCAAAGAAATATGGGACAAAATCGTTCTAAGCTATGAAGGAGACTCTTAGGTAAAACGTGTTAAATTGCAAACTCTCAGAATTCAATATGAAACTCTGAAGATGCACAATGATGAAAGTATAGCTAGTTACTTCTTACGTATAGATGAGGTTGTTAATTGTATGAAGAATCTGGGTGAAGAGATAAAGGAAGTTACCTTAGTTGAGAATGTTTTAAGATCCTTGTCTATTAAATTTGAATCAAAAGTATCTTCCATAGAAGAAAAATAGGATCTACATACTATCACTATGACACAGCTTCACAGAACCTTAACTGCCTTTCAGATGAGAAAAGGAGGCCCATTAGATATGAGAGAATTTGCATTTAAAGCTTCAACAAAAAGAAAAGAAGAACTCAATGAATCATGGCATATTTTAGAATAATAAGATGAAGTAAACTTTGTCAAGAAGCTTCAACGGGGTTCCAGAAGATTTAGAGGTAAAGTACATTTCAAATATTTTTCTTGTGGTAGATTTGGTCATTATGCTACCAAATGTCCTCATAAAGATAAATATGATAAAAGGAAGGAATATGCAAAATGGAATAGAAAACAATGTGTAAGTAAAAAGAGATACTATACTCATGAAGATAGCGATGGTTTATCAAATAGTGATGAAGATGAAAATAGTAATGACTATAGACTTCTCATGGCTTATGAGGATAATAATTTTTTGATGCTTTAGATGAATATTACCTTTATGAAGAAATATCTAAACTCAAAATTTGTTTAGAAGAAAATAATATGATTATATATACCTTGACATACCAGCTTGATGAAAGAGAAAAACACGATGAAAAACTAGAATGTGAAATTGTGGGTCTAAGAAAGGATCTTGAGAAAAAAAAAGCTCTCAACCTTAGATTTGCTAAAGGATCAAAAACCTTAAATGAAATTATCAAAGTGCAACATTCTCGTCTGATAAAGATAGGTCTTGGATATACTAAAGAAGCATCTCAACAACAGAAGTCGTCAACCTCCACTGAAAGCTATCTTGATGTAGCAAAGAGTAGTGAATAGCATGACAATCATCAGCAAAGGCATAAAGCAGACCACCACGTAAATCAGGCTCAATTTACTTCAAGAATGAACAAAAGCCACAACCAACCTCAGCTATATCATACCCAATTTGCTTCAAAGATGAATATCAATAGATACTACAATCACCAGGTCAATAGATTCGATAATCGTAGGAACTTCTTTAATTGTCAATGTTTTTCATGTCACAAAACCATCATGAATAGAGAAGCACAAAACCAAAGGAATGTGACAGTGATCAAGAAAAGTTCCTACCATAACTTTTCTCTTCTTGAAAATGAAATAGAATTCTCAATCTGTAACAACTTCAACCATGAAGAATCTGAATGCAGTAGTAAATTTGGGAAAATATCTCAAAAGGAGCAAACTCCATTAAATCCCAAAATATGGAGAAAGAAAGAACCACAAATAGAAACATGTGGTATAGCCTTGTATGCAGAAGGAAAATAAAGTCAGTGGTACATCGATAATGGATGCTCAAAACACATGACAAGTGACAAAGAAAAACTTCACCAATATAATGCCTTAGAAAAGGAAAGAATGTCTCATTTGGAAATGACACTCCTGCTATCATAAAAGGTAAAGGCTCTATTTTCTTGAAATAAAAGGTTAAAGCTAGGAGTTTTATGTATGTTGATGGTCTAAAGAATAACCTGTTGAGTGTCAGTCAAATGTGTGGTCAAGGAAATGAGGTGGTATTTCAATCAAATGGATGTGTTGTTCATGAGCTTGATATAGGAGAAACCATGATCAAATGTACAATAACTCCAAACAACTTATACATACTCAAGGGAGGACAACAATAGTGCTATATAAGCAAAAATGATGAAAACTGGCTATGGCACAGAAGATTGGGACATCTAAGATTTTACCAAATAAGAAAAGCATGCAGATTCTAGGTTGTTCATGATCTTCCTGATATCAACATTCCTCAAAATACAATATGCAAATGATGTCAATTTGGTAAGTGCTATAGACTTTTTTGGGCACGACAACCCTAATCATAAATTTCCATAAACCAAGGGCTCCTAAGTCCCTAAAGGTGTTGTTCCAACCCCTAAAAGAACAAGGTCAGCTGATTACATCATCTCCCAGAAGTTCTCCATGAAAAACTACTCAGAACTGGTCAAAACTGGACCATCTCACTTGCTCCATGGTCAAATTGTGCTGCATCCCACCTAAATGCACACGGGAGGTGCGATGCATACTGAAAAGCCCTTATATGGGGTGTGATGGGCGAGAGTGGACAAATGGCAGGGTCAATCTACAAGGTGGAGGATCATGGAATCTTCCAGAAACTTCTCATGTGACACTTGCCTCTCTATATTCGCCCAGGGATGAGTAAGAGATCATCAATCTCCAAGTGGAATCAAGAACTATCAGAGAGAGGACACTAATCAAATCTCAAAAGCTGACTCACCTCCCTTACAAACATCTATATGTGGATCCCTCATCCCAGAGATCCAGAGGCTGGAATTTTATATCTTGTAAGGAAGTGTTGTTGGTTTCTTGGTGTAACATCATAGTGTTGGGTGATCTAAGCTTTTCATGAGGTGAAGAAGGGCTTTCTTGCTGAGGAGATCGCTGGGTCAGAAAAATTGGTTGTAATCCTCTTTTCTATTCTTGATTATTAATAAATATATTCAATTTTTCCTCCACATTCTTGTACGATTGATGATATATGCATTTCTGTGGTAAATATATATCTGGTCCTATATTGTTTATGATGGTAGATCTCTGTTCTTGGATAGTGTTATGCTGCTTTGATTCTATAGGTGCTCTTTGAAGCTGGGTAGATGAGGAAGCGAGTGGCAAAGATCTATCAGAAGGGAGAGGAATCAAGCAAGGAACCAAGCACAAGACAGAGTCTGGTCTCCTTTGTTCCCCTCTTATCTACTTCTCATAAAGGAAAACGAAAGTGGTTTTAGCTTGTTTGTTTCTAAGGTAGCTACCAGCCTTAGTGGGACTAGCAGCTCTACATAGATGCTAGATTTCTCGATAACAAAATGGCGGCTCCACTGTGGAGCGAATAGATTGTTTGTTTGTCTATATTTGTTTGCTTTATAAACTTACAGATGGAGCGTAAAGTCAAGCCAGCTAGCCTTCGAACTCCATTTGCTATGCAAGTGCAAAGTAGATCAATGCTGCTTCAGTCTATCTCCAGGTTTTGTTTATGAACTGAACAATCGATTTAAAAGCTCTCTAATTGCCCTTGTGGTGGTTCTAGTATCCTCCTTAGATCTACCCATGTGATTTGTTTACTGATTACCACTTGCTCGGCAAAAATCCCTGAACTGTGCTGCAAACTGTGATCAAGAACTGGATCAAAAGTCTTGCACTATACCATCGCACCCTCTCTTCAAGGATATCAGTATGCATCGCACATCCCGTGTGCTATAGGTAGGATGCATACTGGAATCCCTGTGTAATAGGTGCGCTGATCAAAAAGGGCTAATTTTGCCTCCAGACTTTTTTTTTTCACTCTTTTCAGCTCTATTCAGGAGTTTTTCTGTTTGTAGTCAGTATACCTCTATTGGAAACCCCCTTCCTTGCCATTATTCCACCTCCATTCTGTAAAGAACTGTAAATGTTTTTATGTATTATGATCCATTTTCAGTTCTCTTTTACAAAGAAGTAGCATAATTGAACTGTCGTTTCTTGATCTGGAAGTGTCGCAAGTGTCGTTTTGAGTCATAGAAGAGAATCTAATTGTTCTTGATAGTCGATTACACTATTACTCTTGTATTTGATTTGGATTAGTAGTTTTCAAGGGTCGAAAGCAAGTTTTCCATTCCAAATCGCAAAGTGTCGTCATTATCTTCATTTTTCACTTAGCTTTATTTTTATCATTCACACATTAAGAAGGCTGAAAACAAATACATGCATGTGCATTTGCATTTAGACCATTTGCTGGTTTGATTTAGGACAGTGCATATAGTGTGTGCTCTCTGCTCTATGTTGAAAGAATATCATCTCTCTTTCCTTAGTAGCTAGGATTTTCATTGCAAAAAGAAGATTAAACGATTGTTTATCATCTTAGATTGCATTTTAGGAATTGTATATCTACATCACGCAGTGAACCTGAAAGGAAAATTTCTTAAGCAATATCAACTGTAAAATAAATTTAATGAATTTAAAAACTCTTTGGAACCTAATGCACAACATTTAGAAGTCTAGGCTAGAGATGTATTCCTGCGTCATAAATCCTAGTAACTGTTGTTTTCATTGCTGGTTGGGCGATTCCTCCACTTTGAGACGACAAGTGCCAGTACGGACTTGTGCTCCCACGTACTGTCAAGTATATATTGGGAGACCACAATATGCTTCATCCTTTATCCATAGGAAGCCGTGTCTACTGCCCTACCAATCGCAATGCACTGAGCACAACATTCAGGAAGATTGACTGCCATACTGTAAAAAGTATTCTGCAGTTTTGCGATTGGTTTAGTAATCCCTTTGTCTAGATTTCCAGAGTAGTTTGTTTCATTCCTTTTCAGACTCCTTAAAGGAAAAGGTGCATCTGAGCACTTGTCACTTTGAGCTCATTAAAATCGAAGGCGACTAGAGTCATCTTTTGTTTTTTCTTGGCTCTTAAAAAATGAAAAAACAAGTTGTGTCAAAGCATCTAAAATTTATTTTAATCGGAATAAACATCACCTTTCCTACGCTGGTCTTAGGTTGAGAATAATGGAGTCCACCAACCAAGGATTTCCCCTAGGAGGAAATCCTAGTCCTTTCTCCTCTTGGGGAGATGTTGGTGCACCCCATATGGCCACATTGTCGCTTCCAGGATTGAAAATTGGCTTGCCCGTATGGCTCTTCTCGAACTCTGCCATTCAGAACACCGTGATTCCTGAACAATCAAGTCAGCAACTAAACAATACCAAACTTACCCCCCAACCTTCTACTTCATCCAGTTCTCCCTCTCCTCCTTCCTCTTCGCTTGATGAAGCTGGTAAAGCCAAAAATCAAGTAACTGAGAAGAAGAAGGAAAAGAAGAAGAAAGAGAAGAAGAAGAAGGAACCAAAGGCGAAAAGGGGCAACGAGGCATTGTCTAGCGAAAATCCACACACGGCAACGTCCAGGCCTAAATCGCCATGTGTCATTTGCATAGGAGACCACTATCATCGAGATTTTCCTTGCATCCCTCAGATCTTAAGGGACTGGTCTCCTCGTTTGCACAATCTGGTGTCATCAATGTTTGACGATGATGTTGAGAATACACTGTCAACTAGTGAAAGTGAAGCCCCTGGATAAAAAGGAAAATGTAAATTTCCTTGTAAACTGTGTGAAGGTGATCACGCCGTCCACCATTGTCCCTTCTTAGATGAGGCTAAAAGAGTTTTGGACGACTGTCCGGTTTCGCCGTTACGGCTTCCTCCTGGATATAAGAAACTCTTGCCGAGTCCGTCACTAGTTGAAAATCTGGCTAACACGCCATTGTAGTAGCTGAAGCATCTATCATTGAAGAAGAACCCTCTGAATCCACACTAGATGAAATTCAAAAGGTCGAGGTGGCAGTTGACCCGGTCTTGCCTTCAGAAGGTCCATCTTCAAATGATATAGTCACCAGAGAGAATAAGAACGACACCGTTCAAATTCTCTTCGTAAGCACAAAATCTGATGAACATGGGGGCAGTCTACCCATTCCTTTACCGTAGGAAGGAAGTTTGTTAGAGTCATATATGGCCATCTATTCGGTCCCACCTCCAAGCAACCTAGTTGTTTCCTTCGATTGGAATCTACTAGGCAGACCCCGTTTACAAGCCAGTGTACCATTTTGAATCATTGCTCAAATATATAGAATGGTCATGGCCGGTACCATCATAGATGAAGAGGCTTCTGTGAGTATCCTTTCCTCAACTGCTTGAAAAGCGCTTGGTTCGC
The DNA here is from genome assembly GCA_031772625.1 of Pinus tabuliformis. NCBI lineage: Eukaryota > Viridiplantae > Streptophyta > Pinopsida > Pinales > Pinaceae > Pinus > Pinus tabuliformis. Next base: position 640,268,078 of record CM062816.1, on the reverse strand, counting down.
CATCGCTTTTCCTGAAATGAGAAATCTAACAGGCTTTGACAAAGGAACCAGTCGATCGTTAGGGATCCTTCCCAATGTGTCGATAACATTGAGAAGGAAAACCATTCACATGAACGTAATGGTAGTCCAAGGACCCGTGGATTATAATCTACTCCTTAGATGCGACTATATTTATTGCATGGGAGCCATTGTCTCCTCACTCTTTAGAGTAATGTGTTTTCCGCATGAAGGAAGAGTGGTCAAGCTCGTAGACCAGCTTTCATTCCCCATTTCACACATACAAAATAGTCAAATACCATCCCTAAATGGTCCTTTCACGCAAGGAATGTCTCATCAATCACCACTCCATCCACCTGATGAGCGCGAGCGATTCAGAGGACATGATTGAAACCCAGGGGGCATGCACCCTGGTCTGTTTCGACAGGAAAACCTTGGGTATAGGGTAGGTTTCCACAAAGGATATATGACTGGTTTATGAGATTAGACTAGAATAAGATTCCTTCGTCAAAGTTATGTGAGTGGGGCCAGTTGCGCCACTCTCTTTTGTTTATTTCGGTAGACATCGCCGAGGAAGTGTTTTTTCCGCAGTGCGGATAGAACAATCTTTGGTAACTTGGAAATTTTTCGCTATATTCGGGGGCATGCAAACCTTTTGGCGTGCAAGCGAAGAACGGACATTTATTTTTTAAATTTGTAGGTCCTCTAACCCTTTAAACTCATAGGATTGGTCGTTTCCTAACTTGTGTAAAGAAAGGATGCGGGGAAAAGCTTTGAAAAAATGCCATTTTAAAGGAGACATCCTTATTATACGACTGGATCGAGTAGTTTTAACGTGGAATTCAAGCTCATTAAAAAAAAACACAAGCAATGATAAAATGTTCCCCCAGAGTTTAAGCTCATTAAAAAATGAACCAAGTTCTCGTAAATAACCATCGTGAATGCATTATCATCACCCTTTGAAGCCTTGGTCGTGTTCTCATCATCACCTCCACTCTGTATTGGCCGATCATTCACCCCCATTTGATTGTTTACCCTTTTTGAGGAACAACTGTGAAGATTTATTCTGTTAGCCATTCTTGTGACACTGCCGTGATTGGAAAATTCCAAACCTTACCTAGAATTAGTTGCTACAATTTATCACTCGTTCCCCAAAAAACGAGTCTCCTTTAAGCTCTTTTCATCTGACTCGTAAAATATGAAAAGATTGCCGAGAAATTGGCCTCTCCAGCTCGTCAAAGTGACCGGAAGTGCTATCCCTCCTTTATATTTTAATCTTTTTGGACCTGAGGGATTATTACACAAAATGATTTAGCACTTGTTTTGTTTGGCTCGTTAAAATTACCGAAAATTCATCCCTTTTGTATTATTTTATACTTTTTCAGATTTAAGGGATTATATGACGAAAAAGGACTGTTGGAGTTTTCTTTACGTCCCTTCCAAACTCTCTAAAATTGAAAAGGACCGAGTTGTCTTTGTCGTTAAACTCGTTAAAACCTAATAGCGACAAACTTGTCCATACCGGCAAGAACTAGTTTCACTATCGCTAGGCTCGTTAAAACATAGCGATGGGTTTACTCGAAGGGAAAATTATAGAACAAGCATATGTTATCCTCCTCAAGCTCGACAAAAAATAAAGAGATACTTGTCAGCAATGACTAGGGAAAAATTGGGAAGAAAACTTGAAGAAACTTTATTGGTAGCAAGTCGCTCTTGAACATGACACTTTCACTCTGCATCTGAGTCGGGTTGGGTTGTTCCGTTCATTGGTCATATCACCAGTGGTCCATCACACCATCCATATTTGGGGTTAACGCTACCAATCCATCATGTCAGTGTCGACGATATGTTCAAGAGAATTTGCTCAGAGAATTCGCCTGTGTCTCATCCGCTGCAATACATTTACACTTCATTCTTTCATGACTGCCACCTTCAACCTTATGTCATCAGATCGTTTTCACCTCCATTAAAATCATTTCCTCTGTTACATGTCATTGATGTGAGATTCACTAAGGCCCTCCTATGACAGATCGCTTCTTGTCGACATCAGCTCATTATCCAGGAAGTCGATCTAGGAACAACCCTTTCAGTACTTTGAAGCTTGCATGCCTCAAAGGCAAGTTTCTCACTTCTAGCAACAGGTTTACATCAATGGCCTTCGACTGAAAGATTTTGCGTGGTGTTCAACGCCAAGTCCCTTATTCACACCATGTGAATTGTACTGTAGTACCTTGAGGGTCATCATCATTATCGGTGATTCCTCTCGTGCCTGTTAACAGCTTACAACATTGGCTGGTAATCAGGTGATGTCTTTCCATATTCGACTACAGAACATCTCTCACATGGATTGACTTGTACTTTGAGTGAAGATCAAATGAGATTGAAGACCCCAGATCTAGTTTCATCCATCCAGGCTGCGATATATATTCAAGAAAATAAAGACGTCAAATGTACATCATTGCTGCACAGATAATCATCCAACCTAAGGGATGATGGCTCTACCAGAATCATCAATCTGCGCACAAACGATTGTCTATCTTAATGTACATGAAAATGAATTTATAAAGTTGAGCATGGGAATGCCTGCCTCAGCTAGATCATGAAAATATTATGAAGATAATGTATTGTATTATATCTTATTTCAGGTCGCCTTCCAGCTCGAAAAAACTTCAGATCCTCATGATAAAGCATTTCACCCGACATCAAAAAGATTAATGACCTCATGCTTTAGGGGGCAACTGTTATAGACATTTTTGGGCACTGCAACCCCAATCATAAATGTCTGTAAACCAAGGGCTCCTAAGTCCCTAAAATTGTTGTTCCAACCCCTAAAAGAACAAGGTTAGTTGATTACATCATCTCCCAGAAGTTCTCCATGAAAAACTACTCAGAACTGGTTAGTACTGGACCATCTCACCTGCTCCATGGTCAAAGTGCATTGCATCCCACCTAAATGCACACGAGAGGTGCGATGTATACTGAAAAGCGCTTCTATGGGGTGCGATGGGCGAGAGTGGACAAATGGAGGGTCAATCTGCAAGGTGGAGGATCATGGAATCTTCCAGAAACTTCACCTGTGACACCTGCCTCTTTGCATTCGCCCAGGGATGAGTAAGAGATCATCAATCTCCAAGTGGAATCAAGAACTATTAGAGAGAGGACATTAATCAAATCTCAAAAGCTGACTCACCCCCCTTACAAACATCTATATATGGATCCCTCATCCTAGAGATCCAGAGGCTGGAATTTTATATCTTGTAAGGAAGTGCTTCTGGTTTCTTGGTGTAACATCATAGTATTGAATGATCTAAGCTTTTCATGAGGTGAAGAAGGGCTTTTTTGCTGAGGGGAGGATGTTGGGTCAGAAAAATTGGTTGTAATCCTCTTTGCTATTCTTGATTATTAATAAAGCTATTCAAGTTTTCATCCACATTCTTCTATGATTGATGATATATGCATTTGTGTGGTCAATATATATGTGGTCTTATATTGTTTATGATAGTAGATCTCTGTTCTTGGATAGTGTTATGCTGCTTTAATTCTATAGGTGCTCTTTGAGGCTAGGTAGACGAGGAATCGAGTGGCAAATATCTATCAGAAGGGAGAGGAATCAAGCAAGGAACCAAGCGCAAGACAGAAGTTGGTCTCCTTTGTTACCCTCTTATCTACTTCTCATAACGGAAAATGAAAGTGGTTTTAGTTTGTTTGTTTTTAATGTAGCTACCAGCCTTAGTGGGACTAGCAGCTCTACATAGACACTAGATTTCCCGATAACAGTAAGAAAACCAGATCTCACTTCATTGATAAAAGAAGGGTCAGCTAGTAAGCCTCTTGAACTTGTTCATACTGATTTATGTGGACCATCAAGGAAAAATTCACCTCATGGAGAAGAATAATTTATATTTTTCATTAATGATTTTTCTAGAATGTGTTGGATAGGTCTTCTAAAGCATAAATATTAAGCATTTGAAAAATTCAAAGCCTTCAAATCTTTGGTTGAAAATGAATCAAGTCACAAAATCAAATGCCTCATTTCTGATCGAGGAGGGGAATTTACCTCACATGAGTTCATTGACTTTTGTGAACAACATGAAATATAAAGTCAGTTCTCCATCGCAAGGAATCCTCAGCAAAATGGTGTGGTACAAAGAATGAACACAACTATTCAACAAATGGCTCGAGCTATGCCAGATGAATCTAGAACTCCTCCAACCTTTTGGGGTAAAACTGCATTCGCCGTTGTCACTATTCTCAACCAAGAAAATGTTTGGGTAAACAGAACTCAAACTCCACATGAAATTTGGTATGGTAAGACTCCTACTATAAAATACTTCAAAGTTTTTGGAAGAAAATGTTACATCAAAAGGACTGATGAAAAACTTGGTAAGTTTAAACCCAGAGAAGATGAAGGTATTCTCCCTGGCTACTCTTCCCGAAGTAAAGGATATAAATGTTATAATAAAAGACCTCGGAAAATTATTTAAAGTATTGATGTTTTCCTTGATAATGCATGCAAAAATCCAAAATAGATAAAAACCGAAGATTATGACAATGAAGAATATCATTTTCCCACATCAAAACATTGGTTCTGAAGAAGAAACCAATGAAGCACCAGAAGAAGAGATGATGGTAGAAGAAAAGAATATGTCCATGTATGTTTAGAAAAATCATCCAGAAACTCAAATTTTAGGGGAAACAAGGGTAGGTGTGCAGACAAGAAAAACTATTATAGAAGCCTCAAGCTATCTAGCATTATTATCTTCCACTGAACCTCAAAATGTAAATGAAGAATGCAAAGATGAATGTTGGGTCAAGGCCATGAATGAAGAACTTCAACGAATTGAAAAGAATAATACTTGGGAATTAGTTCCTAGACGTCATGATAACAATATCATATGAACTAAATGGATATTCAAAAACAAGTTGAACGAAAATGGAGAAGTTATTAGAAGCAAGGCCAGGCTTGTTTGTAAAGGATATGCTCAACAAGAAGGTATAGATTTTGAAGAAACTTGTGCACCTGTTGCTAGACTTGAAGCCATAAGGATGTTTCTTGCTCTTTCTAGTTTTCAGAAATTCAAAGTATAACAAATGGATGTAAAATTTTCCTTTCTTAATGGAAACTTACAAGAAGAAGTCTATATTGAACAATGAGAAGGATTCATTCTTGGAAATGATTCAAAAGTTGTATGCAGACTCAGAAAGGCTCTCTATGGTCTAAAACAAGCTCCAAGGGCCTGGTATTACCGTCTTGACAAATATCTCCACCAACAGGGTTTTCCAAAGGGGTCAGGAGATAGCAATCTATATAGAAGGATTGGCACTCATAAATTGCTAATAATTATTGTTTATGTTGATGATATCATTTTTGGCAGCAATGAAGAATACATGAGCCAGAATTTTTCTTCATTAATACAACAAGAATTTGAAATGTCCTTGCTTGGTGAGATTACCTATTTTCTTAGTCTACAAGTTCAACAAAATAAAGATGGTATTTTTCTTTCACAAACCAAATATTTCAAATAGATCTTGAAAATGTACGGCATGGAAGATTGTAAACCATTTTGTACACGAATGGTAACAGGATGTAGTCTCAGCTCAAATTATGAATCAGCAGCAGTACGTTAACCAACTTACAGATCCATGATTGGTAGTCTACTCTATCTAATAGGTACCCAACTTGACATCATGCATACAGTAGGAATAGTTGGAAGATTCCAAGAAAATCCAAAGGAATCACACGTTCAGGCGATCAAAAGGATTTTCCAATATCTGCAAGGAACATAGAGCTTTGGTTTATGGTATCCTGGAGATACAAATCTTACTCTTCATGCATATACAGATGCAGATTGGGCAACAAGTGTTGATGACAGAAAAAGCACTAGTGGTGGTGCATTCTAAATGGGTTCTAGGATAGTGTCTTCGTTTAGAAAGAAACAAAGTTCAATTGCATTGTATATAGCTGAAGAAAAATATGTGGCTATTGCATCTTGCTGCACACAACTACTTTGGATGATGCAAAACTTGCAAGATATTCAGATCACACGTACTCCACCCATTTCTATTCTATGTGATAATACAAGTGCCATCAGTATTTCAAAGAATCCATTCATGCACTCCAAGGCCAAGCACATACCCATCAAATATATTTTTTAGGAGAACAAGTTCTTGAACAAAAGGTCAAATTGGAGTATGTTCCCTCCAAATAATAGGTTGCTGATATATTCACTAAACCACTACCCAAAGAGACATTTGAATATCTCAGAAGAAAGCTGGGAGTATTTTCTACATCATCATGCTGTTAAATCCTTTTTTGGAGAAAGGTTGTTATACGCGAGTTTCATGAAATGTGGTCACGTACATATGCAGGTTTCTATGGGCATAGTCGTGTATACGTGGGTTTGAAGAAAAGTAGTGGAACAAACTCGGGAAAAATGGGTCTGCTATGGTTCTGTCAAGTATCTTCTCTGTTTGATAATGGTTACAATCTGCTGATAACTTGTGGAAATATATTGGTTCTCATAAAGTTGTTGATAACTTGATGTATATCTAATTGTTGATGATGTTTTGATACCTTTTACTGAAATATGCAATGATCAAATATGACAGCGAACAGGTGGAACAGGTCCAGGGGAGAACATGGTATGCTTCTAATAAAGCATTATTAGCATTATGACTAGAATTCTTTGGTACTTAATGAGTTCTTGCTTTATGATGATAGGTTGATACTCACATATGTTGATTATCATTTTTGATGATGTGGGATGTTCCATAGTGATGATATAATGAAGGTTCTTGTGAAAAGATCATGCAGTTCTTGATAAAGATGTCTATGGTGATTTCACATACATATGATACGATTTTGCGCTACTGCTTGGAGATATGACATATGCCTAGTTGATTCATGGAAGGTTATGATAAGGGAATGAAGCAAGTTGATATTGATGAGATCAAGATGATGAGTTGATATATGCCAACATACTTTGTCACAACTTGATGATATATTGGGAACTAATGATGGACATATACAGGCTGTTGGTCTGGATGCTATTGACATATGTTGTTGATGGTGCAGATCATATGATAGTTTCTGATGACTATCATGGTCTTGTTTTAGATATTTGGTCTCTGTTACATATATCATGTACATAATTTAATGAAAAGGTCATGAAAAGACATAATTTGTAACCCCATTATTAATGGTATGGATAATCTAACGTTTCTTGTCTTTTTCATGTATAAGAAACTAGTATAGCCCCATTTGGTTGGGTGGATGAGTCAAATTTGGTATATCACCACTTGGTTGGGAAATGGATGTATGTATGAGTCATTGGTGATAGGAAGGTCATTGGTGATGTATGTATAGAGTCATGTTTTTCTTTTAGAACATCTTTTTTCCACCTTTTCTTGTGCTTAATGGGAGCATGGACTCGATCATGGGAGCTCAATCAACACACTTCAGCATATCAGAGAATTCAGCATGTACTCAAGGGGAGAATGACCCTTTGCCCTTGATGTCAAAGGGGGAGAGTTACTTGGTGTGGTATTGCCATCATGTCCAAAGGGGGAGATTGTTGGAATTGTGATACAGGTATTTTCCTTGATGGCAACTCACTCAGATGAAAGATCACAGTATAGTAGGTAAAGCACAAAGAATTATAGATCAGTCTTCACAGAATGAGGAAAGAGAGGTATACGTAGGTTCACCATTGACCAAGCTGGGTATACACGCAGGTTCACTGTATACAAGTCACATATTCACCATTGACCAAGCTGCATATACAAGCAGGTTCACTGTATACAAGTCACATATTCACCATTGACCATGCTGCGTATACACGCAGGTTCACTGTATACAGGTCATGTATACGTACACATGCACTTTCACAGAAGGAAAAACATGTATACCTTAGAAACTAAGATTCTGGTCCGAGGTATTTGGTCCATGGTATTCTGATCCATGTTATTGGTCCAAGCTATCTCGTCCGAGGTATTGACCCTAGGTATTTGGTCCAAGGTATTTGTCCTATGTGGTTTTGGTCCATGGTATTGAGAAAGGCCTAAAAAGTATAAAAGGAGGAGAAGATCATTAGGTCAGAGTGTGCAAGTATCAAATATTTGATGAAGTGTGATATCTAGAATGCAAGTTATTGTGTTATGGTGCATTGTTGGATCTGAACCAAGGATGAACCTTAGCGGATGAAGAGGGATTAGATCTAATGATGGATCGAGATCTTAAGGCATAAAATGAACTATCATTATGTGTTTTTGCTCATGTTTATTCTAGATCTGAATACTCACAAATATACTATTGTGTAAATGATATGATCTTGGTATAACTAAAGTATGGAATAGCTGCAGAACCTGAATTTATATTTGTAGATGTATACGTTGGTTGGATTCAAGAAAAGTGCATATACACAAAGGTTAAACACATGGAAGTAGCGTATACCTTATAAAATATGTTTCAGTTGTTTCTCTTTACTGTTGCAGAGTTAGTTTGAGTTCTGGTTACTGTATTCTGGTGGGAGTTTTCTGAATGATCAGATTGATGGGTTGTCTAAGTGAATGATTGATTTGGTTGTGGTTGGTTAAAAAGGTGATTAGTTGATGCAGATGTATTTTATGATTGAATGATGTTGTTGATGGATCTAGTCTGAGAATTTATGAAATGTGGTCCCTCGAGGAAGAGAGAAGGTCATAGCCTTCTGTAGTTCGGCGCCTATGTAATAGCAAACATATCGTCTAGTAGAAGAGCTAGGGGATTGTAGCTCCCTTCGAGGAGAAGCTAGATAATGAGAGAAGATTGTAACCTTCTATAGGCAGAAGCGTACGTACTGGTATAAGTCTGCACAAGTACAAAAATTGTAAGCAGATTTTTCTTATTATTAAAAGAAGATAGAGATGATAGCAGCAGGTGGTTTTCACCAACATTGGGTTTCCACCTTATATCTTGGTGTTCATGTGTGTTGCTTTATTCTGCTTTTACTACACTGTTTAATGAATTCCTTATATATTAGTTAAATTTAAATGCATGATAAATTGGGTAAATAAAAAGATCTCTGCATATACGATGGTTGGCTTAAGTACAGTTGCATATACATGCTAGTTCACTTAACTAAAGTAGTGTATACAAATATATTTTGAAAATTAGATTATTAATCTAATAATACTGATTCACCCCCCCTCTCAGTATTATTTCCAACAACTGGCTCATCAATGTACGTAGATCCATCTCCACGAGGACCTAGAATATCATGGCTTTTGTGACTCGCGTAGGGTCCTTCATTTCCTAGAGCAAAGCAAACTTGGTTTCCTTCGAAAGGTCTAATTCTTGTGGAGGAGACTAGCTATCCTCCTCTATCCTCCATGCTACTTATGCTATCAACAATAGTAACCAAGCATAATGAAATGCCTTGCCCTCATCTTGGGCCACCTAATAGTTCTCCAAAAAATATTTGCACACATATTGAGACCAGTTATACTGGACTCCTTTGATGCACTTTGTAGCCAAAGAAATGACAGGCATCAGAACCTTCTCTCCGTGGCATTTCCACATCATCTAGCCTACCAATATCTACATGAATAACTACACCGAGTTGTCCGAAATGGAGCGGATGGAATATTTGCATGACTACCCCTGTGTGAGTTAACATCTATAGAGTTTCTCAATATTAACTAATTTTGCAGAGGGCTAAATAGTTAACATTATTTAAAGGCATAATAAAAGTCTACAATTCCTTTCAACATATTTATCCTTTCTTCTATACTTTAAAACATAATGTGAAATTTATTAGTTCATGGAAAATTTTTATCTATGGTTTCTAAAGTGAAAGATAATAAACCTCTCCTTATACATATAATGAAGAATGTAACCCGACTAGTTAATGGAGTTTTAATTTCGTTGGACAGAGAACCAAAAACTTAATAGGTTAGAAAGGACAAAAATTTTCTTTTACAGCTATATATAAGTTCTTAGTTTCACTTCAATAATTAAATAATTCAGTGATCCCCTATAAGGTCTCTCATAATCTTCTATTCTTTTATTTATGTAAAATAATACTTCTAGCTTTCAATATTATATTAATTGACATTATGTATTTTCTAATAGAGACTTTAATTCAACATATAATTATACAAGTTTAATCAAAAGAATTGGCCTTAATCTCTATCCGTGCATGACACGTTATTTCATATACTTACAACTCTTCTCTTCATATCCATGTGCTCAATTAAGTAATCCATTAGCCATCATAAAGTAATCAATTAACCATCATAGGAATTCGACTATAACAATCATTATAGTCATAGATCTTCATTAGATTGTTCACTTGAAAATATTTCAATATAGGCATGTAAAACTAGTAAACTATATAGTTAATTCTAAGAAATTCATTTTCAAAATTCATTCAAGCTATAATGCCATTAATCTATTTCAATTTCAACATATAAAGTAAAACATAAATTACTCCTAAGCATAGTTAATTTTTGGGGAATATTCAAGAATATAACACCCTCCACCCAACCTTGGTGTAAGATCTTGTTGCATGAAGGAATCAACAACCCCTTAGGTTCCTAAGTAGTTTCTCTTAAAGATTCCTAGCATCATATTTTTAGCACTTTATTGATTTAATGTCTTCCGTTCTTTTGCTAGGCCTATTTCTTTTAGTTTTCAAAAAGAATTATTTTTCTTTTTCTTTAAAGCACACTTTTCTCTTCCACTATGATTTATTCTACTTTTTACCCCCACTTAGTATTTCTCTCCACCTAAGTGATTAATATAATCTTCCTCTCCCATTATCTTAATATTTTTAATAAATTTCCCCTAAGGATTTTCAAGAGACTTTTAAGGTCCACCTTATATATTTTAACCACTTTGTAGTTTTTCATGACTTGGAAAAAAGTTTCTAGTACTTTAGTGCTCTTTCGTGTATATTTGCAAACAATTTTTTGTAATTCAATAAAATATAATATAACTACATCATCACGTGCTTTCCATTTTAGCTTACATAGCCATTAAGTCCAAGAATAGTTTCAAAGTATAAAAATAGTCATTGTCTCAACAAGAAAAGCATAGGGGTGTTACACCATGTGTAATTTCATGGTTTAAATTGTGTTTTTGAATGCATAAATCCATTTAACCCATGTGTAGTTTCCATGATGTAATTATTTCTTTATTAGAATTTATGATTTTAAATTTCTTGAAAAACTTTAAATCAAGGTAGCAACTCTTGAGATAAGACTTAGTTGGATATTCTTAATGAAATATGCAAGTATTAATATATTGTTATGAATGAAATATTGTTTATTTCACTTAGATTTTATTTGAAAATATAAGAGGAGCTATCAAGTGAGCAGCCAGGCTACCCTAGTGTGAGGGAATTAATTAAAAATCAGTTGGAGTCCAAGAAGAGATAGTTTTTGAGGTGATGATTGTCACAACCTAAACCTCAGTCTTGTAAATATTCCTAAACCCCAAAATTGTATGATGGGATAAAAATGTCATGCAAGGGTGGAGGAAGAGATAGATTTCAAGAGAGAAATGAAATATGGAAAAATAGAAATTCAATTATTGAACTAGTTGGACACTCCTAGGGAAAAAGGAGGAAAGGTATCAAACACTAATTAAGATTTCTAACACAAGAAAAGCATGAGGCTTGGGGGTATTGTTGTTAAAATAATTAACTTGGTTGACAGAAACTCGCTTGATCCTATTATATTTTAACCTATTCATATAACAAAATAGACTTCTTGGTTCTAAATTCTTTAAACATTATTAATTTTTCATATATATTATGGTCGTATGCATAGGAAAGAAAGTATGCATAAGAGAACATGATTTGTAATTTACTAAATGGGTTCTTTTCAAATAAATAGAGAAATTTTTTCCATTTAAATAATGTGAATAGAGTGGAAAACTAATCTTGGATACATCATTAAATAAAGAGTTAGTAGCATTAGCATAGTAGTAGGTGAGTACAATAGGAAAAAAAATTGCTCACCCTTCACAAATTTACTTCCTTCTTAACGTGTAAAAGTACTCTTGAGTAGATGAAGAAACTCGTAGTTTAGAAGTCTAAGAGATAACTCCCTTGGCCACAAGAATTTTGTTAGAATTAGTTTGAGTTTAGCATGGTCTAGGGCTAGTATGGAAGGTTTAGGGTTATTAAACTTAAACAAAGTAAGGATAAGAAAAGGTGAGCGTGAAGGTATAGTGGCATTTCTCCATGAGGGATACAATAATTAGATACCTATTGTAATTCCAAATATGTAGGGCAGGAAATAAAAAGAGATAGTTTATACCACATAGTAGAACTGCATATAGCTTACATAGACATGAGACGAAGAAGATGCATAAAAATATAGCAATATCTAAGGGTGAAATCTTCTTTTATTTCTTACCCAAAATGGAAATAGGTTGACTAAGCCTCATATATCTCAAGGAAATTTTCAATTCAAGAAATAAATTGAGAAATATTAGATATACATTATATTCTCGTAATAAAAAATATTTCATCTATAGAACCTAATAAATAGAATACTCAAGAAACTTTACATTACTACAACCAATTTGTTAAGAAAACATCATTATAATAAAATAGAATACAAGTAGCTCAATTATATGATGTAAGAGAGGACTTGTACAATAATACATGTATACTTAATTATTGTTCAAAACTAAGTAATAGAGACTCTTCACACACTAATAAAATTGAGTAACAATAGAGTGAGTATGACGAATTAAATATAAAAATTTCAAGAAAAAAATTAACCAAGTTGTGGTTGTGGTCATGGCACGGTTGAGAATGTCATATGATCATAACATCCTAGAACAAAAAGAAAAAAATAAGAATTTAGTGGATATTGTTGTACCTGGAATTAACCAAGGTATAGATAATCATAAGATATTTTCCATGCTAACAGGAAGATAACAATAAAAGACTAACTTGGAGGACAAATAAGGAAGAAGACTCCATTAGCAAGTAGGAACTAAATTTAACTACAAACGTTGAGAAAAATTAAAGGATTTATTCCCTATATTAAGGGATTTATCCCATATATTATATGAGAAAATTGGTTAAATGATAGACTCTAAGCTCGTGCAAGAAGGAAATTGTTGTGAGCAATGTGGAAAGGAAGGATTTGAAGTAGTTAACATTGTTAAAAAAGCTCATCCAATATAAATTTTAAGAAAAAGAGGATAACCTTAACAATTACCTATAGGGTAACAAAAGCTCATGTGTGTGAAACCAATATTTAGAATAATTATTAATAGGACCATAAAAACTCCAAAGTAGAGGGGAGATTTGACAGTTAAGTAAAAGTTAAAAAAAAAAAACCAAATCGATAAATAAAGGAAATGCAAAGAAAACAAAAAGATAAATGTGAATTTATGGTGAAATAATTGATAATAACCTTGGTATGGTGAAAATTAGTACCAAACTTAGAGCCAAAAACGAAATTACTCTCCCATAATGAAAATTGGTATTAAAAGTCAAAGCTCTCACTGAAAAAAGTGGGGAAAACCATGAAACATTAAAAAATTGGGAAAACCATGAAACATTAAAGGAATGGCCACAGCCACTTTCGAGTACTAGGGACATGCATAGAGGATATAAACTCTGTCATCTATTAAAACCCTCTTAAAACTCTGAGAACATAATTGAAATAAAGAGCCTTAATGGACAAATCTAATAAATTTTTTTAAGGTTGGACATTACCTGTAGCATTAGACTATTAATTTATTAAACCACCACTTTGAACCACCATATTTCTTCAATCAAGCAAGTACCTCACGAAGGATATGAAAAGTGTGTGAGTAGAGCATATAACAAAATGTTTAAGGGTTTGAGAACCAAAGAGGAGGAAAATCCCGTAGAACTTGGAGAGTGTTCAATTACTAAACTTAGTAATGTGAATAATGGAGGAGGAAAGGGGTAATAACCCTAACCTTCTATCCCACCATTGGATCTCTAGGCTTGATCTCTCCCATCACTTACTCACAAACCACATGGGCCGAACGAAGTGTCATCATACAAATAGGACATGAAACCATATATCACATGGTACACCACAACATAGTTGGACTGCATTGATTCATAGCATAAGGTTAAGGTGGTAGTGTATCTATTACATTTACCTTACTTACCCACAAACCACATGGGCCAAAAAGGTGTCATAATACAAATAGGACATGAAACCATAAATCACATGGTACACCACAACATAGTTGGACTACATTGATTCCCATCATAAGGTTAAGGTGGGTGTCATGATACAAATAGGACATGGAACCTTAAATCACATGGTACACCACAACATAGTTGGACTACATTGATTCCCATCATAAGGTTAAGGTGGTAGTGTATCTATTAGGTGTATGGGATATGAATTGGAGGGTAGTGGGTAACAAATGAGTTATAAACCTCCTTTGATGAATATGATATTAAATGTAAGGTTGTTGGTCTCAAATGTCTTATAAACCCTTTTCTTATCAAATTTCGCAAAAGCCACATCACTATAACCCCAATGACCAAGAGTAATTCCCCTACAGCTTATCATATGGGTCAAACAAAAATCCTAGCATGGCTTAAGGATAATAAGTCTCCTTAGATTCAGAGTTTTGTATAAAGAAAATTAGGATTAGAGTTCTTGATAATAAGGAGAATTAGCTTTAGAGTTCTAGATCAAGAAGTCTCCTTACAGAGGAATTCGAACACTTAGTTGCTAGTGGGGATAAAGTGTGAGGTTGAACACAGAATTGGATCGAAGTTCTTCAATGCCCTTATGAATTCATGACAACAAGCACAATGGGAATTTTTTGAATGGGATAGTGAGGGGAGATGTGAAATCTTTTCCATGGATTTCCCTTGGCATCCTCACACTAGTGAGGTGGTAGAAGTTCTTTGCATATCTGTCCAGAACCCTTTTTCAAGTATTGATAACTTGTGTTGTAGAAAAGAGAGGGGTCTCCCTTGTGAATTTAGTCTATTTCCTTATGTAATATGCATCAAATCCCCTCGAGTGTCCAACTCTGCACTTGGGTTTGTGGTGGGCTTCCAGTTAGGTGGGGAGCGAGTGGGAGAATTTTATGGGTTCACAAGTGGGGGGTATTCTTTCTACTCAAAGAGGATAAGGTGGAGCACCTTCTACTTTGCAATGCTCTCTCATGTTAATTTTGTGTTCTTTACGAGTTTACTTGTGTGTGTGGGGTTTGGCTTGCGTTTCAATTCTAGGATAAGGTCTTTATGAAGGCCTCCTTTGTGGTTCCACCTCAACCCTTGGGGTCTCTCCTCTACAACCTTTCCCTCCTTTTGGTAGTCTTAATGGCCTCCACGCCATAGCACCGGGGCCATCTTTGTAGGGGTAGCAATTAAGTGAGGAGGAGAGTGGCATAATCTCTAAAATCATTAGTGTTGGGACACCTTTGCTAGCACCTAAATGGATGAGGCAGCTTCTATCTCTGGTGTCAACTCCTTGGACCATTTGATTGTTGCCAACTACCATGGATTCTCTTGCGGCCTAGTTGCACAACATTCATGTGAATATGGATATCATGTGGGAGAAGAGATACTAAGAGTGAAACTAGGTGGTAGCCTACATCAACTACATGAAGCACCTTTAGAATGAAATTTTGGACCATCTCGATGACCTTAGACTACTACTTCCATGCCTCGGAGCCTACCTCCTTAATATGTTACCTCATGCTCTTGTTTCTCTTGTGTTTTGTTTATTTAAGTCATGGCTAATAAGCCTATCCGAAATCAAGACTTAACTTAGTTGTCCTCTAGGCCAAAGTCTTGTTTGAATAAAAAAGAGAAGAGAGTATAGATAACATGGCTTCCCAAAAGGCCTAAATCTCAAAGTCTAATAAAACTAGGAAATTTTTTTTATAAAAATAATAATAATATACTGAAAATTTCTTAATCCAAAAAAAAATCCATCAAAATAAATATACATGTCCTTAATAGTGAACTATACAATATCTCTAAAAACAATAAATCTTTTAAATATAAATACATATTTTAAACATTAAAAAATATTATAAAAAATAAAACTACAAACAAATTAATATAAATAAATAAATAGCAACCTAAATATATATCTAGATCTCAATTACAACACAAAACTATTGAACTAAGCTATTTTTTTTCCAAACCGGAAAATATCCCAATAAATATCTATTATCAAATAATACGTAAATGAAGTCAACAAGATTCTCTTCAACCCGAAGGAATTTATGAGAGTTTCCAGTGCCAGATTTATTCCCAATAAATATCTATTATCAAATAATACGTAAATGAAGTCAACAAGATTCTGTTCAACCCTAAGGAATTTATGAGAGTTTCCAGTGCCAGATTTTATGCTTGCAGAGGGGATTCGGTGACCAAACTGCTATTTTTCAGAGAGAGTGGGATGGCTGTTGGCCCAGGGGACAGGTCTGAGGAGGACGCACACACTACGACATGTAATGCTCCTTCGTCACGTCGATTAACTCATCGAAACTCTGCACTCTTCTCGGCATAGAATTGGGATTTGAAATTGGAAATTTAGGTTGTTGTATACTAGACTCATGGAGAGGCTCATACGCCAATGAGAAACTGGAAACGGCACTATCTGCCCCGCCGCCTAACGTATTACTGCTTGATTGCCCATGTTGGATCTTCTGATTATTCACATTATCTTTCGCAGTGTCAACCGGAGTACTGTACTCGTGTTCAAACTCCTGCACGACCGAGAAACTGCAAATACCGCTATCATTGATTGCTTGCTCATACTGAATGTGCTGCTTAGTTTGCTTCACAGTCTGAGTCTCTTGTTTATCATTGTAGATTTTTCTTCTTACTTGGCGCGCTCTAGCTCTACCTGCAGGACGGGCGGCCACCTTTATCCGTTGCTTTACTTGCGTTGGTCGTACTACTGGAAAATCAACATTAGGAATGGAATGGGGCATACCTGCAGCCATCAAGATTTAAGAACTGGTTCATATTTCAGTTTAACGAGTGAATATTGATCTAAAAGGTGGCCTCTTTGTTTAAAGTAGATTTTAATGCCAAAGAAGAGTTTTTATCAATTCAAATAATTATAAACTATCATTTGCATTAGATGTTGTAAAGGAAATGTAGATAGTCCATATGGAAGAACATCATAGATGAAAAAAATGTGATTCTTCAGGTGATCTAACTATAAACAAATTTGAATAAAAAAAGAAATCTTAACATTAAATGTAATACAATCAAACAAAGGGCTGAAAACAGAGACAAAAACATGGTTAACTTCCTTCTTCCTTCCCAAGTGCTCAATCCAAGAGCTTACTTTCATTAAAAATTGCAACAGAGACTGGACCTTTGTGTTTCATTGCCTCATTGAGATTGAACTCTTCACCATCATATGGTAATTATTCGAGATCAAATTTTTGTGCAAGTATTCTCCAAGGAAGATTCCATTTTTACAAGTCTCCATTAGAATAATCAAAGGCCGAGTTCTTTTGATAAGGATCTGTGGCAGCCCAAATTTCCTAATCAATTATGATCAATATGCATCAATAAATTACTCCCATGAAATATTGTTCATTGGATACTTGACATACAAGCACTCAGGTTTGTAGATGGCAGTGTACACTGTGTCTAAAACATTCATCAACAATCAAAGAAGCCAAATATGTGTGTTTTATAGTGAATGGACCAAGTTAATCCTTCTTTATTCTTTGCAGCATCAAATACAATATCCTTGAGAGTGTAGTAAAAATTGGGCAAGGGTATGATAGGAAGTTCTTGACAAGGGAGCATGGTCTTCCTTTCTTCAGTTTCTTAAAAGATCCTAAGCCACTTATTGATACTCTTTCCTTAGTAAAGGGAAGTCTGGACTGAAATGGATAGTTTGAGAAGGATAAATGACAGTGGACAAGGAGGTTATGCTGAAGAGTGCTTTAAAAAATGGTAGCAAAACTCAGATCTCAAATACCTCAAAGGCCTTCCTCAAATAATATCATGGAGAATGTGGAAAGATAGAAATGTTCAAATCTTTGAAGACAGATATATAACTCTTTTTCAATGTGCCTTCCAAGGTCAGTCAATCTTCTCAAACTTCAAACCTTTTCATCAACCCTTACAAGAAAAAGTTGGTTCTTGCTCTTATGGACAAATGTGGAAAGTGGGGATTACTTTGATGGATCTAGTCAAGGTACCTCCAAAAAAAGGGGAGCTAGAGGTGTTCTCTATCCCAAATTCTCAATAACTCTCACTGTATCAAATTTAAAATAGATTTAGTTGAGGATCACATAACTACACCAAGCTTATTTCCCTAACAATACTCTTAAAAACAAGTGTTTGGTGAGTCAATTTTGTTAAATTGTGTACACCATATCATTTTCTACTAGGTTTGAGCACACATGGTAGTTGTGGTCACCTTCTATTAGGGGCATTACACAAACCCATTCAACATTAAATTCCAAACAACATAATGATGTGCAGGTGAGAATGCAACAATAAATAGACATTAAGGGCACATCACAAATTTTAGTATTCCACCAGTAAGGGCACATGCATGTATGTATGCACCAGCCATAAATAGAATAGGATAAGTTTATAGTTAGATTTTAGGTTAAAGATAAATTGTTAAAGTTAGATAAAGCAGTTCTATTTTATTTTTGGCAGCCTTTCCCAATTCATTTTTATCAGTTAGATAGAGTGCACTTCAAGATATGTAAGCAATATATCTATATCCTTTGTAGCAAATTTTGTAGGATATTTTTATTCAACAATATTGGAATAGCAGGGACTTTTGACATTGATATATGTGTTTCAATGTATGTATTCCAAATCTATTTATAGATTATAGTGAGATTGAGATCATTGTTTTGATTAGCCTTTAAATTTAGAAAGTGTTAGTTTCATTAGTTACAGTGGGTTAGACAAATTCATAATGGTATTAGAGAGGTTTGTTGAAACCTTCTAAAAATCCTAGAATAGATGATTAGGTTGTCCTCCCTAATAAAAACACTAAGAAGTTGCAATGAGGGTGTCTCATTTGTAGAATATGAAATGAATTATTTCAAGCCAATTGAGAAGCCAAAAGTACTATGAAGAAAAATACATATAAAAAAAATAAAACAATTAATTCAGCTATTAACTACATTATTATATAGTAAAATTATTACTAAAATCTACTACATTCTTATATAGTAAAATTATTACTAAAATCTACTCTGAACCAAATCTACTCACATTACACCTAATTTCCAGCACTACTACACCTAACAATTTGCTGCTTTAATTTTGCATAGAACACTAAGCATTATTCCCAACACTCCACCAGGATTTACTATCTTATCTCGTAGTGCTAAAATCTTATCTTTTGCAACTGCTTTGGTGAAGATATCCGAGTTGATGTTGGTTCAATTCAATATCCTTCTTCTGCACCAAATCTCTAATGAAGTGATATTTAATGTCAAAATGCTTTGTCCTCTTGTGATGAATTGGATTCTTTGCTAACTTGATGGCACTTACATTATCACAATAAATCACTGTAGGCTGAACTTGCTTTTCTCCAATTTCTTCCAAATTTTTTCTGACCCAAAGAGCTTTTGTACGTGCTGAGGTAACTGCAACATACTCCGCTTCTGCTGATGAGAGGGCAACAATGTTTTTTTTTTTGAGCTCCATGTAATCAAACGAGAACCAAAAGAGAAACAATTTACAGATGTGGACTTACGATCATCAAGACTACCTCCCCAATCTCAATCACTAAATCCAACTTACGATCATCAAGACTACCTCCCCAATCTCAATCACTAAATCCAACAAGATTGAAATTTTCAGAAGAGTAGTAATGAATACCAAAATTTAGAGTGCCTTTCACATACCTTAAAATCCTGTTGGCTGCTTTCATATGTATTTGAGATGGATTTTTCATATACCTTGAAACAAGTGAAACTCAATATGTAATATGAGGCCTTGTGTGGGTTAGAAATATCAAGCTCCCCACAATACTTCTGTAAGTTTTCTCATCAACTAAATCAGCACCATCATCTCTACATAACAAATCTCCATGAGCACTTGGAGTAGGGGATGGATGACAATCAAGCATATCAAGTTCATTTAGCATATCCTATGCATACTTTGTCTGACAAATGAAAATCTCATCCTTGCTTTGATAAACCTCCATTCCTATAAAATATTTCATGATGCCTAGATCTTTCATCTCAAATTCATTCATCATAGCAACTTTGAATTTATCATTCATCTTAGAACTACTACCCATATACAGTAGATCATCAACATACAAACTTATGATTAAAATATCAATACCTTCTTATTTGTAGTAAAGGGTAGGGTCATTCTTACTTCTCTGGAAGCCATTTTCCTGAAAGTATACATCAATCCTTGCATACCACGCTCTTCGTGCTTTCTTAAGGCCATACAAAGCCTTCTTCAACTTCTAGACATTATTCTCCTTTCCTTCCACTTCAAAACCTTGTGGCTGCTCCACATATACTTCCTCTTCTAAGTACCCATTCAAGAAGGCACTTTTCACATCCATATGATGTATGCTCCACTTTTTATGAGCTCCGAATGAAATCAACATTCTAATGGTCTCGTGTCTTGCTACTGGTGCAAATGACTCTTCATAATCAATTCCATACTTCTGTGTGAATCCTTTAGCAGCAAATCTTGCTTTGTGTCTTTCAACACTCCCATCACTGTTAAATTTAGTCTTATAGACCCATTTGGTACCAATCCTTTTCTTGTCATGTGGAAGCTCTGCCATCTTCCAAGTGCCATTCCTTTGAATGGAATCCATCTCTTCTTGCATGGATTGCATCCAAACCTCATTAGTACATGCATCTTCAAAACATGATGGTTCAAATTCAGCCTTGGCTAATAAAGCAAAATGGACTATCTCACCTATTGGGCTTTCTTCATGTGCTTGATTTGCACTCCTTTCATAAATATCACTCAATCTTCTTACCTTCCTTGTAGAACTTGGAGAAGAAGTTGGACTTGAACTTAATGTTGAAGAAATTGATGAAGGGCTGCTTGGTGGAGTTAAGCCACTAGTTACAGAAACATTAGTTGGCTGGTCATGATCATTATCAACAATTATATCATCATTCAAAACAGATTTTGTCTTCTCAACATGGCCTTTTTGATGACCATAAACTCCCCCTTCATCAAAAATTACATCTCTTGAAACAATAATCTTGTTAGTTAGAGGATTATACGATTTATAAGCCTTGCTTGTCTCACTATACCCAATAAAAATACATAACTCACTCTTTGCATCTAACTTTTTTCTATTCTGATCACGTAAATGTGCATAAGCCAAACAACCAAAAACTTTGAAATGATTAACATTAGACCTTTTTCCATACCAAGCTTCATAAGGAGTCATATTTTCCAGTGCACTGGTGGGGCTACGGTTGAGGATGTATACTACTGTAGCAACTGCATCTCCCCAATAAGTGTTGCTCAATCCCTAAGTTTTTAGCATGCATCTTGCCATTTCAACCACAATATGATTTTTTCTTTCAGCTATGCCATTCTGCTGGGGTGTGTATGCTGTAGTATGCTGCCTCCTTATGTCATTCATATCACAATAACTTTGGAAAGCTTTTGAGCAGAATTCTCCCCCACGGCCAGTCCACAAACATTTGATCTTGCACCCTCTCTCATTTTCTACAAGGGCTTTGAACTTCTTGAATGTAGCCAGGGCTTCACTTTTGGGCTTCAAAAAATATACCCAACAATTTCATGAGTAATCATCAATAAAAGTGATGAAATATTATGACTTACCCAAACTCTTAGTGTGCATAGGACCACATATGTCTGAATGAACAAGATGAAGTGGGTAATGAGCCCTCCATGCACTTCCCTTTGGAAACCTTTCCCTTGCACGCTTTCCTTTAGCACATCCTTCAAAAACCTCCTTATGCTCTTCTACCTTGGGCAAACGAGAAACTAATGCATGTGAGGTTAGAAACTTCAAACTTTGAAAATTTAAATGCCCATACCTGAGATGTCATAACCAACTTGAATCCTCATAAGCCATATTAGCAAGATTGTTGTTATGTTCATCAAACATCAAGGGAAACATCCTATTTGTTGTCATAGGCACAACAACGATCTCCCTACTTCCCTTATTCTTATCATAGATAGTACATGTCTTATTTTCAAAGACTACTTTATAATTTTTCTCACAGAACTGCCCAACGCTCAACAAATTATGCTTCAATTGTGGAGTATAATAAATGTCATGAATACTCTTTATACCTTCTTTTGTTTGGACCTCCATAGCTCCTTTGGCAGCAACCTCCAGTGACTTATCATCACCAAGCTGGATCTTGGATTTGAAACTTCCATCCTTTGCTGAAAACAACTTCTCATTCCCTGTCATATGGTTAGAGCATCCAGAATCTAGGTACCAGACATCTTTACTAGTATTTTCACCTTTGGCATAAGATAAAAATAAGTGATCTCGAGGATACTCACCACTTTCTTGAGCATAATTAGCATTTTTACCTTCTTTCAATCTGCATTCTCTTTCAAAGTTACCATGCCTATTACAATGGTAACATTTAACATTTCTTTTATCAAATCTACCTACACCTCTTCCTCTAAAACTACCTCTTCAACTTGAGCCACCTCTTCCTCTACCTCTTGAATAATTTTGGCTTTTCCATTTACCTTTAACTTGATGGCTTTTGGTATTGCTGCTACTTGCATCTTCATTCTTTGTAATTTGTAATTTATAGGAGAAAGCTTTCTCTACAGCTTCAAAACTTTCGTTCAATCTTTCTTCATGAGACATCAAAGATCCAACCAATTCATCAAACTGTAGTTTTTTCAAATCCTTACTTTCTTCCATGATTATTGCAACATGATTCCATCTATGTGTTAAAGATCTCAATACTTTTTTAATTAAAACTTCATTACTTACAACTTCTCCAAGTGTAGCCATTTTATTGACCACATCTTTGACTCTCACACAATAGTCACTAATACTTTCAGCTTCTTGCATCTTCGAATTCTCGAACTCTCTCTTCAATGTCTGAAGCTTGACCACCTTAACTTGATCACCACCTTGGTAAGCTTCTTGTAGAGTCTCCGAGGCAGCTTTGGCAGTTTTTGCTCCTGATATTCTTGGAAATAAGCTCTTATCAAGAGCTATCTGAATGTGAAACAAAGCTTGAGCATTCTTCTTCCTTTCTTCCTTTCTTGTTGTTCTTTCATTAGCTGTAAGAGCATTCCAATCAGCTGGCTCCTCATATCGTGATTCAACAATCTCCCACAAATATTTTCCAATAAAAAAGGTTAGCATCTTAATGCACCAATAATCATAATCATTGCCATCAAATTCTCGAACTAACATCTGGTTAGAATTCGACATGATTAACTTTGGCGAAATTCCAACAATACAACTTTAACCCAAAATAATTTTACCTACTCTGATACCACTTGTAGAATATGAAATGAATTGTTTCAAGCCAATTGAGAAGCCAACTGTACTATGAAGAAAAATACATATTAAAAAAAATAAAACAATTAAGAAACACAGTTACTCTGTGAGCTAAAAAATGCTGCAAATCTCATATATTAATTTAGCTATTAACTACATTCTTATATAGTAAAACTATTACTAAAATCTACTCTAAAACAAATCTACTTACATTAAAGCTAATTTCCAGCACTACTATAGATAAGAGTTTGCTGCCTTAATTTTGCAGAGAACACTAAATAGAAATTTACATAACTAACTAAGCATTATTCCCAACACCATTCTATTAGGATGTTGATCTTTTTTAACTTTTGTTTAGGCAATATTCCAATGTAGCTTTATGGGTACAGTCAATCTCAAATACAATAAAAAGAAATTGAGAGGAGGTGAAGGGTAAATATGTAGTACCCATTGCATTAAATAAGTCTTGCCCTTTTTGGAAACCTTTTGGCTACGACATCTATGACATATGTGCCAAAAACACTTCCCATTTTTAAAAGGCTATGAAATGACTTCAATTAGAAGGAGACAATAATGGAGACTATTGCAGGTATCGAGGAGGACCATAATATCTCTCCCAAACACCCAAATTCTAAACAAATTTGATAAGAAAACATGTTAGACAACCATCAAAACATCTACTTAAGAATTAATTGATTGTGTAGAATTCAATGGAGTGATATTTATAGAATAATCTCCTAGATTAAAGTATATGATGACTTGTATTAATGTTTACCTATAATGATATTATAAAATTAATATAAACCCTCCATTTGACTATTGCTGGATTTTCGTAAATTTAAATGGAAGTATGTTATTCAATGGATTCTCAAGGCAACAAGAAAATAGGAACTGAAAAGGGTTAAAAAGAGAAGAAAGAGAAGTCATGTTCTTGTAAGGAGCAAAAGGACTTTGAGGCACATCAAGTGCTTAGAGTGAGAAGAAACTTGCAAGTAGTGGAAAAGCATTTGCTTAAGTGGATGTAGCTTTCATCCAATCTTGAGATACACTTCTCAATGGTCTCATGCCTGTCATGTATGTGGACAATCGAGCCTCCAAACATACAACCTCTAATAACATTACCTTTAGAAGAACTTTGTGATGATGCCACTTATCAAGTTGAAAGAGTGGGATCCATCACCTCGTATCCTTAAGCTTAGTAAGTTATTGATGTTTTGTATGTACCTAGCTTAACTAAAAATTCCTTTCCAGTTTCAGTGATGATAGATCTTACATATATGGCTAAATTTGAAGACCAAAAAGTCCTCATCCTAAATTGAAAGGGAATCCTATAAGAACTTTAGGGCATGATAGTGACAACTTGTGTGAGCTTAGACAAAAGAGACTAGGTCACTTGCTCTCATGAATGTTTCCAATCTTGAAGAACATGTTGTGGGGATTGGAAATATTCAAGGCTAAGAAGAAAGGAGTGTGCAAGGGTTGTGCACTTGGAAATCATGTGAAGGATGTTTTCCTTGTAGTGGACATAGGTTAAGAGGGATTTCTGACCTAATCCAGTCAACTGTATGTGGGCCCATGTCTTCAACTTCCTTATCAGCTAAAATTTACTACTAATATTTTGTTGATGAAGTAATAAACTTTATTCACCAAGACCAAGGATAGAACTTTGAGAAGTTTCAAGAGTTTAAGGATCTTGTAGAAAATGAGATAGGTATGAATATTAAGATGTTAAGGTTCCACAATGGAGAGAAGTATACGCCAAAGGAGTTTGATACCTTTTGCATGAAAGAAAGAATCAAGAAATTGTTGATTTTTCCTTACAATTGTCAATAGATTGGAGTTGCAAAGAGGAGGAACATATCTATCATAAAACAACCAAATACATGATTCGTGATCTAGTTCTGCTCATGTGTATCTTTGTGTATAAACATGTCTTATCATTGTCTATATTTTGAATAGTTATGCCCACAGAATTTTAAAATATAAGGCATCAATGGAGGAATTCAAAAGCATCAAGTAACACTCACACATATTTGAGCTTTTCACTTGTCCTATCTACATTCATATTCCATATGAGAAAAGGACCAAGTTGGAACCTTCTAGTTTGAACTACATCTTTGTAGGTTAGAGTGAAACCTAGAAAGCTTATAGAATATACATTCCATCTCAACATAAAGTATATGTGAGCAGATACCATGTTTGAAGAAAATGCATGGTCCTTTAAGTCTCAAGAACCTCCAATAGTGACCATAGAGGTAGAAGGGCTTGGTATCCAAAAAACAATCCCAAAAACAGATATGCATAAATAAGACACATAGTGAAAAGCACATTTAGATCACTTAGCTTTTGGAGGTGTTACACTAAAATTTGTCACCATGACTATTTGCAGTTAGTATGGCTCCATCAATAACCATACTGTCCTCCTTGGCAAGTCTTATACCTCTGCTCCTCATGTCAAACTCCAAAAAAGAGAGAAAGCCTTTAAAAAATCAATATAACTCTGGTTCTGCACTTTCTCTTACTCTTACCTGCGGGCCTGCACCTCAAGTACATAATACCTGCATACTTGTACGCTCTGTCTATAAAGGGGTGGGTGCGTACCCCTGTAAAAGTCAAAAGGCACAAGTTTTACTTCAAAAAACTTACTTGCGGTCAATTCTAGAGCATTCTAGAAGATGGTTTGACGTGGATTGAGCGCCTCCAGATGGTTCATGCATCCCAATGAAAGAGGAACTTATCCCATGAAGAGGGGAGCTATCCCTTTGAAAGAGGGGCTTATCCCATTGATGGTGGACCTACTTAACTTCCTACAAAGCATTATAAATATAGGCATTGGGCCATAGGCAAGGGAGGTTGAAAGCTGAACATTCCTAAGGGTAGATGCTGCTGAAATTAGTACTCCCTTATAGAGCTTGAGAGGAGAGATCACATTCCTCTCTTAGCTTGATTTGGAAGTGGGTGAGCTGATCAAAGTAGAGGAGAACTCTTGCTGGACCCTGGGAGGGACCTGCACAACACCAAGGCATTGATTGTAAGGTTTCTTTTGTTTCCAATTAATACAATTAAGTTCATTTTTCTCAACAAGTTGTTATATATAATTTATTTCATAAACTCCTTGGTCTTTATGATGAATATGTTTTATTATATGAGTTATTCAGGTGCTATGTAATCGTTTACTTGTTTGTGTATGCAGGCTTCAAGGAGAGGAGCTCATCTGGATCGAAGAGACTTAGCCGCTACAAACACCGTTGGACTAAAGGTAAGCCTTAAACACCTGGTTGCTCTTATTTTAAATGCATATTTAGGGAAAGATAGTGCTTGATTGTTTTGTTTGTCACTAGAAAAGCCTTAGTTTCTAGAGAGGTCAGTTTTGTCCGCAAAATTGACTCTTTCCGCATGAAAAAATGGCGACTCCGGTGGGGAATCCATGGATTTGATTGATTTCTCTTTTGATTGGTACTTTGATTTGAGAAACGTTGATTTCTTTCTAGTTTTTTACTGATTGTTTGTGTATTTGGGTAGAATAGCTTAGGATTGAGTTAGTTTTTTATTTTTCTTGTTTTTGAGAGAAGTACGCACCCTCTGAGTTAAGCACAGTGCGTACCTGTACGCACTTCTGCTTTGCACACAGAGCGGGGACGCACCTGTGCAAACGGGTTGCCTGCGTACCCTGTCAAAAGTTTAGAAAATTTCAATTTTTTCCTTTTTTACCTATTAGATCTTGTTTATAGCTTATTTATTGCTGCCCAAATCCACTGGTTACCTGTCAGAAGTTTTCATCTAGGCTTGTTTCATTAGCATCAAGGGTTTTAGTGAAGTTCATAGAAATTCTAGCCCTAGGTTTGATTTTTGTATTGGTCTTGTAGTGACTCTGGATTTAGAAGTTGTGAAAACCTTGGATATCCCTGGTCTTTTCAGTCTTCTTAGGAGTCAGACCATTCGTAAAATCCACCTTTTTTTGAGAAACCTACCGTTGTGTTGTCTCTTTGTGGAATTTCGAGAAGGCTTGTTTTTTAAGCTGTGAATTTCATTCTTAAGAAAAAGAACAAGAGCTTTTTATTTTTGTTTTTGACTGATTTATGATTCTGCATGAATTAGTCCTTGGTTGAATTGTAACTGAGTAAAACAACCTGGAATTATATTTTGTAGGCTTTTACCTCATTGGATTTGTTTTTAGGTAAAGTTCTCTTAGATTTTCATAGATCTTAAAATTGGTTTTTGTTAAGTAGTTTTACATGCTTTGTTAAAATAGGAAAAATACAAAATCTCTTTTGAAGAAAGTTTGTTTTAGTAGTGTTTGAAGTCTTTGAAAAGAGAAAGGAAGTTTTCGTGAAACCATTAGTGGTCTTGTGTTGTGTGCTTTGGAAAAGATAAAGAGATTTTTTCTTTGATTTTCATTGCTAAGAAAACTGTCTTTATAAATTTTGCATTCTCTAACTCTCTTAGCTAGGGAATTCATTTCAAAGGAAAGATTGTTTTTTTTCATCCTAGGTGCATCTTTTTAGTGGATTTGAGTCGAGTCTACACATCATAAGTTTCATCTCCGCTACCTTTTGTCCTAAAGAGAAGCCATAAAAAATAACGCTTAAAGTAAAATTAACTTAGTAACTTTTTATTTACTACGGCTCTGATACACCAACATAGATCAGGATAGTGTCTTGGAGTAGGAGAGTAATTAAATCTCCAAGACAGTAAAAACAAATAAGTAGCTTATCTTGCGGTAGGATAAATCCAATTGTTACATTTATGCTCTGGGAAAGCTCCTCTTAAAGGAGAAGCACGAGATCGTGTCCGAACCAGTGAGGGGATCAATCCTCCTTCATTGGGAACGATGCCAGATATGCACGTACTACAAACGGTAAACCTCGGATTAACCATTGTCGAGGAGCCTGGGGTCACTTGTCGGTAAACCTTGGATTATTGTCAAGGAGCCGACAAGGGGATTGAGCTTGCTACTCTTCCCTTGCGTGCGTATCGGATCATAGACTATTCCCCCAGGTATATTTGTTGCTGTTGGTGACCTTAGTGACTATTATCTTTAGGATTCTTCCTAAGGTGATGGTGGAGGGAAGATCCCACTGTACCTGGAGCAGACGTCGGCTAGACTCACTTGGATTTTCTGGGGGGTTCACTTCACTCGAGACGGTTATTAGTGGAGGAACTTGTGCCAGTCTATTCATTAAGCAGGTTGTCGGGGTAACTGTTCCACCCGCCATTTCTGTATTGAACTCTGCGATGTTGGATTTCATCACCAACTAGCATTTTCAGTACGGAAAGTTACTGTTTGTGTGTGGTTTGACGCCCTAGATTCTTTAGGCATGTGATTCGAATTTGTTTGGTTCTTTAGAGACTTTAGGCGGTTTTCTTTGAGATTTTACTTTGTTTGTGTGTGCAGTAGTTAAAAGTTTTTAGCTGTGGCTGAATTACCAAGACAGTCCCATAGAATTCGGGGCCAGTCTCCTGAGGTTGTAACCGTGGCTGATTTATTGAGGAAGTCCCGTAGATTTCGGGGCCAACCTCCTGAAGAAGTCCCGAGCCATTACGAAGGTTTGAAAGTCCTCGTAACTCCTAGTGGCAGTAAAGTTGGGTCACCTGAAGAAGGAGAGTCTTCGTTGGTTGTTCATCCTGATTACCAAACTCTAGAAACAGGTTATAATCCTGAAGCTATTTCGGTTTTTGAACTTGCTGGTAGCTTTTCATCTACTAGTGATATAGGCGAAGAACGTGAGATATCTGAACCTGTTACTCCAACATTGGGGTTTGTCTCTCCAACTTCTAGTGCTCCTGATTCACCCAGGGTAGAAAGAGTAATCACCGAAAATCTTCCTTCTGGTTTGATAGCTATTGAATAACTTGCTCCGAAAGAAGAAATAGGCATCCCTATCCCTAAAAATCAACCTGTTATTGATCTAAGGGAGCGTGAATCAATTTTTTACTGTCCACCTAGAAGTACTACTTGGTATCTTTCTTTAACTAATTATTTGGAAAACTCAGTGTTAATTTTTTCACCACCTCATGCTCATTATCATCCTAGGGGTTTTTATACTCTCGTAAATATGTCAGATCAGTCGTCCGTGTGTACTCAATCGCCTGAATCTTTTTTGTACGGCGGTCCTTCTATTCCCTCTGGGTATCAGTCACTTTCTGGTACTTTTTCGGGAGCATCTCCTCAACCCATTGAACAAAGGTTATTCACTGGAAGCAATGGTGCAAAGCCGTTGAGCGTAGAAGACATTCTTATGATGTTAGGTTCTATTCCCAATTCCCAACCTCAAGGTGGGCAGTTACCGCGTGGGGGGCAACCTCAAGGTACACAATGTGCATCTGGGGGGCAACCTCAAGGACAGTACGTGCCTACGGTACATTACGTTCCTCAAGGTCAACCCCAGACTCAATATATACCCCAAGGTCAACCCCAGTATCAATTTATACCTCAAGGTCAACCCCAGTATCAGTACATGCCTCACGGGTATCTACCCCAAGGTCAGTACTCGAACCAAGGTTTCCAACCACCCCAAGGTCAATCTTATGTTCAAGGAACGGGAAATGTACCTTTCAATTATCAATCCTACCCTCAACCCGGTTTTGGATCTCAATATTCTCAACCTGTTATGGGTCAGTACCCCGGAATGAACATAGTGTGGGATCCATCGCAAACTCAACAGGTGTTGAAGCCAAATGTACAGTTGTCATCTCAAACTGGACAACCCTTAGTTTCTGGTTCACCCCAGCAACCAGTCCAGTCTAATATTCAAACTTCTGTACCTTCGGTAGTTTCTCAGTCTGGGCCTACTGCGCCTCGTACTCCATCTCAAACGACTGCTACAACTGCCGCAACATCTGTTCAATCTACCCCACCTACTTCTGGAGTATCGACAGCTCAGGTTTCTACTGTTCCTGTATCTACTCCTCAGACATCTTTACCATCGTTTGGATCCACGATTCAAACTACGGTTCAGATGCCTGTAGGACAATCTGGTTTAAGTACGATTGTCACAAGTCAACCACAATTCACTTATCAACCGTACCAGGGACAGTACCAATTCGGTCCTGCTGTCCAGTAGCCAGTTTATCAGTATCAACCGTATCCTGGGTACACTTATCAACAACCACAACAATCCCAGTACGGTCCGGTTAATCCTGGCTTTCCAGGAGGATACAATATCCCGAACGTGATTCCTATTCCTAGTTATCCTGGATATCCTCCTCCTAGCGTTGGTCTCATGACCCAGAGTTTTAGGGATCCTAATTGGCAGCTACCATTTATCGTAACTTTGGACTTACCAGACTTGTCGCGCCTAACGAACGATCCAATTAATTATCTTCCGTTTTGGCCACCAATGCCGAATAAGTTGCCCAGTGACATTCCCAAGTTCGAAGGTAAATCTGGAGAGGACCCGTCAAACCATGTGATGACTTACCACCTCTGGTGTGCCTCTAATTCCATCTCGGATGATTCGATCCGCTTACGTCTTTTCCAGCGCACTCTCATTGGTCTTGTAGCCAAGTGGTATATTGAGTTACCACGGGCCTCTTTTTATAATTTCAGCCAGTTAGCTACCTCGTTTTTAACTCATTTTCAGTTGCCGGTCAGATATGATAATGGCACGGAGTTACTAACTTCATTAAAGCAATCGACGTCCACTTATATTTCCGATCATATTCATGAATGGAGACGTCGAAGGCGGTTAGTGAAAGTTTTTATCCCGGACCAGATCTTAGCTGAATGGTTTGTTAAATCATTGTTACCAAAGATTACTGAAGACGTAGCTAAGGCCGGAGTAGTTACTGAGGAGCAAGTGATTGCTCAAGCACAGTACCTTGAATTAGTTTATACTCAGTCAGGTACGTTACACGAAAAAATCCCCAATCTTCCCAAGTCAAATCAAATCACTGCAGCTCCTTCGGGATCTCATGCCGCTGATGGTATGATTGGTACAGTTAACACTAAAAGTAAGAAGAAGTCTTCCAAGAATTCTTCTCCTATCATAACCTTGCCTGATTCCCCGACAGGAGATTCTTCTGCAGAGGTTTCCGCCGATATTCACGCTATAGAATCATCTACGACTAAATCAAAATCCGGTGGAAAGAAGAAAGGAAAGAAGAAGAATAAAACGGACAAGAGTTCAAAAGAGAAATCTGAAAAGGCGGAATCCAATGATGAAAAGCGCAAACCTCGATATCCTTGTCTTATTTGTGAAGAGGAACACTTTACAAGAGACTGCCCTCATCGAGCAGAGGTTGCGAAAATCGTCAAAGGTTCCCAAACTCCTGCTGTTTTGAAGGATCCATTTCCAAATCAAGATAGCAAGATGATAGGTTCTTCCTCGAGTGCCAATGAAGAACCCATATTGATGATGTCCCATGTAAGGATTGCGACTCGATCGCAAGATTATGGTAGTAAAAGTCCTATTGATGGCAAAGAAGCAGAATCTTCTCATTCTAATCCATAAACCTCAGCTCCCGGTTCCGATCCACTACAGATCGAGAAACCTAATCCAGACTTGGTAATCAAACCGCCCACCAAGGGTATACTTCGAAAGTCTGCTTTCAATCCACATGTGAGAGCGGCCCAGAATTATAACATTGTTGAGGACTTAGCTGTTTCACCCTCAGCAATGTCGGCTTTGGAAGTGCTGCAATCATGCCCAGCACAGCGTAAATTACTTTTGTCGGCTATCGGAGCTGTTGATGTTCAGGACCCGAACCTAATAATATTTGATCTAGAAAATAGTACACCGTGTCTACCTCATCAAATGGCTTTCCAGATTCCAGTGATAGTCAAAAACAGGCCTATTCATCGGACTGTAATTGATGAGGGAGCTTCAACGTGTATTATGTCGATACAGTGTTGGAGATCGCTTGGTTCTCCTTCACTAAATCAATCCCCGACAATTTTTAAGGCCTTTGATGGCCGTGGGTTTCATCCTTTTGGCATTCTATAGGATTTGCCTATAGGGGTTGAAGGAAAAACCGTTAGTCTAGATGTGGAGGTGGTTGATGCCCCTCTAGACTCAACCTTCTCTTGGGTCGAAGTGGACTTACGCTATGACAGCGGTCGTTTCATCGGTCTTCCGAGTAATAAAGTTCCCGCATAATGGAAAGATCGTAACAATAGACCAGCCGGCTTACTTTTCATCCGACCCAGCCTCTTCAGAGAGTATTCAGCATGTCGGTAAAACGACTATCCCATATAAGGATGTTGGAGTAGGATTAGTTAAAGATGTCGGTTTACTGGGAACTTTTCCTTTTCCTCCAATCAACGCATCATCTTCATTTGCAACCATTCATATGATTACATCAGACACTATTTTTTATGACGATCCTTGGATCGTTCCTTCTGAATCTGAAATAGCCTCATTTGGTAATTTTATGCCTTTGAGTCCATAAGAAATTGCCTATGAAGCCGTGCAGTCTTTTACCGACCCGTGTTCAACCAAAATCGACCTAATGAATGTGGTCCATGAGGAATCACTTTTCACATCAACCTCGGAGTTAATAGCGTTTCCCGAAGTTGTTTCATCTGACGAGCAACTTCGTGAAGTCCTGTGTATAGATGATTTACCATGGGACGATCTCTATCATAGATCTTCGTTTTTACCAGAGGATGATCATTTTGAAAATGATTTCTCATCAATTTTTAGAGCTGAATATGTCAAGGAAGCTCAGAATCCCATGAAACATCCTGATTCAGAGCTGAATTTGGGAAATATTTCTCAAACTATTCCTATCGACATTTCGGTTATGCCTGGAATTATTGAAAACATTCATATAGGTGCCCCGTGTACAAATGACGAAATTCAGACATACAAGGCCCTATTTCAAGAATTTCGTGACGTGTTTGCCTGGTCCTATGAGGAAATGCCAGGAATTGATCCCGCGATTGTTGTTCATGAGATCAAGACTTACCCGGACGCTAAACCCGTCCGGCAACGTTTGCGTCAGATTCACCCACGAAAAGCTGCTGCAATTAAAGCAGAAGTTGAAAAACTGTTGAAAGCAGGTTTCATTTATCCGATCCCGTTAACGGATTGGGTATCGAATATTGTTCTGGTTAACAAAAAACAGGGAACAATAAGAATATGCATCGATTATAGGGACATTAATCGAGCTTGTCCAAAGGACAACTACCCAACTCCCTATATCGATCAAATCATTGATGATTGTGCCGGCAGTGAAATATTTTCCTTTATGGACGGTTTTTCCGGATACAATCAAATCAATATTCTACCTACCGATCAACCAAAAACGGCTTTCATTTGTCCATGGGGGACATTTGCTTATTGTAAATTACCTTTTGGGCTCAAGAATGCCAGAGCAACTTTTCAAAGGGCGATGTCTTATGCGTTTCATGACATCAAACACATTGTGCAACCGTATCTCGATGATTTGCCCGCTCATTCATTACATCGAGCTGATCACCTCGTCCGCTTACGTGCAATCTTCATGAGGTGTAGGCATTATCGTATTCGGTTGAACCCACACAAATGTGTCTTCTGTATAGAAACGGGTCGATTGTTGGGATTTGTAGTTTTGAAAGTCGGCATTCGCGTTGATCCCTCGAAGGTCGAAGCTATTATCAATTTTCCTCCTCCTTCGAGTCTTCGCCAACTCCAAAGTTTGCAGGGGAAAGCAAACTTTTTACGACGATTCATTCCTAACTACGCCGAGGTTACAAAGGGTTTTACACGGTTGTTGAAACAGAATGCTCAATTCTCTTGGGATGAGATAGTTCAGAAATCTTTTGATGCACTCAAACACGCGTTGACCAATGCACCGTTGTTGCATCCTCCCAACTACAACCAGGATTACTTTTTGTATCTCGCCACCTCCCATTCCACCATTCGAATGGTCTTAGTTCAGGAAGATGAATTCAGAACGGAACATGTGATATATTACCTTAGTCGAACGTTAAATCCAACTGAGCTAGAATACTCACATGTGGAGAAATTGGCATTGGCAGCCGTTCAAGCTGTCCAACGTTTTCGTCACTACATTTTACTACGTAAAACTACAGTCATTTCGGATTGCAACCCTATGATCTACATTTTGACCAAACAATTGCTAGGGGGCAAGTACTCTAAATGGATTGTTATCCTGCAGGAGTTCGACTTGGAGTTTGAGAAATCTAAGTCTAAGAAATCTTTAGTTTTTGCAGAGTTAATGTGTGACTTCCCGCATGCTGACACGGAAGCTGTGGCAGAAGAGCCCATTGCGGACGAATCTTTGTTTCCAATCAGCACTTTAGATCCGTGGTATAGGGATATCATCGTCTATCTCCAGATCCAATCCTTTCGGCCCGAAGTTTCAAAGTCAGAACGTCGGAAAATTCGATTCCAGTCCCAACAATAAAAAATTATTGGAGATACTCTTTATCGCCGTGGGGCGGACTCTATTTTTCGACGTTGCTTAACTCACGAAGAGGCCAAAAGGGTTCTAAATGACTGTCACTCTGGAGCATATGGCGGTCATATGTCTGGGTATGCCACAGCCCAAAAGATATTGTGCGCTGGCTACTTCTGGCCATCCTTGTTTAAAGATTATATTACTGCGGTCCGAAAATGCCACAACTGTCAAGTGTTTGATCGAAAAATGCGCGCTCCACCTGCTCCTCTCCACCCTATAATTGCCGTTGGTCCTTTTTCCAAATGGGGTATCGATTTTATTACATGTAACCCTCACTCGACCGGGGGGCATCCGTATATCATCCTTGCGGTAGATTATTTTACTAAGTGGGCCAAGGTGATGCCTACATTCGAGGCAGACGGCAAGACAGCTGCAATTTTCATGTTCAATCATATAATTGCTAGGTTTGGTGTTCCACAAGCGATAATCATTGACCATGGGCGCCATTTTCGAAACGTTATGATGACAGAACTTACAGGCCAGCTTGGTTTGCGTCACGATAGTTCAACTCCTTATTATCCACAAGCGAATGGTCTGGTTGAGTCCATCAACAAAGTTTTAGTTATCATGATCCGACGAATCATTGGTATTCATCGGTCGAATTGGCACAACATGTTATTTTCAGCGCTTTGGGCGTACCGAACCTCAGTGAAAACATCAACAGGGTTCACTCCTTTCCAACTAGTTTATGGTTTGGAAGCTATGCTACCCATTGAATGCGAAATCCCGTCACTGCAAATGGCCATCGAGTTACTTCCAGCTACTTCCGAAGAGGAAAAGCGTTTATTATACTTAGCTCAATTAGATGAGAATCGACGTGATGCTGCATTGGCGATCGAGACTCACGCAAAACGTATGAAAGCTCAGTATGATCGAAATGTGAACC
Organism: Pinus tabuliformis; assembly: GCA_031772625.1. NCBI lineage: Eukaryota > Viridiplantae > Streptophyta > Pinopsida > Pinales > Pinaceae > Pinus > Pinus tabuliformis. The sequence goes on along the minus strand of CM062816.1, from coordinate 640,232,332 downwards.
CTCGAAATTTTTCGGAAGGAGACCTAGTGTTATTATATGATCAAGCTAATGATAAATTAGGTGCTGGAAAATTCGTTCCTATGTGGCATGGGCCCTATATTGTCAAGCGAAAGCTAGCAAAAGGGGCCTATGAGTTGGTAGACTTTGACGGGGACTCTTTAGGTAAACCCAGAAATGGTCTTTACTTGAAGAGGTATTATGCTTAAAAGAATAGGTATGGAGATTTTTAGTTAGGTTAGTTTTTCTTTCTAGCGAGTGTGTTTTGGTTTAAAAAGTGTGCTTAGCTTAGAGAGTGTTTTCTGTCATTATTCTGGCTTATCTTGGTTTTACTCTTGATATTGCAGATATCGATGCCTCTCCAAACATACATTGGATTTGCTGATGGTGCTTGTCGTAGTACACGGAACATTTCTTCCGCAGCTTGGGTTATCTATTCGCCCTCTGACGAGTTAGTTTCTATGCATGGGGTAAGCCTCGGTCAAACAACAAACAACATTGCCGAGTATAATGCAGTGATTGAGTTATTGTCTGAATCTATTTCATTTGGGATTCGGAGTTTGATAGTGAGGTTAGATTCTGAACTCGTTGTATTACATCTTAATAGAGTGTATGCCATTAGAAATCCAGTGTTATTAAGATTATTTTTGAGAGTGCGTCTCTTGGAACGTGAGTTTGATTACATTGAATATCAGCATATTCCAAGGTCTTTAAATACATTAGCAGATGCAATTGCTTCTCGAATGTTAAATAGACATTTGCAATAATCATACATGTAAATTTAAAACCATTCCATAACATGATTTACAAGATAAGCCGGTAATAATGATATATATATATATATATATATATATATATATATATATATATATATATATATATATATATAGGAGTGTGTCAAAAAATACATCGTCTTCGATCATAGGTTGAAAAACACCTTATGATCGGCAAAAATGATAAGTACAAAAAACCAAAATGTCACATGTGTCTACAAAACGACCATCCAATCACTGGTGATGATCTCTATATGACACCACTGTACGGGCCACCCTACACAAGAACCTCCTAAAAGGTCCTCGGACCCCGACTACATAGCATTGAAGCCTGATTGGAATATCATCTATGGTAGTCTCGGTATATCTGTTGTAAGATGCTCCAGGTCACTTTCCAACTCAGCCAAAGTCTCTGTGGCCTCGTCCTGTGGGGCCGGTGCCGCTGCAGCTGGTAGTCTCCTCTCATAAGGCCGGAGATTGGCTGGACATCGTGGGCCTACATCTGCATTTTGAAAATTATTACTATCAGTTTTGAGACGATATAAAACAAGCAAAAATAATAGATAGTTTAAAAAACTTGTGAAAAATGAAGTTACCTGTATCATCCCATTGTTCTCCCGGTGGAAGAACCATGTCCGGATCTCCACGAAAATCAACTCCGGCATAAGGAAAATCCTGTATAGAAAAGACTTTGTTTTCTAACCAGCGAAAATACTCTGGAGTAAATCGAATGACCTCTGTCCCCTCATCAGGATGACGGGCCATAACTGCAACCCATCGCATCAATTTGGGCTCTCAAGGAAGCCCAACCTCAACAGTGAGCTGCTGTGGGATCAACATCGGAACCCTCTCTAAGCCAAAACTCACAATTAAAGCCCCATAACCAAAGGTCTTTAGTTGTCCGTTTTTGGCTCTAGTCAGTTGGCCTTTTACATTGGCCAACACAGCATCACACCAGTTGAAAATGGTACCTCGATAGCAATCAATTGCCATCCGCATCTGGGATCCAGTGGCAATGTCTAAAGCGGCAGCCCCGCAAAGTTTGTAACTGTAAAGGCAATCACCATAAGTTCAGGACGGTATATAGTTTTGATTTCTATCCCCTTCTCCTCAGACTGAGTGTTACACCACTCTAGTCGGAGACTAGTGACAGACTGGCCACCTGGCCTAGTCCCGAACAGAGTCAAGTGTTCGCCTCTCTTGGGCAAACCAGTGATAAAGTAGATATCTGCCGGCTCCATCTCAAGCTGGTGCCCTCCAATATAAAAACACTGGTCCTGAACGTTCCATCTTTCTACCAGCCACTCTAGAAAGCTCACTTGGGCCCTCATGCCAGGTATGGCCCAAAATTTATAAAGGCCGCATGCCTTCAAAGCACCAATTGACGGTTGATGATTAATGGCGGCCAAATCAACATCTTCGTGCTCTCTCTCGTGCCAATCGAGCATGGTGAACAATCTACATACCATAAAACATCCATTAGAGTCCATAAAATCAAAAAAAATTGGTCCATTTTGGAGAATTTAGGTTTTAAAAACTCGTTGTGCGGGGTGCGCACCCCGCCTTTAGGAACAGAGCGTAGGTACGGAGGGTTCCTGAAGGCAGGGTGCGGACCCCTCACATTTTTCCAACTGAGAAAATGTCGGGGTCCGCAGGTCCCTAGTGTGGTGCCTGCGTACCTCGAGAGGAGGTTTTTGAAACCACAAAACCTCCCAAAAATGAAATCTGGGGCCTAAAAAAGAATTCTAAACGGATGAAATTGAAGAGGAGGATGTTGTAGATTACCTAGAAGAGACGGCGTTCGATTTCGATGGTCGGATTCTCCGCAATGTCCACGGGAAGTTTCTTGGCAAAAGCCCTTTTTCTCTCCTCAAATAGTAAAATGGTAAAAATGAATTGGTAAAAGCCCTTTTTATAGGTTTTTTGGGTAAATAAATGGTAAATTTGTTTATTTTTCACCATGAAAAGGTATTTTTCAAAGTATTTTTATCTATCTTCAACAGGTATGAGTAATGTGTTGGTTTTTGTGCAGGATAAAGGATTTTCAGGGAAAATTGTCATTTTTTACAAACAAAAACATCAGAGTCATCTTTAAGCTCTTTTCTGACTCCTAAAATGTGAAAAGATTGCCGAGTTTTCTTTTTAGCTCGTTAAAACGAAATTAAAAAGACGGTCCTCTTATAACCCTTTTCTGACCGTAAAAACAGGAAAAGATTGCCGGATTTTTGTCGTTTCAAATTCGATATTGGAAATAAAACGACGTGTCCTTGATCGCTTTCTACTTTTTAGATCAGAGACACTAATCATGAAAGTACTCCTTGGTCGTAAAGATCAAGCGGTTCTCTCAAGTATTATTTTATACTTTTTTGGGCTTGGGAGACACAAATTTACGAAAAAGGTCAACCCTGGAGTCTTCTTAAGTTTTTCAGACTCTAAAATTGAAAAACGTCGAGTTTCTCCTATACTGGACTCGTTAAAATTTCACAGTAAAGGACCTGTTCGATTACAAACAGGAACGGACCACTCCTTCTTAGGGTTCGAATCTAAACTAAGTTGGACTCATCCGAAGGATGAGCTTATAATCAAGCAAATGTTATCCTTCTCAAGCTTGTAAAAAATAAAGAGGTACTTGCCAGAAATGGTGGGGGAAAAGAGAGGAAAATGAGCCTATTTGTTATACTTTGTCTCGGAAAAACCTTATCTCCACTCTTGAACACGACACTTTTCATTCACCTGGGTTGGGAAATCCTTTGCCTAACAGTTGATCAAACCACATTGAAAGTCTTCAACCGGTTTTCGGGTATTAACTTTGGAACAATTGTCACCAAACCATCTGTAGTGTCGTTATGTGTTCAAGAGAAGTCTTGCAAATAAACTATTCATCTGCAAAATATCTGTCATCCATCTTGACCATCCCTGAGTCAGTCCTTACAGCTACATTTCTTCAACTTGATCTATGATTTCGTGTTGTGGGCTTGCCTGCAACGGATCGCTTTCTATCGACTTCAGTTCATTATCTAGAAAGATGATCTAGAAATCATCAGTACCTTGGGATTTGCATGCCTCAATGGCAGGTTTCTCGCCTTTGACGACAGGTTACATCAATGACATTCGATCAAGGGATTCTATGACATGTTCGACATCAACACATTCATTCACATCTCATGGATTGTACTGGGTACTTTGAGAGCCATTGACATCACTGGTGATCTCTCTCTCACACTTGTTAACAGTTTACATCATTGACTGGTAATCAAGTGGTTTCTACCATGTTCGACATCAACTCATTTATTCGCATGGATAGAATCGTACTATTTCGGGAAGCAGAAATGAAGACCCTGGATCTAGTTTCCGCCATCCAGGTTGCGAGGAGTTTTGTATTCATTATAAAGTAGACTAATTATAAACAGATGGTTGCGTCCATACTGTGTCTACATATGTCTATGATTATGATGTATTGCGAAATCATTCCTATATCAGAGCAGTAGTTAGTTTGTTAGTTAAGTTTTTGATCTGAGTATGGGAATGCCTACCTCAGAGATGATATGATCTCATATATGTATTTTGTGTTGAATATTTGCAGGTTCCGACTCAGCTCTCCACAAGATAATCCTCGAAATGATAAAGTGCTTCACCCTTCCTAGATGATATAAAACCTTGATCTACTACATACCTCGCACTTTAGGGGGCAATTTGTTACACTAAAATTTGTCACCATGAATATTTGCAGTCAGTATGGCTCCATCAATAACCATACTGTCCTCCTTGGCAAGTTTTATACCTCTGCTCCTCATGTCAAACTCCAAAAAAGAGAGAAATCCTTTAAAAAATCAATATAATTCTGGTTCCGCACTTTCTCTTACTCTTACCTGTGGGCCTGCACCTCAAGTACATAATACCTGCGTACTTGTACGCTCTGTCTGTAAAGGGGTGGGTGCATACCACTGTAAAAGTCAAAAGGCGCAAATTTTACTTCAAAAAACTTACTTGCGATCAACTCTAGAGCATTCTAGAAGATGGTTTGATGTGGATTGAGCGCCACTAGATGGTTCATGCATCCCAATGAAAGAGGAACTTATCCCATGAAGAGGGGAGCTATCCCTTTGAAAGAGGGGCTTATCCCATTGATGGTGGACCTATTTAACTTCCTCCAAAGCATTATAAATACAGGCATTGGGCCAGAGGCAAGGGAGGTTGAAAGCTGAACATTCCTAAGGGTAGATGTTGCTGAAATTAGGACTCCCTTATAGAGCTTGAGAGGAGAGATCACATCCTTTTCTTAGCTTCATTTGGAAGTGGGTGAGCTGATCAAAGTAGAGGAGAAGTCTTGCTGGACCCTGGGAGGGACCTGCACAACACCAAGGCATTGGTTGTAAGGTTTCTTTTGTTTCCAATTAATACAATTAAGTTCATTTTTCTCAACAAGTTGTTATATATAATTTGTTTGATAAACTCCTTGGTCTTTATGATGAATATGTTTTATTATATAAGTTATTCAGGTGCTATGTAATCGTTTGCTTGTTTGTGTATGCAGGCTTCAAGGAGAGGAGCTCATCTGGATCGAAGAGACTTAGCCGCTACAAACATCATTGGACTAAGGTAAGCCTTAAACACCTGGTTGCTCTTATTTTAAATGCATATTTAAGGAAAGGTAGTGCTTGATTGTTTTGTTTGTCACTAGAAAAGCCTTAGTTTCTAGGGAGGTCGGTTTTGTCCGCAAAATTGACTCTTTCCGCATGACAGGAGGTGAAAGGGGTGCCTCTTTACCTTCAAGTTTAGCTAGAAAGTATAGATGGTTAATATAAACATTACCAAAGGAAATAAAGTAAGTTGGTGCTCCAACTACTTCCTTTCAGGTAAGCCATCCTCCTTAAAAGTTCCCTTAAATTCCAAACAACATAATGATTTGTAGATGAGAATGCAACAATAAATAGACATTAAGGGCACATCACAAATTTTAGTATTCCAATAGTAAACTCACACGCATGCATGTATGCACCAGCCATAAATAGAGTAGGATAAGTTTAAGTTTATAGTTAGATTTTTTGTTAAAGATAAAGTGCTAAAGTTAGATGAGGGAGTTATGTTTTAATTTTAGCAATCCTTTTGAATACATTTTTTATGATTTAGATAGAGTATAGATCTAGATATCTAAGCAATATATCTATTTTTATGAACCCTAGGTGTCAGTTATAAGAGGGAGTGAGACTACGGATCTGTAAGAGGGTTAGTTTTAGTTCTTACACAAAATATTTTCTAGCAAAATTTTCTAGAAGATTTTTATTTAGGAGTATTCTAATAGGAGTAATAGGAGTAAGAGGGGCTTTTGACATTGATCTATGTGCTCCAATGTATGTATTCAAAATGTGTTTGTATATTATAGTGATATTGAGATTGCAGTTTTGATTAGCCTTTAAATTTAGACAATGTTAGTTTCCATTGGAAGAAGAATTTATTTACAATGCCTTAGACAAATTCATAATGGTATTAGAGAGGTTTGATGAAACCTTCTAACAATCCTTGAATAGATAATAGGAGTCCTACCTATGAAAGGGAGTTGTCATGAGGCTTCATGGGTGAGATGTGCTTGAGAAAGGCACAGTGAAGTTGTGATGAGGTTGTAGAGTTCTTTGTTGGGTTGTTGATCTATTTTAACTTTTGTTTAGGGGATATTCCAATGTAGCGATATTGGCATAGTCAATCTCAAATACAACAACAAGCAATTGAGAGGAGGTGAAGGGTAAAGAGTTAGTACCCATTGCATTATAAAGGTCTTCTTCTTTTCAGAAACTTTTTGGCTATGACATCTAGGCCAAAACAAATTCTCATTTTTAGTAGGTAATGAAATGACTTCAAGTAGGAGACAATACTCTAGACTATTGCAAGTATTGATGAGGAGTAGAATGCCTCTCCCAAACGCCAATTATAAACAAATTTGATAAAAAACTATGTTAGACAACCCTGAAAACATCTGGGTAAAAATTAATGGATCGTGTAGAATTCAATGGATTGACATTTACTAAAGAAACTAGTAGATTAAAGTATATGAGGACCAGTATTAATGTGTACCTATAATTATATTATAAAATTAATATAAACCCTCTATATGACGACTATTGGATTGTCTTAAATTGAAATGGAAGTATGATATTCAATGGATTATAATTTATGAGGGAAACAAGAAAAGAGGAACTAAGAAGGGTTAAAAAGGGTTAAAAAGGGAAGAAATAGAAGGCATGTTACTGTAACCATGGAAAGAAGGACTTGAGCCACATCAATTGATTCAAGTGTCAAAACTTTTGGAATGTCATCAAAAGAAGGGGAAAGGAAAGTAATAACTATAGAAGCCACTTGTAAGGAGTGCAAAAGCATCAGCTCAAGTGGATGAGATTTCATCCAATCTTGAGATACACTTCTAAATGGTCTCATGTTGTCATCTTACATCATGTATGATGTCCACTAGTATGTGGTAGTCTCCAAACATACAACCTCTAAGAAGAGTAACTTTAGTAGAACTTGGTGATTTTTTCACCCATAACCACAATGGCATATGAAAACCCTTGCCCTTTGACATATTTCACATATGGATTTTTTGCATAAACCACTTAAGTTGAGGGGTTGACAGCTAGTTTGATAACTTCAAGAATTTTACTTCCTCAATAACAAAAATATACTGAAAAGGTGAATTGAATAATTGAATGTCAATGTGATAGTGGATAATAAATGATGGCTCACCTAAAATAAATGTAATGGAACTCACCTACAGTTATGTTTAAAGATCATCCATGCCATTCTACTGCCCATCCACCACACTCATAACCCAGATTATGAGGATGGGTCCCTACAACAAGAACCTTGGAAGCATTCTTCTGCAAAGGGAGCAAAGACTGGTTGGGTGACTTCACATTTTTCAACAATACCAAAGAGTTCCTAACAACTTCTCTTTCCAACTCCCTGTGCTCCTATTATTTAAAGAATGAGAGTTCAATGGCATAAAAACAAAGCAGAGGAATACAAGCTCCAATCTCCCAACAGGGTTGTTTTCATGAAAGATATGTAATTAAATTTCCATTCACTATTGGGTATCTAGATCATCCTATTTTAACTTTTACAAAGTGGTGTCTCAAAACTCAGCTGCCTTTTGGATTATTATCCCATGTGTTTATGATCCAAAAAACTACAAATGATTAAATACAATCCAGGACAACTAGTTCCACACAATCACCTCAGAACATTTTGGTTATATGGTCTTTATGCCACTGCTACCTTGAGGTTCCAAGGGTTCCAACTTTTAGATAGCTCTAGGGTCCTTCACTCTAGGATTTGTCATAGGTCCTACAACTACACCATGATGTTTGTTGTGTTTACATCTATCTATAATATAGCTCCCATCAATAGCATGGATCCAATTTTTTTTTGATATGGCACCCAAAGGCAATCTTAGAAAAAATCTGGAGTAGGAGAAGTGATGAAAGACCAAGAAGGAGCTAGAATGGAACCTTGCAAATTATATGTCTTCTATATACATATTTTTGTTCCTTTGATATATTTAATTGGTTTCCCTGTGAGGGCTAAAACACATTTCCAAGATTACTAAATATAAAGTTGTCACCAAAATATTGCTTATGGCATTGCAAGTGGTTACATTTATGTTATTTTTCTTATAGTGATCTGGTTGCCTCCTTGACAAGCTTCAAGGACATTGGTATTTTCCAGACCAATGTAAATAGAGTAAAGGATATTCAATTAAACAACTAAACTCCTATCAAGGTAGGAACACATTTCCATGCACATAAGATACCAGTTGTCACCTAAATATTTTTTATACCAATGGAAGTGCTTATGTGTCTATTACTTTTTTTTTTACATGCTCATAACACACCCAATTGTCACCCAAATATTGCTCAATGTTTTGGAAGTGCTTTTATTTCTCTTATTTTGTTTAATAGTGATATGGCTCCCTTATTGAAAAATTTAAGGACATTGGCAGGACATTGCCATTTGTGGGACCAATGTAAATAGAGTAAGGGTTATTCAGTTAAACATCTAAATTAATATAAAGTTGGAACTGATAGATAGAAGTGTTTACAAGGAAAATAATTTCTACACTAGAGGAAGGATTATTGAAGTTAATAATAATTGACATGAAGTTGGAAATGAGAAAGGAGTTTGTACAAAAATCTTTGAAGAAGAACAAAGAATAACTTCCATCAGGCAATGGCCTCTAAAGTTTAGAGTAATTGGAGGAATTAAAATCCTGCAAAAGATTATTGCACTCGCGAGAGAAGAGAGAGAAAATTTCTAATAACCAACCAATCCAAACATACTGATCCATTCAAATGCCAATGAAAAAATAATCTGATCCATTCAAATTCCCATGAAAAGTTAAGCACGGACAACAAAGAATGATCTAATCACTTAGCAATTTAACATGATAGAACAACCATTCTATCCTAAGTTTTAATCAAGTACTTCAAACATTGGTGGAATTTCGGTGGAGACAGAAAAGAGGTGTAAACTAAGGCCTAAAATGAACCTAGTTGATTATGTCATTAGCACAACCTAATAAAAAAATTATTTATCTTATGATTATGTCATGTAGCTTCAACTTGAGCTTTCATAGAAAATACCCCCAGCTATTTTGTATGTACCTAGCCTTTGGACAAACAACTTAGTTATACAAGTTTTTTTAGCTTGTGACTTGAGACTAAAGAGGTTTTAACTTTTACAAAGTGTCTCAAAACTTAGCTGCTTTATGGATTATTATTCAGCCTATTTATGATCCAAAAAACACTACAAATGGTGTGTCAAAACTGTAACGAATTTCTAGCTGCATGACTGGCATAGAAACAAGTTTTTTTGGGGGGATAATATATATTAATTTGTTACTATGAAAACTCAATGAATCATACAACAAAATTGGCTTCTTAAGTTGAAATTATTTATATTTTAATAAAGTCATTTATATTGATTAGGTTTTTGGGCTGATTTTGAAATGAGTGAAATTACCATTATTGATAAATATTAAATTATATTTTGAAAAAAAAAATTATAATTAATTAATATTATATAAATTAAATTTATAATTTATATGATTAATTTTTTTATTTTTAATTTTTTTGTTTATGGAAAAATTACAATTTTCTATTAATAAAAATAAGAAGTTACATAAAAAATATGTATGATTATATTTATATATTGCTAATAATGATCATGTGTATGTGCTTTAAGCACTCATATTAGTTAGGTTATAATAAAATTAAAATTAAAATTACATTTGGCAAGATAAATTGGTTTTTTCTTTTGAACATTTTGTTAAACCTTAAGTGATAGAATAGTGGTAACAATTGCCAACTCATTACTTTTGGAAGTGATTGGAGTTTTTTTGATGATGATGATGATGATGATGATGATTAATGTCTGCTGAGACCAAATAATGGTCTATCTGACCTAAAGAAACAAATTATCTATTTTGAATTAAGATTTTATTCCTATGCTCAAAAAGCTTGGAGAGAAGCCTCTCGAGCTCACTATAATTTGACATTGTAAAAGGCTAGGAAGGTGAGTATTGTAACAAAGATTGTGAAACTGAGATCTAATGTGGTTATACGCAGGGCATTCTAAGAGGAAGTGGTTTTCATCCTTGATGTTCCTATTCTCACATATATGGCAAATCCTTTCCGTCCATGGCGTTTTAGGAATTGCCCAACGACCTGTTTCACTATGGAGCTCATGAGAATTCGTTCTAATCTTTGCTATATTAATTTTCTTCTTTGAGCTAGTTAAAATAGAGAGATACTTTTGATCTTGTAGGGTGGGGTTGATGACTTTCTTATAATAACTTAATTTTCTTTTAGCCGCTAAGTCTTTCTCACACCACATTTTTTCTTTGAACTTAGAAGCAACAATATCTTTAATGTTATTTATGTTTTGCAATGCATCATTTTCGTTGATCTCCCAATAGTTTAACCAGGCCCTTGTGTCTTTATGCCACTCTCGATTGAGCCTTAGGTGGTTTTGGCTAGAATTTAAAGCTAGCTTAGGAAGTCTATGATCATCCATGCGCTTGTACAATAGAAACCTAAGCATAGCTACGCTCTCAATAGGGGAAATACCTCCTTCTATAAGGAGAATAGGATAGGGTGTATTACTTTTAATTTTCAGGTTATAAGTTATAAAACGCTTCTAGATTTGCTCAATCTTTCTCCATGATTCTCTGGAGATGCTGCAACCCCAAACCTCACAGCCATATAAGATAACAGGAGTGACTAAAGTTTCAAAGAGGAACTTCTTTTTATCCCACATTACAAGGTTTGCTATTTTACAATTATTTTCAAGACCAAAGTAAGCTTTCCATCCCCCATTAATCCTTTTCTCAATGCTATGGTTCGAGTTGAGCTTATGATGAATATCAATTCCTAGGTACTTGTAAGAATACACTTCCTCCAAGTTATTATTGTCATACATAAAATTAGCATAAGTGTCCTTCTTGGATTTGATAATCATAACTTTTGTTTTGTCAGTGTTAATAGTCATACCCATGGTAGAGCAGAAATCCTTAAGAACCCTGAGTTACTTATTAAGATCAGATGGGAACCTTGCCAAAAGAATAATATCGTCAGCATAAAGAAGAAGGATGACGACTATCCCACCTAAGATCGTGCCATCACATACTGCTTCCTCTAAATAGCCTTTGAGCTTATCGATGTAAATGACAAATAGGGTAGGGGAGAGAGGGCAACCTTGTTTAACTCTGATGTTACACTTAATATCTTTCGACCACCCTTCATTGCTCTTTAGCTTGGCAATTACATTCTCGTATAACCTTATAGCGGCAACTCTCAACTCGAGAGGAACGTTTAGCTCTTCTAATCTATTCCAAAGGTTGTATCTAGGAACCGTATCGAAAGCCTTTCTAAAGTCCACAAAGCAACAAAATAAATTGTATTTCTCACTACGACATTCCTCTGCAATGATCCTAAGCGTAATAAGGTGGTCTATTGTTGAGTGATGCCTTCTGAAATCTGTTTGGCCTTTAGCGTGCTTACCTTCACTTTCAAGCCATATGCTTAACTTCTTTTCCAAAATACTATCATATAACTTGGCTAAGAGAGGGCTGATCATAATTGTTCTATAATTAGAGGGGTTATTTGTATCCCCACTTTTAAAAATAGGGATAATGAGGCTCTAAGTCCAAGGTTTAGGGAACCCTTGCTTGACTGCTTGATTGAAAAGCTTGTGGATGTGGGGGATGAGGACAGGACCTCCAATTTTTAAGATTTCCGCTTGGTAACCTTCAATGTCCTTAGCTTTCCCATTAGCAAGGTGATTAACTCCAAACTTAATGTCTTCTAAACAGAAAACTTCTTTCATTGTGAGAAGGGTTTCCAAATTATCCATGACATTTGGAGACTCATAAAGCTTTTTAAGATAGGAATTCCAATCATGAAGAGCAATTTTATTATTATCCTTAGTCCTCCTAGTTAGAATCTGCCTCCAAAATTTCTTAGGAGCTACCTTAGAGAGGTGTAAGAGATTCTCGTGTCTTTGACGGATGTACTGCCTCTTTTTCCTTTTAGTTAGGGCTTTATATATTTTTATCTTGTCCATTTGAAGAGATTCATCAATAGCTTCCTTAATTGCTCTCCTTGCACTTTTACAATCTTTGTCATACCATGGATTGGTTTTGCTATTTCTTTTATTATTTGAAACTTCAATTGAGAACTTGTTAATAGAATATGAGAGGGTTGTAGTAAAATTATGATAGAGGTCTTCTATGTTGTCTATATTAGATAAAGGAAGCAAATTAGTTTTTAATTCATTTAGAAAGAGATCATTTTTATTTCTATCAAATATTAAGTTCTTTTGGCTATAAGTATTATTTTCTATGGGAACTCTATGCATGACAAAATTGAGAGTTATAAGTAAAGGCCTATGATCAGAGTGAGGTTCGTGGTCGATTAAGATGTCAAAATTTATTATTTCGTTGTATAATGGGAGATGGGAAATAACGTAGTCTACCACGCTCCTACCAAGTCCATGGATCCACGTCATCTTGCTAGAATTGGGCCACTTCTTGCAAATTATGAGATCGTGAGAAGTACAGAGCTTGACTAGCTCCAACCCAAACAAACTTTCCCCGAGATCTTCAGAGTTCCTTTTGTACGTGATAGGGAGAGTACCATCTTCATCTAACCAAAGAGGATTAGGGTTGGAATGATTGCTTAGAATAATAGCTTGGTTGTTTGAAGTTCGAGCATTAAAGTCACCTATTAAAAGGATATTACGTCATTCCTTAGGCTAGAAATATCATTCTCTAAACTATTGTAAGGGTTAGTTTTATCTAGATTCTTCTTCATTTTATGTGATTATGAGTTCTTATAAACAAAAGATGGCTTTGTTCCACTTGAGCCTTGCTCTTGTTCTTTTGTTAATTCACATGAATTAGAACCTTTTTTATTTTGTATTTTATAAATATTATTTGAAATTTTTTTTATAATTTCTTTGTTGATTCACTTGATCATACTAAGAGGAAGAGGAATAGCTTGGGAGGACCTGAAATTAAGATGTGAAACTAATATGTATAATATTATCATTTTAGTGTGTGGTAGTATATACTATTTTATAAATTTTGTATTTGCTTAAATTTAATGGGTGACATATATTATTAACTATCCTCTATTCATTAATGGATTAATAACATTGTATATAATGGGTACATATATTGTAAACTATCCTCTATTCTTTAATGGATTAATAGCATTGTATATATTAACAGTTTTAATGGAACCCAATCAAGACCCAAAAGAATGTTTATGCAATTTGGAAAGCCACTTTGGAGTCTTTTAAGGTGATTGAGCAAGGATTAGCTTGGAAGATCGTGAATGGTGAAAAGGTAAAGATTGGGAAGGACCCCTGGGTTGGCTGTAATGACAACTATGCCCTCTCCCTGAAGAAAAAGGTCTCTGCTTCCTCAACCAAGTGGAGAAACCAGGTTTCTCAACCATTTGGGGGCAAGCCTGGAAGAATGGAGAAGAGTTGGAATTGGAGCAAAGATGGTGGAATGATTGGAATGCCTTTACTCAGGAACTCTTCAGGTCCAATGTAAGGCTAACCCACAGGCAAGATGACCTCATCTGGCCTCATGCAGACTCAAGGGCATATTCCCCAAAGAATGGGTACACTTTCCTTATGACAAGGAAAGGTTGGGGAGATCCAGAGTGGTGGTCGAAACAACTTTGGAAACTTAAGAGCCCTCCAAAATCTAAAATCTTTTTCTGGTGCATTTTAAGGAGCAAAATCCCAACTTGGGATATTTTGCAGTCCAGATTCATGCATGGGCCTGGGAGATGCACCTTATGCAAAGAAGAAGTTGAATCCGTTAACCACCTTTTTCTTAAATGCCCACAATGACTAAAGATATGGTGTGAGACTGGAAACTTATTGAACAAAAAGCTAGTTTGGGAAGGCAACAATATTCAAGAAGCATGGCAGAAGTGGTGGAATGAGTATCCTGATGGGAACCTGCTCAACCTCCCCCTAATCGTCAGTTGGGGGATTTGGATAGCTAGAAATAGGAGCATCTTCCAGCACAAAGATACCCCTGTAGCACTCACAGCAATGCAGGGAGCTGCCATCTTTTCTAGCATTCCAGAACCTAAGGAATCCTCCTCCCAAAGAACTGTCACCGAAGTACAGATCTCAGAAGGAATCCCTTGGGCTTTTCTGGAGGGTGCTTCTCAAAATAACAAAGCAGGAGCAGGACTTGTCATCCATGAAAACCCCATCTCTCTCTCTAAAAGCTTCAGTGGGGCTAGGAACAAGCTCCAATAATTTTGCAGAACTGCTTGCCCTTAAACTCCTTTTATGTTGGCTCATCCAAAGGCACACCCTCACTATTCAAATTTTTGGGGACTCCCAAAACGTGATCAGATGGGTAAATGGTCAAAGTACATGCAGCAATCAAATCTTAAAACAAATTCTGGGAGAAATTCAAAGACTGAAAACAATGTTTAACAGTTTTTCCATATGTCACATTTACGGGGAAGGAAATGACATGGCCGATAAGCTCTCTAAAGATGGTCTTCAACAGGATCTGGGCTGCTGGCAAATAGTAGAAGACTACCAAGGCCAAATGTGTAAAACCTTAAATTCTACAACTACCTTTTTAAATTTTTCAGGAACAGTGGCGGGTTGTTCTCCTCAATTCCGAGGAGACCCGGTTTTGCTGCTCTCTTGCACGACTTTTTTATAGTCTCTATGTATGTACTTCGGGCATAAAAGAACCACGGGCAGAGACAGCTACAACACTTAAATGGATCTCCTTTGCAGGCATAAGGCAGAAAATTTTGCAATCCAGTTTTGACAGAAACTCAGAAACTGAGAATGTGATGCTTAGGCATATGCAATGTAAACTTTTTATAATCTTAATAAAAAATTTAGTTTTTTCCTTTAGAAAAAAAATTTAGATGGGAATTAGCTACTTCCTTAAATATCTATAACATCTTTTAAACTACATCTATTCTATAAATGGAGTGGTTCAAATAGATTAATATCACTTAAATTTCATCATAGTAAGATTATAAACATAAACATATTAAAAGAATTCGGACTGAATTATGAGTTCTCATATATATAATTTATTTTTAAGCAAAACATAATTTATTACCTGAGTCTAGAATGCTCCTGCAGTTTCTATCCCAAAAGTATAAATTTCCCACATATATAATTCATTTAGAAAAAAAAACATAATTTAGTCTAGGATCCTAGCTCGTGGTTATAGCCTCTAACATAATTTAATCACTGAGTCTACGATCGTGGCGCCAGTTTCTAGCCTCTAACATAATTAGTTAAAACCTAGGTCTAGGATGCGAGCTCCGGTTTCCGGCCTATGAGTTTCAAATATATATAACTCATTTTGACGAAAAACATAATTTAATCGCTGAGGGATGCTCTTCTGTCAATACCTAAAATAATCTTTAGAAAACACAGTCGAAGATGAAATTTGAGGATGCATACCTATACTGGAAGACATTAATGAAGCTGAAGAAGAACTAATGGTGGCAGCTGGCATTGCAGCAGAAACTTCAAATCCCTGATGCTTCGGCTGTTGGCTAATGAGAGGGGAAACTCCAAACTCTCGATCCTTATTCTCGAGACTAAGTAGAGGTGCTATGTTTTCCGCAGCCTTCCACGCTACATACTTCACCCTATTTGCAATATCTGAAGGAGGGAAGCCTTCTACTATGCTTTTGACGTGAGCAGAATACTCTGGAAAGTTGAAACAATTGGGACGTGATTCGGCCCTTAGGACCAAGATCGCCGCGTCGAACGCAACTGCAGCCATCTCTGCTGTTCGAAAACTTCCCAGATAGACCCGGTTTTTCGATTTCTCAGGATTGTCTTCCCGGTTTTTCGATTTCTCAGGATTGTCTTTCTTACTAGCTCGTGCCATCCATTTTCGACTACTACGGGTCACGCCTCTGTATTTCCGTAATCGTCCACCCGTGCTGTTGGCATTAAGATCTCCAACACTAGTACGATTTTTTGTGTTACAGGCCTGTGGAATCAGAGAGCTCCAACCACCATGAACAGCCGAAGGATTTCTTCGTTGTTCATTGTTTGTGGGTTCAATGTATGAACCTCCGTCATTATCATTATCCGGCATATCACCACCAGCAGAGTTCAAAACGCTTTGCGGCATATCACCACAAGCGAGGTTCGAATCCGTGGGCGAGTTATGCAGGAAACTAGAGCATATAAAGCCGGTGAAACGCAATAACCTAGAAAAGAGACGGCAGGGTATCTTGAAGCGTAGTGTAAGATTTAATAATGCAATGTTAACAAGAACATACCAATCATTTATGCAAAGCTAATTCGCTTCTCTGTGAAGCCGAATGATTGAATAGAGGGAGCTGAAATGAAGAGACCTGGATATCGCCTGTGTGGTTAGAGATGGTCTCCCATATGATTCCATATATAAAAGGGTTAGTTACCTAATCTTCCGTTTTTACCGGGTGTTGTGTTCGGATTTTTTCAGTATAAGATCCATTTAGGGCAATGAGAACACGGATTCTAAACAACGTTATGGAGGGTTAGAGTCTCGATCATAAAGATATGGAGTGTTAAATTTCATCTATGTATGAATATGGAATGATGGATTTCATTTATGTGTATGAATATGTAGTGATAAATATTGGAAGGACTTTGAGTCCCGATATGAAGGTTTAAAGGTGTACAGTTAACTGTTTTAGTTGCATTAATTATTTTGTTATTTAAAAATTGGGTTAATAATATATAAAAAATATATATTATAAAGGCTTTGGGAAGAAGGACTTTGAGTCCCGATATGAAGGTTTAAAGATGTACAGTTAGGGTTATAAAAAAATATTATTGATATTTATAGTCATGGATTTTTTTAGTTTATTGATGTATTTGTGATGGAGGACATTAATACATATTTTAAATTATGTGATTTTTTCAATTACTCCGTAAATATAGAAAGCATCTCTGACCGCAATAAATTTTAAATAATTAATTATTTTTTTGATAATATACAATCATCTATAATTATTATTAGTACCTGAAAATGTGAAATATTTTCTTGTTTTGTTAAGTCTTTTAATTATGGATGAGGTGATTGTCTTTGAAACCGTCATGCCTGAAAACCTCCTCATCAACCAAGAGGATTTGTTGGATCTCCAAAACATGTAAATGATTTTTTTATACTTTTTTATTAATAACTCAAGAATAATTAAATTTTTTGTATTAATAAAATATAATATTTATAAATATAAATATTTTGTTTTATTTATTTATTTATTTATTTGTTATTTATTGATGATGATAATAGTTACCGTCTATTTAAAAATATACAGTTAGAATTATAAAAAAATATATAAAAAAATATTATTGATATTTATAATCATGGATTTTTTTAGTTTGTTGATGTATTTGTGATGGAGGACATTAATACATACTTTAAATTATGTGATTTTTTCAATTACTGCATAAATATAGAAAGCATCTCTGACCGCAATAAATTTTAAATAATTAACTATCTTTTATTAATATACAACCATTTATAATTATTATTAGTACCTGAAAATGTGAAATATTTTCTTGTTTTGTTAAGTCTTTTAATTATGGATGAGGTGATCGTTTTTGAAACGGTCATGCCTGAAAACCTCCTCATCAACCAAGAGGATTTGTTGGTTCTCCAAAACATGTAAATGTTTTGTTTTTTATTAATAATTAAAGAATAATTAAAATTTTTGTATTAATAAAATATAATATTTATAAATATAAATATTTTGTTTTATTTATTTATTTGTTTGTTATTTATTGACAATGATAATGGTTACCCTCTATTTAAACCAAATTTTGGTTTTTGGTACCCAAAAAAACTAATTATTTAGTTTGTTTTGCGAAGTTTTTTATTGATAGATGCGCTGATCCCTTTTGAAACCGTCATGCCTGAAAACCACCTCATCAATCAAGAGGATCTGTTGGATCTCCAAAACATGTAAACGCCTTTTTCATGTTTTATTATTAATAATTAAAGAATAATTAAAATTTTTGTATCAATAAAATATAATATTTATAAATATAAATATTTTGTTTTATTTATTTATTTATTATTTATTGATGATAATGATGGTGGTTACAGTCTATTTAGACAAAATTTAGGTCTATGGTATCTAAAGAAACTAATTATTTAGTTTGATTTAAGATTTTACCCCTGGACCTTATTATAATTTTGACATAGTAAGAGGCTAAGAAAGTGAGTATAATTATTATTTTTGAATATGATTTATAAAAATTGTAAATTAAATTTCAACATAAAAAGAATTATTGTAAATTTTAACTAATTTTTCTTGTTATTTAACAAAAATTTTAATAATTTTTATTCACAAAATAAAACAAATTATAATTATTATTAGTTACTAAAATTTAATTTAAAGAGCATGTTCAAGTTGTTATATATATATATATATATATATATATATATATTATTATGTGTGTCTTGAGATGATTGAGAGACTTAATTTGTGGGTTGAGTAGTTGCAAAGTAGAATCTTCCACATTAACCTTTGGCATGGCTAGATTTTTTCCCACAACCAATGAGTTCCTTAACTACCATACCTCTAGTGCAATGCTTTATAGACATAATTATTTTATTAAGAAGAGTCATTTTAGTAAAAATCACATAAGATAAAATTTTGGCAAGGTTTTTCTAACCAACTAATGGCCCTCATCATCATGACCATTAACTAATAAATATTGTTTCATGTTGGTAGTTGTGGGGCCATGGCTTAATTTTGACTAATTCATGTAAATAAATCTTATGATGATAATTTTTTTTTCTTTTCTTTTGGGAATAGTGTGGATATTAGCACATGAGTGAAATGAGGTTGTTTTTGTCCAAGGATTTGTTAAGGGCATTAGTACACAACTTGGTTGGGATCCAATAATTTTCTTTTCTAAAAATAAGAATTCTCTTGTTTGAATCATTTTTTTTAATGGTATAAATGGATTCACCACCATAAAGGACTCCTCTGGCACCCAAAATCAAGAAGCTTGAAAGTTGTAACCCATATTTTGAGAAACATCTCTAGGATTTTATGATAATGTTGGGGAATTTTCATTATTTAGTTCGGACCTAATTTGGGTTTCTTTACACTACACTTTGGTTAAGTAATTGAGCTCAAGTGGTGGCCCATCCCAAAATATCACAAAATTTTTAGGAGAAAAATTGCCACAAGGGAAACAAAATAATTGGAGAGAAATATTATGTTGGGTGGAAAGATAAGCTTAGCTAGAGAAAAATGCTATGTTGGGTAAGGATAATCATAAGCACAACTAGAGATAAAGACTTTCTTGTAAAGGAAAAATAAAATATTTTCCTATCTTTAAAAAATAAACTAGGTAATGCAAAAAGGAGGTGAACCTTAAGAGGATGCTCCTAGATAAAGTCTACTAGCAAGAAAACATTAAATTCCACTTAATAAAAATAGTGAGGGGACTATTGTTATGAGAAAATGAGAGAGAAGTGGAGGATAGATGTTTGAGCTCACTCGAAATTGGTGATGTGTCACTAGTTGGAGGAGCATGCCTTTTGCCATAGTTTTCCCAAGGAATTTTTGGATTGAATTTTTTTTGCATTGGAGCATTGGTTTGAATATCAGAAATGAATGTTTGTCTTATGTCACTCCTCAAGTCAAATTAGTGAGATTTTTTTTAGTACTCATTATAGAATGGTTGTACCTAGATGGAAATAAAGTATTTCGACAAATTATATAGGAAGATAATTGCTACTAATCCATGCTTGCCTACCTATAAAGAGTGCAACTAAATGTTCAAATTGTACTTATTCCTAGATATATAAGTACTTTTGACTATTATAATAAAAGGAAAGGAAACATGAAATAAGAAACTAGATATTAAGTTCTTTTAACATTAGCATGGGAAAATCCACACTAAAACATCTCTATAATAACCAAATTCATGATACTTATCGATGGGACTCCCCTAGAAGTCCTTCATGGGAAAGCCTCTCAGACTATACTATATAACATTATTAATTGTATATTTATTAGTATATGTTATGATCTCTTTCAGAGTTCTGGGGAATCTATGCAATGGTTCTCTATGAATACATAGTGACCCATGTTATGGTTTTGCATGAACACATAGTATCCCGTGTTATGGTTATGAATGAACCCATAGTATGAATCATAGAGAATAAAGGTTGGGGCAAGTAGTTTAAGGGAAACATTGGAAGCTCATAGCGCCTTAGATGAATTAATACATGTCAAAGTGGAAATCCATATGACATATTATGGGTCATTGAAATTGAATACAAGTGAAATAAATTCACTCAATATATTACAAGCCTTTAACATAGGGGAAGGACAATATAGTTTAAAATGAGAAGAGTCGAGTAGGAAACTTATGAGAATTATGCCTCTATTTCTCAGATCAATTATTGTTGATTTTTTAGTATAATTAGGACAAGTACTTTATTTCTTAACTATGGTAATTTCTTGTGAATATATATTGTATTTCTTTATCTTCATAGAGCATTCAAAAATCCAACTAATAACCATGAAATGAAAGTAGATATCACAATGTGTGTGAGAGAGAGATATGTGATAAGTGTGCATACAAAATAAAAAAGGTTCAAGTGTATTTTATACCCAATATACACAAGAAAGATGTCTCCTAAATTAAACCACATCCCTTTGTAAATTAAATTCTAGTAAGTCTACACATTTGCAGTTTTACTCATTTGTTAAAGTGTTGAATACCATGTAAATAATGGTGGAAAATGACTCTAGTAATTATATATATTTACATCTTGTTCCTATTCTATCTTTTATTCAAGTAATTGCTTATATTGTTGTGAATAGTAATTAAGGGTAAATATGATATTTACATGAGTATGATCTATTTTAAAGGATCTTAATTTTAGGTGGTTTTGTTGATTTCTGTAAGTTTCTCCTAATTTAAAATTTCATTTTCTTTCGTGTTTTTACATAGTATTGTGAATACATCAAGAATTATGAAGAAGAACAATAGCTACATTTAACAACACTCCCTCTTATCTACAGAAGTATACATAATTACAATCCAAATATTTTTTGTATATATGATCTTTCTAAGAAAAGGAAAATCTCATCAATAACATCCTTATCGAGGTCAATACCCCTCACCTACATCAACATCATCATCTATACATACCACAATCAAAGTTAGCCCTTTTGACCAATGGTACTTACTCAACTAGTCACCATGATCCAGTGGGCGTCTCACCTCCTGTTACTGTGACTAGCTCAAGGTTTCCATACCCCATGGTCAAACCCTAGTGAAGCTCATGTCCCAAATCCAATGTCCTCTCTCTAGTCCATGATGCTAAAGAAGCACGCACTCCATGATTTTTCGGTCCTCAAATGTCATTCCTTTAAGGAGTGTCCATCCCTCATTCTCTCTCACTAATAGTCTGAGCCATGTTCTTATTGCCACCAATAGTCCAATCGATACCCTTATTTTCCACCCATCAATATGCTAGGCCAAGCTCGTCTTGTGACGTATAGTCTGAGCCATGCCCTTATTGACATCACATCAATGCTCCCCCTCACCAATAAAGGTGTTTTTCACTAGTCCAAGTGTTGTATACCTGGGGGAATAATATGGGGTACAAAGGGAGGTATCCAAGGGAATAATGTAATAATGGGATGGGCCATAGTAATAAATAAGGTGGTTAACCCGTATCATGTAAGGGACCACAAGTAGTTAGCAATAACGTAATGAGCCCATGGTATTAGATAGATGGTATTGACGGAACCATGGTAATGACCAATGGAATTGTATATAACGAGTGCTTCGATACCACTTGTTATGTACAATACCATGGGTCATTACCACGGTTCCCTCAATACCATGTATCTAATACCATGGGCTCATTACATTATTGCTAACTACTTGTGGTCTCTTACATGATACGGGTTAACCACCTTATTTATTACTATGGCCCATCCCATTATTATATTATTCCTTTGGATACCTCCCTTTGTACCCCATATTATCCCCCCACGTATACTACACCAAGATTGTCTATAAAGTATATAAACCTCACGTGAGATAGATGCTTTGCGAGAATGTTAGCCATCTACTCATTAGTTAAGATACACTAGAGCCTCATCCCCACCCTTCTGTACCTGATCCGAACTGGATCATTATATTATTTTTTATCCATATTGATGCATTTGGAGTGGAAAAAGTGAAGCAATCATCTCACGGGATCGTTTTTACCGGTGGGGCCCATTTTGGCGAAACGAGGTCTAAAACCTTCTCGAAGCATTTTGAAGCATCAAATGGCATTTTCTTTTGGATCACATTTTTCAACTAAAGCATAGAACTTTCTCATGCTATTTTACACACATAAATGTTTCCAACGGTGCAATAATCGCGTCAATTCGAGTCAGTATGCAAAAGTTATGCCACTCAAAAGTTGACCTTCCTCTTTTCAAACCTATATTTTGGGAGGATGTTGTGTGAGCCCCCATTATTCATGGAAAAGAGGCTAGCCACATATTTGTGATGTAAAATACTCTAGAAGAATCTATTTTGTAACTCTAGTTAAGAGTTGATGTAGTCAAACTTAACCATAAGTAGGCTATCGAGTTGTGTTATAAATCAGCCACTAAGAGGAACAAGCATTCCATTCTTTCGAGAGAATTTTGTTCCATATTTGAGCAAATATAACAAAGAGAGATAGGATGTAGATCGCATAGGGAGGATGTGTGCATTGTTTCAGCCCACATGCCATTACTTATTTGTATCTGTAGCCATATTTCGAGATAGAGAAAGAGACCAAAGCAACCTCACCTTCCAGATGTGTTTTCTCCCAAAAGGGTTACCCATAGAGCATATCTTGTGTATTATGTGTGTGTGGGCTTATTTTTATATTCTATACTTCTCTTCTTGATTTACTTTTACATGTATGCACTCATTACAGTTAATTTTACAGATCTAGAAATTAACTGAAACTGTAATGGTGTTGAATCTTAGATTTTTAATACAATTTCACATATGTTGTGTCAAATTGTTCAGTGGAATATCCACGACAGTTTACAGGTCATCTGGTATCAGAGTAGGCATCTTTGGGTATTTTTTGTAGATTTCAAGGATTTAGATCGGTGAGGTCGAAAATTGTAAACTTGTAATCATGGGTGACGAATCTGTAAACGAATCTCGTGATCCTATAGAGATGATGTTTTTGCATCTTGAAGGACACGTCGCAGATATAAAACTCAATGTAAACCCCATCGTGTAGCCCTAAGGAATAAGCTATGGATATTTGGAGAAGAAGGGGGTTTGAGTGCATAATACAAATGAGAATGGGTATCAGGAGATTGGGAAGATGCAGATAACTAGCCAAAGAAAGAACTGAGAAAATATCAATCTAGTTCAAGTCTTGTGAACCAATCCATGTTTAAAGTGGAAGAAAAAATCGATATCAAGCCATAACATGGCAAGATCGATGTTATGAAGCTGAACCACTCATTGCAAAAAATGAGTTTTATTTCAGTTTCCATGAGATTGAGGAAGGGTAGAAGATCTCATTCGCGTGGCTGAAATTGGAGGGCCATGCATTGACTTGGTAGGATAGCCACACCGAAACCCTGAGGTTGGAGGGATAATCTCCAGTGACTAAGTGGGATTTCAAAATCCTCATTAAGTCACAATTTTATCCCATTGAGTATGTGGAATACCACTAGATATGGTGGCATTATTTCAGGAAAAAAGTCAAGCCAAATTGTGTAGGAGTACACCACAAAATTCAGAAAGATGGCGATAATGTTGGGTATATCTCCAAAGAACCCAGATGTATTGCTCTACTATTTGGGGGGTTTGCACCACGATCTCCGTGAGCAAGTGATGTTGTTCATGCACAAAATAGTGGATGAGGTTTCTGTACAGGAACAATACTAGGAGAACTATTGAGTCCCAATTTTGCACATTTCTGATGGTGTTCCTGAGGTCTTAACCCCTTTATTCTAAACCTTTCTTAATCCTTGAACACCCCCTTTTACCATCTTTTGTGTATTTTGACCAAGAAGGTGTACTAAACTTGAAGGTGCACCAAATATTTTTAAAATGTATCATTTTACTTTAATTCCTAAATATTTTTGGAGTTAAAATGTTATCTAATCGAATCACCTGCAATGTCAAAGAAGTTGATCGCACCTTGTGTAGAACAACCATTTTTGGAAGTGGTTCCAAGACTCTTGCAAGTACTCCACAATTTCCTGTAATCGCCTATTTCCTAGAGATGTGGAGATTTCCCATAACGTCCTTGATTTCGTATAGATGGAGAGACTTCCTGTAACTACCTTGATTTCCTACAATGATATTCATGGTTGAGCATGTTCTAGTTAGCCTCACAGAGAACAAAGACATGTATTTTGTTTAGAAATTCATCAATATGGATGTTGTCCTATTGGTCACCTCAAAACTGGCATTGAAACCACCCAGACCTTCATTCCTTTCTCATATGGTCATATTTAAAGACAGTTGGAGCTGCTTCACGAAGTTTGTTCAATCCATGCTTTCAGTCATGGATCGAACTCATCATGCTTATTCTTGTTCATCTACTATTATCCAATAGTTATAGGGTGTTAATTTTTCTAATTTGAGGTAGTTATGCCCATGCGTGTGTATAAAAGACCTTTATGTTTATTGCAATGGAGATATGTAGATAGATAACAAGGGATATAAAGAAGGATAGATTGAACATTTCAACGATGGGTGTTATTGAATATTTTCTACATTAATACAATACTTTATGTTCTTCTAAATCTCATTGAGTAACTCCTTTCTTAGTTGAAGGGGTTGTGAATAATGGAGGGACCTCTTTACTCACAACACCTATAGCTAGAGATTTGTCTTATTGACACTTATTTTTGTTATGAATTAATAAAATTAGCACATAGTCTACATTTCTCTTTTATAATTCGTAACAACTCATGAATAATGGTTAAATGTGATCTTGTTAGATGAATGGTTTGAAATTTTTGAATAGGCTTTCATTTCTCTTATGCAAAGTATGAATTCAACTAATTGCTATTGTTTGGGTTTTATTTTTTCTTGATCTTCATCAGCAACTCTAGGTGTTGTAGAGAGATG